>OX401405.1:46831366-47431366 GCA_947846245.1 Cerastoderma edule
TAATATTTCTCTCCCCCTCGGGAATATACGTAAATAGCCGTAGAGATAATGTTATAACCAACCAGGGTTACTCCCAGTTCTTATCAGGGATTTTTTTCTGATTCTAACTATTGTAAGAAGACAGCATCGACCTTCCTCACTCACTCATATAGCTTATCATGTAGTCTCGGATCGGCATACACTTACCTCAGGGCTTATCCACAGCGGCACTCTATGTGGACATATTCCTATACGGGTAATGATGATACGGGTTTTGCGCCCCCAATTTTAATTTCCTTTATTTCACTCAGTTCCTGTTACAGAAAACAAAAGATAATTTAATATGAAAGACATATCTAAAATGGCTACAGATAAAAATAAGTTGTCGGTTGCGTTTTAATTTGTCTCAAACTCAGCTAATCTAGATTTGCTTTCACAACCCCCGCAGACCGATCGACATCGGAAATACGCGATATCTTCTTTAAATCGCTATGTTCGTCATTTATTCGTGTTTCGTATGATCGCTTTAAACATGAAAGTAAGTCTAAAGTTAGTTTCATGTAGAATACCCCAAATCTGCCATTCTGAAACATTTTCTTTCGTAGAATTACTTCGGCCGTTCTCGGCATACACCGGTCTGGACCGGAGCTATTTGTGTTATAATACGAATAGCTCCGGCTCAAACCGATGTATACCGAGAACGACCGAAGTAATCCTACGAAAAGAAATGTTTCAAAATGCTGAATTATGGGTATTCTACTTTAAGATTTTGATAGGAAATGTCGGATATCATTCTGCGGAATAATCTGATTCAGCGCAGCACAGTTTGCCTTCGCATTTATCGACCGACTTAAATCTGAGTATTTCTCCAAAAACGATTTACCAAAGTCGGCTTTGTGCCAACGTTCACCTGATTTGATAAGCCCATAAGACAACACCATTAATATACACACTCATACATTTTGTTTGTTTATATTTTCCATGGCACCTCAAGCAAACTATATTCGATTTGAAACGCTTCCAACAAATTCATGACTGTTTATCTACAAGATATAAAACAAATGCCTCGGACATTTTCAAAATGTTCTTCCATAGCTAAATTTGCTTTTTATCTCATGACATAGCTCAAACCTTTCCCCTTATTCATTTTCTTTATTTATGATTAATTCCAGATTGTTTTCATTTGTATCTAATATCAAAGTATCTTTATGCCGTTAGAATCCAGATCCAGTCACCAATTCTGACTTTGACTATCTGTAAAACTGGTCTTATTCGTTTATTTTTTTCATGACCTAAACAAGATTTCTTAAACGGTCTCTTGAGAATCGCCCAATTTAAGGTCAAATTATTTTTGACGAAGTAGTGTACACCAACTTAAATGGAATCAATCTAAAGAGATAATTAGAAAATATGAAGATGTCGAAGATAACTAAGACTTGATTTCTGTCATGATTTCTCAGGGAGCTTTATTTTACTGTATGTACCCCGATGTGGCTTCTATTTCGTTACGATGTTCAATTATGTAACGCAATCAATGCGTCTCTCATCTTCAATCAAGCTCATTCTTGTAAGAATGGCTGGCAATGAATAAAACAGTGTTTCTTTCTTCCTTTTAATGTACAGCATCACTGTCGAGCATTATAGTATATGTTCCCTGGATGATCAACCAGTACTGGCTCTGATTTTTGTCTTGCCCAAGATCACTCCCGGGTATATTAATCAGTCGCCTTCGGGGAAAGAGCCCGGGTTAACCGGTCTCTAGTTCCCGACGGTAGCCATTACACCACCACAACTCCCGTGTTTAAGTCATTACCATGGTGTATGGACATGTGAGCAAGATACGACGGATTCCTGGAAGGAATGCTCAAAAAGCATCACTAGAATACACATCGATAAACGACTTTGCCGAAAGATTTTCTCGTTATGTATTTATCCTCTTGTTTCCGATGCCACGGTCATTCCCCCCCCTGTCATGCAGAACGTGCGTCTGAGTTAACATACACTAATAGGCGGGGGCGGTGTGTATATACATTCCACGTGCCAAACATATACTCCATCATAATATTAGACCCATTATTATTACAGACAACCTGCCACGTTTACTGATAAGTGAGGGCAATGTGTACATACATTTGGGCTGCCAAACACTTAATCTTACGGGGGGCTCCGTGGCCTAGTGGTTAGAGTACAGAACTTGAAATCACATAGCCCCTCTCCGCGTGGGTTCAAATCCTGAGAGGGATATGGAATCTTACATACTTCTTCATATTTTGAAATTAACAGACAACTTTGGACTTGTGATTATTATGTGTCTCAGTCTCCCCGATGACCTGACTCCATTTCACTTACGGACTGGTTGTTTAAATGATAGTTTATTGCATTCAATGTAAACATTAAAAATACAAACTAGCCGCTACAAGACATACAAATATGTAATGTTATTCGGTATTATGGTAGGTATATTTTAATGTTAAACACAAAAGGATTGGACTGCAAGTTTATGACAACAATAGACAAAGTCCTCGGACTGTTTTTTTTTAATTATTCTTTAAACACTTATGTCTTAGGAATAGCTAAATAGCTAAATAGCTGATATACTGTTGACAAAAATAAACAGAATAATTCCTGAAACAGATGGTCTTACCTTACACACGTCGAGCGTTACTGTCCTTCAACAGCTCATGTCCAGTGTCCCATATGTGTAGTTAAACCATTGTAATGGTACTGCAACACTTTGGACGAATTGTCTCCTTCGTAAGTGTATTCGTTAAGATATTCAACATTCCCTTGAATATTTCTGAAGGCTTCTTGAGGAAGTGCATTTTAAAGATGTTGTGGGGCCAATTTACGGTCACTACCTTGAGCAAATATGTATGTTTGCTCTTAAAGGCTTTCCATGCATAAACCTCTTTTGATAGACTTTCAAGGATATATGAATAGTCCAGCTAAGTCAAACTAACAAAGGGTGTACTTTCCTAAACCACGTCAATTCTTTATCTCTCCATAGAATAGAGAAGGAGAGGTTAGGCGTTCGAATGCATATAATTAGTTAAATTGATACGGCAAATTGTTGGGCGAGTGTGGATTCCCATAGCGATAGTAATTAACGGTACTTAAATGTTCTATGTGCGAGTGTATGAGTGTGGTATTCTGTGTGTTTGTACTGATGGCGGATTGAGATTGAAGAGGAGATCTAGACCAGATAGTGTCGATCAAAACGATCCGAATCGACGCCGAACATGTCTTAAAATAAAAATAATAAAGATCATTTTTGCTCTTCGTTATTTCTAACGTTGAAGCGACGTCTTTTTTGTTAATACTTAAACTGTGTTGCAGAGAATAAAGTGCATATGTATGTAAATATTACTCTAAATATCTGATACAATCGTTATTCGACCTTAGCTTACGACTGAATATGATCTTTCTGGCAACATATGAATATGAACCGTATTGCGTTATATGATTGTCTGTCACAACACACTACCAATATATATGATATTGGATGAATCGGTAATTTTATATCAAATCGTTTGATAGTGATGAGAACAACGTGCATTAGAGAGATTTTTTATATTCTGAGTCTGACTTGAAAATGCTGTAACTCTTTTCTTCATAAAACCATACTTTGTCAAACGAACTGCAGAATTTCTTATTTTGTTACATTATTTTCTATTCAGGTTTTTACATAATAGATGTAATTTTCTTATTAACTTTGGTCGTTCATTGCTTCTAATTTTGATTAGTTAAACATTCCTATTCGGATGAATGGCTTCAATGTGCCAATACTGTGCCTGTCTTGTTTATTTGAAGCTCTATATTAAAGTATGATAGAGATGTAACGTGTGGCAAGAGGCCGATATATGGGTGACTATCTAGGCTGATCCGAATTGTATCTGTCCAGCAGGATCTCGTGTTGTCCTGTGGTTAAGTTGGCGGACTAAGAACTCGGGTCCCAGGTTCGAGCTCCACCGACAACACTGGTTTCGTTGAGGTGCCCTTTGACAAAACACTTCAGAACACTAGCATAGTATTGGTGGATCAATTTGAGCCGTAACACAACTGAAAAATTGTTGATACAGCGTTAAACACCATTAAAAAAAGTATCTGCCGAGATGTTTCCGTGTTATGACAAAATTCCCTGTTCATTGCGCGTTCATTGACGCTCTGTCCCAACTGATAACCGAATACCAAGTTAATTGAGGCAGGTTTTAGCGTTTAAATATTGCAGGACAGGAGATGTAATCAGGCTGTTTGATTTATACGAGCCCGTGACGATGGGTCAGTGAAAATCCCGTACAAATTTCCCTACGGACCTGCCAGGGTGTCGCTTCTGGCGGGAAAAGCGTAGCTTCTTAACACCCATTCTCATGGTTTATGAATATGTATGTTGGTTGGGTACCGATATTAATAAAATGTAGACGATAATGAAAGGGACTTGTGGAAGAGTAGATGAAATGTAGTTGTCAATCGGCTGTCTGTTATGTCTATTCTATACAGCCCTTGATTTGCGGGATTGCTGCTGACTGCTCGCGCAATGGCTGTTGATAAACGCGGTATCTCAGTGTCAAACAGTGGTTTTCAATCTTTGAGAGGAATTTCACCCTTAACAATTTCCAATCACCGCAAACGCGTTCGATGTATGCCTCTAAAATGTTTTCCCGGCTTCTGCAAATGCCTAAAAGGCCAAGTAATTTGGCTTTCGCGTATAGTTTCTTTCTCCACACAGATGTTTGTTACTTACGCAACTCTTGCAACATATTCCCCTTTTTGAAGTGTGCATGGATGTTGTTATAATTTGGAAATTGCATCTTATATATAATCTACAAATTGCAGACCATTGCCCCCAAGTAAAACATGCTGTGTACATTTTTTCTCGCTCAACTTTTGGAAATGTTCCTCATTAAAATTCTCTTTTCGGGACAAGCCTAATAAGTACCAAAAGTACAAATTATTCTTATTTTCAATGAGTCGTTTATTATCATACTTATAGTCGGAGAAGGTATTACATTGAAAACGTGCCTAGATAATCACCACTACAACGTTAAGAATTTCAGCAAACGATGTTTAAAACTTCTCCGGGTAAACTAATTTTGCCAAAAATAAGTAAATGTTCACATAATAACAATGAGTTCAATGATGAATCCATACTGATGCAATGTCCTGAGAAGGTTTGCGTGATGTTGGAATTACCATTCATCACGCCATTCACAAACAGTATTCAGTTTTAGTAATGAAATACCGAGAGCATTGGAATGTTATACTGTGTTTACGAAGGATTGTCTACGAGTCACTGGAATTAGATTTCCCAAACTTGTTAAGGCCATACCTCTTGTCGAGACCACGTGGTTAGAAACACTGAATAATATATAACATAGCACTTCTTCTAATTGGTGCCTTTTAGCACTTTTCCAAGCTCTGTAGTTTACAGTCTTTTTAAACCAAACCATCACGATGTTAAAGAAAGGAACGGAACTAGTTTAACCCTTTCCCAAACAATAACGACATTTGACCACTTTGTTGCAGGCGACGTGACGAGCAATTTTTTTCCTTTTCCCACAATGTTTTCTACCCTATCAGAAGGATATTTTCCAATTTCATCACATTTTGAAATGTCGTCTGCAAACTCTTCAAATTTGGGACAGCCGAAAATCTGTTGTTTGGGAAAGGGATAAACCTATTATTTCTTTTAAATCGATTGTAAAATGAGTTTCACTTAAATCAATAATTCTCAATTCTTCTTCTGGGATACAAGACCAGTTCTCGCGCTGAATATGGATCCGTCTGTTCACAGGATTCGAACCCAATACCCTTGCGTCCCGAAGCTAACTCTTTATCTGTTAATATATGCATTCACTCGGTATGTTTATAATAAAAGGGATTTCATTGATTTGCCAGTTTTTATGATAAACCTTTAATTCAATACACCAAAGGCATAACGAAACTCATGATAATTCCGTTTAGGGTACCATATAAAGATATTTTTCTTTACTTTTTAAAGATTTTAGTAACCACATAAAAGAATGCAGAATAGGCATACTCCGTTTTGATCATTTTAGGGGTTTAAGGGATCATAAATCATTTAAAGGAAAGGAATGCATCAAAATTCAAATTTCTGTATTTACCGTGCGATGTACACTCAACACATGTTACACAAGCTGTTCATTGCTGTAAATGTCAAACAAGTATTGTGCAATCCCATGCAAGACTATAGCTATCTTGTGGTGTACGTGTATAGACATGTTTGTTTATCATGGGCGAACTCGAATAATTTTGAACAATTCAATGCAAGTTTAAGTGAAAGATGTGTTGAACGCGTGCAATGCAATGAGATATTAATGTTGAGTAACCATAATCCGTCATTTTTAATTTCTTTTCCTAGTCGGATTACTTCGAATGTTTTCGTTATACATCGGGCGGGCCTGAATTATTAGCTTAAAGTGAATAGTTCCGGTCCCGACAGATGTATGTTTTTCACAATGAATCCAGGAAGTTGTTGAACAAAAAGAAAATAAGTTAAATCTACGTTTGTTACATTTTCGGTTTATTTTGATAAATGGTTATTTGCACTTAAAGTGTAGAGAGTATTTTGAAACAACAGAGGTATTTGATTTGTAGATCCCTTATTTTGTTAACCTATTTCATGATATCTAATGAAATAGAAAGCATACCCGAGAAACATACTAATTAACAGTTCACTTGAATTTATTCCCCTGCGGCTTCTAATGCTATTGAAAGCCTGATTGATGCACATGCCATTTAAATGTCAACTATTACTGTCCAATCACTCGCATGATATATGTATTCGAATGTTGAATAGTCACTATTATGATTATTGTGACACAAAATTGGAAGGGAAGTATTTACTTTCCATAGCTTTCTTGAAAACTATTTACTTTTCTTTTTTCTTTTTTTTTTTTTTCTTTTTGGGGGCTATTTATTAGTGTATGACATCAAGCTTGGTAAGAAACGTGATACAGTTCTTCTAATGTTATTGATTGTGTCATCTAATCTCAGTTCCGCATATAAATCTGTGCAAGATAACATTAATGGGCCACGTCACGGGAAAAGGGGCACTCGGACATAGCAAACAGTGAAGCCCCAAACCAGCCGCAACGTCACTAATGTGGCGGCTGGTCTGGGGTTACACTGTTTGCCATCTTAGAGGACATCAAGTTCTACCTTTGAATAAATACAAATGATAACTGTCGTGACTAGATGCTGGAATAATAGCGCTAAGAAAGAGCGGAGTCAGTGGTATTTATTTATATCCGAGTGCCCCTTTTCGCGTGACGCGGCCCATTTGTCAAAAGGTTGAACTATATTGGAGTTTGAGTTGTTTCCACAATTTCACATCTTGGAACATCGAATTGTCAAAAGAAAAAATACAGAGTTTTGTAACAGAGCGTTTGTTTATATATATTAATCGTTTATAGATATATATTGGAGGCGAGTCCATCCGTTTTGTACGTTTACGGCCATTGTCCTACATACATGTACCTTATTTCATGTTAAGCGTCGGCATGTGACGTAAATCGTCCGTCTATGAGTTTATGCTAAATACCAGTTTATCCCAATTCAATGACTGTATCGAAGACTTAAACAAATGGTTAATACAGTTTGGAAAAGAAACATTGAGATAGCCTACGCGATATGTTATGAAATCCAGCCTCCAATAAATGCATGAGAGTGACATTAATTTGAAAAACATATGTACATCATTAGTAACTAGCTTCAAACACCAATGCGTTTAGCAACACTACCCATCTTAGCAGGTATATGAGGTTACTGTTTATAAAAGGGAAAACTATAAAGCAATACACGAACGTCCATTTAATTAAGGTAGAATACCCATTACCCATTATCCGTCATTTTGAAACTCATTATGTGGCCCGGTTGCTTCGGTCGTTCTCGGTACACACCGATCGGAGCCGATAATTCTTGGTTTAATACAAATACCGGAACGGCCGCGACCAATTTATACCGAGAACGACTGAAGGAAACGAGTTTCAAAATGGCGGATTATGGGTATTCTACCTTAAGGACACCGATCACTCAATGTAGACTTGATATTGATCCTGTTAAATTGAAATTCTCAATCTCCGTCATTTAAAGAATAATAGACTGCATTTTAAATTTCGCAAAATGCTACAATTAAATGTTAAGGCGACAAATTATATTTGCAAATGTGCTCACTCATGTAATACCTGATATTTTCATCTTTGATAGTGATCGTTATTGACATAAAACAATTGACTTTTCCATCTCACGAAATGCATATGAATTTAAGAGAACCGAAAATGTAATAAATATTTTCATTTCGCAAAACTTTGATGAGACCTGTACTTAAAAGATGTTTTCTCAATGCGAAGATTGTCTATACATACAAAAGAACTTGTTTTCTTCCTACTGTATTTCTTAGTGCTTTTGTGGCGCCCGTTATCCGCCCAATAACATACTTTACGATCAACCAATCGTCTCGCTGGTGAGCGGTTTATTGTGCGGTTCCCAGGGTACATTCCTTGTAATTGTGTTTTGCCGACTTTGGTCGCGTTAACCCATTTCTTCATACACATTTTAATGTAAAAAGAAAATAGACCGTCGTTGTCAATCTGTAAATCGATGTGACAAAAGAAGCGCATTCTCGGTGAAATTCCAAGCGTAAAATGGCTTAAACTACATGTATAACCCTATACAACCTGTATAGGACACTTCTTTACTTGAAGCAGACAACTTAAACAAGCTATGTAAAAATGTGAAACACCGTTCAGTTATGCTGTTTTCAAGTGTGATTGAATAGCATTGTGGAAAAAGGAGAAATTGCTTGTGACAAGCAATTTCTCCTTTCGCCGCAATGTTGTTTTTTTTTTCGTTTTTTTAAATTCGTCTGCTGCAAGACGCTCAAGTCAAACTCATTCTTGTGCTTCTAAATTGATATATCGATGCCAGTAAGTAGGAAAGCCTTAGATGACAGGCAGACCAATCTGTGTTTAGGAGGTTGTTCAACAGGCTTATTTGATAACACACGTGTGATATAGAGCGTCATCTCTGATTTACTTGTATAGTTACTGTCAAAGAAGCAAACAAGTGTGGTAGGCACCAATTCTTACCAGCGCGTTTTGTCTTAGAAATATTCAGAATTGTAGAAAAGCTCTGGTAGCATCGCACCTTACTATTTACCTCTATATAAAAAAGATCATAAGTCTTAGAAATACTAGACGAAGCTGGTTCCAGTTTGACTTCTACTTCAACGTTGATGCGTTGATCTGTCATAATTGACAATTACACTACGGTGCGTTTAAGAAAAAGATTAAAAAGTCAAAGTAAAATGATAAGAAGTAAAACAAAAAGTGTGGACAAGATCATAATGCCAATAGAAAAGAATAGAAAAAAACGAAAAGTTTCCTAGGCTACTTTCGCACCATCAGAGCAAGACCAATCCAGCTTCCGTGGCTGTACTAGGGCGCAAAACCCCGCTGACACAGCACTGGCTCATCACAAAGTGCTACTCACAGCCGGAAAAGAACGGCTACTTAAAAAAAAATGGGGTTAAAACCCCATTCTTTAAGGATGCCAAATACAGGGCCTCAGTCACTGTTGCTAGTTGTTTATTCCATAGGGGAATACACATGTAAAGAAACTGTATTTGAAATAAGCAGACGTTGTAGAGTAGTAGGGTTTAACTTTAGTATAATGAAAAAAACCTTGTTCTAGAATATGCTTGGACGAGGAACTTGTATTTGTCACTTTCCTAAATGGTTTGCAATTTTTGAAAAACTCTGAAAGCTGTAGTTTTTGTCGGTGTTCCTCCAAGGTGTTCCATTGAAGGGAAGTCATCATATCTGTCACGCTGCTGGTATTGTGATACCTGTTTGTGACACAGCGTGCTGCTCTCCTCTGGACCATCTCCACCTTGGTAATGAGCGTCTTGTGGTAAGGATTACACACGGCGCATTGAACGCTCTTGTCTTTGTTTCCTGGCTGGTACCACGCAGGTTACGCCCCAATCTGAACACATCGGGTTTATCCAATAGAAAACACCTCTGAAATAATAGGAATGACGCCATATTGTTTCCCGCGAAAATGACGTCACTTTCTTTCGTTTCTAAAAATAGATCTTGAATGTAGAATAAAAAAAGTCGTTAAACTTGTTTGAGGAAACAACTATACATGTCACAACAATAATCTCGCCATTTGGTATGAGGTACTGATTACAAAAGGATTAAAAAGGATATCCAACACTTCCATACACATTGAACTACTTAACGTGCACGCTTAGAAAATGTGTTGATTGCCGGATGCCGATTTACCCGAAAAAGTGTAACCTTACACTTATACCCGAGGTGTCAATCGGAACTACTCGGGTATTTCCGTGAGCTGTTTTCATTTGATAAACCCGGTGTGTTCAGATTGCCGAGGTGTATTTCACAGCTCACGGAAATACCCGAGTAGTTCCGATTGGTTACGCCCAAGGAAACCAAGCATACCATTTGCCTTCTTGGTAATTCTGTTGATGTGGGAACCCCAACCTAAATCAGATTGAATATCTTCACCCAGGTACTTGGAGGTCTTCTCAGTATTTAGTTTAACATCTTTCAGAATGTAATCAGTAAGAAGTTGATGCCTTGACCTAGATATCCGTCTCTGGTTACCATTTAATGTTGTTCTTGCTTAGACGTTGTCTGGTGTCCAGGTTAATGGATTTGATTTGTCTTGCAGACTTGCCTTTGATCTTTTAATAAGGACAAGTGTTGTGTCTGAGAGTTGTCTTCCCTTTCCAATTCATAAATGTAAATAAGAAAAGGGCATAAACTCTGCATAGAGTTCGTAAGTGGAGTTTTGTCTAGTTCCCGGTGCAATCGTATCTACTCGGCAATCCCCGTAACAAGTCGGTAGATATACCTCGTAGGCAGTACATGAATACACCAGAAATCCTGGGGTAATTTGCCTTATTTCCGGCGGATAACGCAAAATGCACACAGGCACTAAATATGTATCTAAATACACACGAATTGCTTATATATTTTTTTTACACTTTCCATTAAAGATGACCATAGCGGCTCCCCATTGGTTATTTTAAGAAATGGCCGAGGTGTTCCGAATGGTTCCCGGTGGAAACAGAAGGGTTTATTTTGCGGTTACCGGTGTGCATTCGAGTGTTATCTTGATATTGAAAGAACAGTTACCCCGAGAACAATACTGATTCGGTTGAAGATAATGGTGTCAATTATCCAACGGTTGCCTTACAGGAAATGGTTGAGTAATTTGTTCCGCTAGTTTTTATGCAGCATTGGTTTCGTTTGTCATTTCGATCCCCAATCGATTGTGGACAAATGATTTGTTTTTTTGTGCTATTGTTCTTTGTTGTTGTTTTGAAGCCAACTGTTTTTCTCTTGTTCACATTAAATCAACTTTGATACACGCAGACGTTTTTCAGACTTAACATTAGATATTTGAAAATTCGTTTGTTGAGAAAGTAAGGTAACCTATGCATCTATTGGTAAATATCTAAAACCGGTTAAATTGTCAATAAGATCAATCAGATGCGTGATATTTCGTTTCTAAAATTGTGAATATCTTCTCAATCCGTTTAGATTCTATTCTAGAAAAGCCCTTAATAACCTTAGATTGCTTTTCAACAAACAAGACGCAGCTAGCGTCCTTGAGTTTTGCAAAACACACCACACAATAAAATCTTGTGAAGATATAGACGTTCCCAAAATAAAGCAATCCGCGCACCAAACAACCCGTGCGTAAATAGGATATTTTCTCGCGTAGTTTGAATTCCAATCCGGTATTAGTTTAGACATTTTAACCACCTTTTAAATTGGTAAATCGAATTGCAGTAGGAGTTTGCCGCCCCATCCTCAAACCTGGTAATAAATATCGAACAGGACTTCCTGTTTACGTTATGTCGATATTGGAATAGTCTTATCCTATATATCAACTACTCGCGCTTAATTAAAATTGTTAATTAGACTTCTGTTTAATGAATAATGTCATTTTCTTTCTAAAGAGCGACATAGATCAGCCTAAACTGGAAAGTCTGCTGTAGAACAACATTGTAGGATCATTTCAAATGTGGTTATTTTGGGGCGTTTTCTTCTGCATAGTTATCGTACTAACATGTCCGTACCTTTTATGAAGAACTTATGCACACCTTCACTTATTTTGGGGAAATGTACCCCTAAGATTTCTTTCCTTCGTAATTGATGAAAAGGCTCTCCAAAATGACGGCAATATGTTGAATGTTAAACATAAAAGATAGAAAAATGGATGCTTTGTTTCTGTTTTGAAACATAAACAAAAAATACCTTGTTTCATACACAAACAATTGTTACATATTGTAACTCAAATGAAAAATGCAAATACACTGTATGCGTAGATATTTAATAGCTACTCGTTAGTACATGTGAAATATTCGAAATGGATGGAAAGACCAAATTTCAATTCGTAGTAGCTAGCTGCTCGCCATCAACACATTGATATGGATTCATGTGAAAGGCATTGATATATCTGATATTGCCTACTTACTACGCAGTCGAACTTTACGCTGTGTCTGAATCTAAATTTCGAGTTTTCGAATGAGATACCACATTGCCTGTACGTGTGGAATTTCAAAAAGGATGAAACAACCAATCTACGATCCGAAGGAGCTACCGTTTCACTATTAACACATTGCTATGGATTCATTCGGATAGCAATGATGGATCTGGTACCGTCTGTGTACTACGCAGAAGGCCTCTACGCTGTGTCTGGTTCTAAATGTCGAGTTTTTGGATGAGATACCGCACGCCGACTGTGGTGGAATCGCGCCTTGGTGCTCGCGTAATTTCCAATTCCGCCATTCCGCCACCTATCTGGTCCTTTCATCAATCAGTCTGCGATCGTCCAACCGATATGACGTACCCTTTATCATCAACTACAGCCACTGTGTAGTGGCTTAGAGCAGCCGGGTTAAAAACATAAAACAACAGAGAGTATCGTATACAAAAACTTATATGTTTATTTTCTAATGAACTTTCTACTCTTCTAATTTGTCAAAAACTAAGAAAATAAACAACAAAATAACCTAAGTAAAGCGGAAAACGTTGTGACTTCTTCATTGTTATACTTTCTATAAACCTAATATGTATAGCTATGTTATATGATTTCATCTTTAATTGAAGCATCATATCACTGATGCATTAATGGTTACGTAAATCATAAGTGCCCTAAATACTAGTATAGAACTATCGAATTTATTAACATAGGTCTGTTCGAATTTCTAATCAACTGTTAAGAAACCGACTTCATGCTTATGCAAACATGTTGTGTCCATGCCATCTGCCAAGTAGATTGGTGGCCGGTGTGTCATCTAACCTGTTTGTTACTCTGAGTATTTTTTGAAGGTTTTGCAAACCAGATGAAACATAACTCTATCTTTAAAAGATCACCAAGCATCCGAAAGGTAAAGGTTTCGAAATGTCTCCTGAAAATATTCCAATCGTTCTTTAATACGAGGAGTTATACAAGTTTATGGAGAGATGTAATAGTATTAACCATTAATAAAACGAAGTCTTAAGTCCCTTTGTTTTGGAACGTTTGAAGTTATGACCTTTAGAACGCGAGTTTCTGAGAGAGATAATTAGTGTTGTAAAGGCACCAACCAGCCGTAATGTATTGGTGAGAGTAGTGGTAAATCGACAGTGAAAATAAACATATTGCTTAACCGCACTACGGGAAGATGGGACATTTTCGAACTGTTCGTTTAGAACTTTAAAATGCTATTAGAACTGATACGAATATATTATGATAAAGTCGATGTTCGAAAAACATTAAAGTTTATTATCCACCCTCCCTGATACGAGCTTTTTGCATTAGATAACAGAATCGAACTATCACAAATTCCATGATATCTTGTTGTCGTACATGTATCAAAGAAAATCGTTCGCAACAACGTCTTTATGGACAGGGTCGATGTTTGGTATAGATTGTATTTGATATATACAATTCCAAAATCAGCGGAAAAAAGAATACAGAAAGCTATCTCCAATCGATCCGTAGAAGATCTTGAATTGGTAAATGGAGTAATCATAAAGCCGTCTTTTAAAAGAAAAGGCTGGTTTTCTGTTCTTTAGGGGAATTTAGTGTAGCTTGTATCCTTCAACGTTTGAAGAATCACCCCAAATGAAGATGGAGTATTGTGTTATTGTTTAGGGGGCGCGTAGAAAGGAACTGTTAGCACTTGAACCCAGCTTGGACTGGTATTTGTATCGAGGTGAACACATGCCATCTTAAGATATAAGACCCGTAATCAGCCATCTAAAACTAATTTTGTTCGTCGTTTTTTTGTCGGTAGTTCTCGGTTTACATCGGTCTAGGTCGGAACTGTTCGGTTAAAACCGAATGTTCCGACTCCGACCGATGTATACCGAGTGCGACCAAAGTAATCCGACGAATAAACGAGTTTCAAAATTGCAGATAATGGGTACTCTTCCTTAACCCAATTGTTAAAATGTTGATTCTCGGAGATTCTGGATTGAGCCCAATCGACGCCTCTGGTTTCTTTGGGGTGTCCTTTTTCAAGTCACTTCAGAACCATAGCCTAGTACTGGTGAATCCAGGAAAGTCGTAACAACACTTAAGAATTATTGACACGGCGCTAAAAACCATACAGAAATATCGCTTTTGAGATTAGCCAAGCAACACCACAGTCGACACGCTCGCAATAGCCTCATTAAAGAAGTCAATCCGGTAGGCTATGTGAATATTCACGGTGCAATTCGGTGCAATCGATTTACGCCCGATGCCTTATGCCGCCTTATTTGGAAGCGGTTTATTTCAGTGGAAATGTTCCGTCAGGTTGTTGATTTCCCTCGTGCCGTCGGCCTTTGTCCCAAGTTATTATTTTCTAACAACTCCTCGCTCGCTTTAACCTTTCTATTCGATGCTCAACGAGATTCTGTGAAATAGCTAGAACGGGCGTTCAATAGGGTTTATTACAAGATATGTTTATGAAATAGCTTGAACGGGCGTTTAACGCTTAGGATGATGAGTAATTTTCGCTTTCCTAGGTCTACAAAATTTACTTAATTTCGATTAGGAAAGATACTTAAAGTAGCAAACAGGCTAGATCTCAGGCCAGCCGCCAATTTACTTGGCAACTGATCTGGATTCAACCTAATTGCATAAGCATGAAGTCGATTCCAAAATAATCTATTTTCAAAAAGATTTCCCTACATTCTAATGGGTAAACATGAAATATTCGACTGTGTACTTGAAACCCACCTCTAAGTGTCCAGGAATCGGGCTGAATCCTGAAATTGAAACACTTTTATTTTTGTCTCTTGAATTGACTTCTGTATAGTTAGAACCGTTGTGACCTTTGGTTTTCCTTCTTCCCTATAATTACATTTATTTAATGTCGGAAATACGCCATCGACCTTTCTGTCGGTCAATAACGGAAGCTTAATTTGGATGCGAGTTAAATGAAAGTCAGAACGAGGCCAGGCTAAATTCGATTATGTCCTAGCGATATATTTAACCCTTTACCAAACGCCAAATGTTCGACTGACCCAAATAGAAAGAGTATGGAGACGATATTTCAAAATGTGTTGAAATTGGAAGAGAATCTTCTTATTGGGCAAAGAATTTTGTTGGAAGAGGAAAAAATGCTCGTCACGAGCAATTTCTCTTTTTCCCCACAACGTTTTCCATAGTCGTCTGTAACAAAATTGTTAGATGTCGTTATTGTTTGGTAATGGTTTAAAATGATAAAATATACCAATCAAGAGGGACGGTTTGAATTTTCTACATTAAGGTCTTACAAGTATGTTTTAAATCAAACTTTCTTTGGCTAGATAAAGTCACTAGCGTACCTTATTATGTTTTGTAAAAGCTTATCAGTCCTGAAATCCAATCAATGTCATTGGTTCCTTTGATTGGTCGCTGATTCATGTTGACGTCTTGGGGCGATTGGTCCTAGAAAAATCGTGACGTCACACTGAACCTGGATAATACGTCTTTAATTATAAATTTTCTAAAATTTTGGTATGTTATTCAAAATTTAATTGTGAATTCAGAAATGAAAAGAAAAAATGCAGGTCGACGAGTTAGTTTTTTCGTAAAATGACAGTTTCCATGGTAACCGTTTTGGGCAAAGCTACCATATCATCTTCAAAGGTAATAAAATATTTTCTGGAAGGTTTGTTAACGCAAAAATTATGAAATCATATATTTAATACTTTATTATTCAATGTGTTTTCAAATCATTACAATCTGAACAATATTTGTAATCCAAATCAGTTTTTCAATGTTTTGTATTCGACAAAAAACAATGAAAATCGATATGTTTATTACAAATAAATGAAGATATCTAAAAACTCCTTTCATAGAATTGTCTTATTTTTCAGTATGTGAAGTAAAATTTTAATCTTTGAATACAAAATGCAAAAAAATAGTATATGTTGACTAGTTATTTTTTCTATAAAATGACAGTTATCATGGTAACCGTATTTGAAAAGCATTTATAAAATCGACTTGAATAATTTTGAATTTGAAAAGAAGAAGCTGGGGACCTAAAATGCATGAGAAAATTGTAATAATGTTGATGAACTTTTATAATTTTATGGATAATATGATTATTCTTTGAAAAAAATTGAACAGTAAATCGTATCCGAATAAAAACGTGTATTCGACTACCATGCAAGTACCTTTTCGGTAACAGATAATTATCTCCCTTGGATGTGCAGATGAAGTGCGCAGAAAAAACTACCGAGAACATCCTTAACAAATGTTCGTTATAATATCGGCGTAAACAGAGTTAGACGTAAATGCACGGATTTTTTTGTACACATTTACCTATATAAATCATTACCCAAATACTACCTATACTTACCTAATTCCGCTCAATAATGGAACCGCGCGTTTATCGAAGACAGGGCTGTACAACATCCATACATTTCGGATGTAACAGATATCAATCAAATAGCTGTTTTCTTCTAGAAAACAACCAATAGATCGATGTTATTAGATTGTTTGAAGTGGAAATCGTGACACCCTGGCTTGATATATCTCTGATTACCCATTACCAAACGATAACGACATTTTATCAATTTGCTGCAGATGACCCTGGAAAACAATGTGAGAAAAAGAGAAGTTGCTCGTGACGAGCAATTTCTCCTTTTCCTACAATGTTTTCTTCCCTATCAGAACATTATTTTCCAATTTCATCACATTTGAAAATGTCGTTTTGCAAACTCTTTTAATGTGGGACAGTCGGAAATTAGGCGTTTGGTAAAGGAACACGGGTCTTCCCTGGCGCAAACTTTACGAAGATAGTGAATAATGGTTAGTAACTATTTGGTTGAGCTAATGTTTGTCTTGCTTGATCTTTCTCCAGGGATTTGTATGATCTATATCCTTATTGATATGATTGAGATTGCCTTCAAGTTGGCCATGCCAAGTTTATTGTGAGTTTGATAGCTCGTATCATGGGAGTATATTGTCTGGATTGTAATGTCCGCATTAAGATGTTCTTCAAACCGCAGCGATCGCTTAAAGCTAGCTACATTGTAGATATATACAGGGGTTAGTGTTCTGTTGCAACATTTAAACAAATGTGTCCAAGTTGTTCTCCCAAGTAACTGTTGATCACACTGAAATTACAAAAGAGAATTCAAGCAATTGTTGCTCCTTACCTTAGATTCTGAAGAGAGATCAATTAACTCAAAGCATACGAAAAGACCCCTTCCTCCCGACGGCGCAGTCAATTCAATGCTCTCGGCTATACTTGATCCGTGACCAAGCCAATTCTATTTCGTAAGATGTTGCATTGATATAGATGTTCCTGATGTCCAAGACCAGTCTGTGATATATATGGTTGTGTTGGCGGCGGAATGTTGAAACGATTCCCGGAAAGATGGACAGACGTTACACGATAGTTCGTGTTCACAATCATTCCTTATAACTTATACCATTAGTGATCGTGGCGTGACGTAAACGTCGCCATGTTGTTTTATTAGCTGAAGGTGTTAGAGTTGAAAGTCCACTTCACCGCCAAAGGAACTAAAAAAAAATATATCTCCCCGATAGCCCGTTAGCAAAACCAGTAAAGTGTCATGCATTTTTCAATTGTCTTTTCAGATAAATAGATGTTCTGACAAATAATGATACTCAAAACTACATTTTCTGCACAATATGTTTGTTTGGATAGAATATCACAATTCTAGCTGGCGGTACAGTTGCATATTTTCGAATTACAACTTTAAATTGTATCGGCGAGTAAAGATTACGAAATCTCAGGCAATTACACGAGTTAAAAACTGAAAACTTACCTATGGGCGGTCGGATTAAATATGGATTTATCATGTTTCTAGACTTTTGATTAAATCTCCGAAAATGCAGAAAAATAATAAAATATCTACCCTAAAACGGTAAACCAGAAAGTGCATAACATATTTTCGCTGTCAGCACCATGATGGTTCGGTAGAGCGTTCACGAGCCTTGATGATGACCGAATGTTCAAACATAATAATGATGTTTGTTGTGTGTGTATTCTATTGATACTTCCCGCCAATTCTAACCATAGACACACGCTGTGTATTGACTTTTATGCTAGCCAAATGGCTAAACGTATTTTGAATATATATGCGACCCTTGACCTTTTCATATAAATGGGCATTCACAGACCATCTGCTTACAGACAACATGGATCTGTTTTGAAATGCTACTCAACTTTGAAAGACCAAATAGCCAACGTCCCGCTTTTATGTTTCATTTTGGACACAGACAACGTTTGATACATTATGATTGTATTATCTATGTTTGCGAAACCTGACTCTGATTTTTGAATATACGCCTTGACCTTGATGTTTGTCATTAATGCGTGTTTCAAACGTATCTAATGTCCCGTGCTCTTGTCAAAACGATCTCTTTTGTCACACATTGGATCATGAGATAATCGATTGTATGTCAGAAATGTCACTGTAAACTGCAAAACGGATTAACCGTTATGGTCCGCACACTGTTCGTTCATTGGTTTTAGACAAACTGTGTACTATATTGACACATGCCTCGTTGTTATCCAATGTCATACATTCGTTGATATCATTGCACCAGTGTTAAGCTATTGTAAAACAAGATCAATTCCCCCACTAGAGTTACCCCTCTTCATATATACGCCATTTGCCATGTGATATACAGTCTAACTTGTGTTAAGCAGCCACCCTTTTAAGCAGTCAACCTGCCTTATACAACTACTACAGAAAGTCCCATTGTTAGATTTATAGTGTACATCAACTTGTGTTAAGCAGCCAACCTGTCTTAAACAGCCAATTTGCTCTGTCCCGTAGGCTGGCCTCTTAACACAAGTTTGACTGTATATCATTTTTATCAATAAGATGCATTCTAGTTACAAAAATATATCATTCACATTTCGAGTATTCCATACATATCATAACTAAGTAGTAGTAAGTTAAGGTAAACCAGTGTTACTGTAAGATTTCCTTTGTCTTATCCCTTACTTACTGTAGTGCGTATTTGTCCAAGGATAATGATTGGTAGATGTATTGGTTAGATAAGTACAGTGAAGCCTCGTTTATCCGGACACCGATTATCCGAATGTCTCGCAATCCGAACGAAATTGTAAGGGAACGGCATTATTTGACCAGTTTGTTGCAGACAACTTTTGAAAACATAGTGGGAAAAGGAGAAATTGCTCGTGACGAGCAATTTTACCTTTTCCCACAATGTTTTCTGCCATATCAGAAGATTATTTTTGGGACGGTCGACAATTTGGCGTTTGCTAAAGTGTTATAAGTATACACGTGCATACAGACCGTTTATGTCTTAATGTGTATAAGAACATGCGCTACTTCATTAGTTCGGATGAATCGGTAATCCGGACATTTTGTTGGGAACGGACGTGTTCGGATTAACGAGAAATCACTGTATCTATGAGGTTCTCTTATCATGTTATATAATCTTGTATCATATTGGCCCCATTAAATCACTTATAATTACTCGTCATTTCATTTTCTTTTTTACATACGTATCTTTTTTGTAATGAATGTATAGTAAACATACAATAAACATACCAAAACATATTCTTTGAGGTAAAACAGATAAATGCATTGATTCCGTAACAGAAGACAGAAACATCAATTGTAAAAATCAACCTAATTTTTTTTTAATCTTTTTGAAAAGTTGATATAGTTATCGTTTCTTTCATTTTATTTTTACATGCATTTCTATTGTGTGATGCAGGTACGTATGGTTAACATAAAATCATGTTCTTTCAGTGGAATAGATTAAAGCACTCCACAGTTGCCTTAGTCCGTCTTAGAAGAAAGCGAATCATTTGTCAAAATCATTTCTTTTTATCTCTGCGAAAACCTAAATTAGGGATATTTTTTTATTATTGTCACCACTTTTTAGGAACATTTTAAAAAGAAATGATATCGTGTAGCCATAACTATGTTGGTAGATGTTATCGTTATTGAATATCATCTGGAAATTTTCATCTTGTTTCTCATAGAACAAGATTATTGAATATGTTTTAGATAAGGATAAAATGGGTTGGGTTACAATCCCAATCCATAAGCTCTTACACCATTCAAGGAACTTCGTATATATGGCATTAACTCTATACCACCTGTAGATGACATTTTCGTCTTCAATCAGACGACTTTTGAAAAGCTTTGTAAACATGGGAACAATATTCAGTTCTGCTATTGTGATATATTTATAGATTGGAAAAGCATTGTGACAAAAGGAGACATTGCTTGTGACAAGCAATGTCTCCTTTTGCCACAATGCTTT
This sequence comes from Cerastoderma edule, assembly GCA_947846245.1. Classification (NCBI taxonomy): domain Eukaryota; kingdom Metazoa; phylum Mollusca; class Bivalvia; order Cardiida; family Cardiidae; genus Cerastoderma; species Cerastoderma edule. The sequence goes on from OX401405.1 coordinate 46,852,145, forward strand.
TTGAAAGCCATCTGCTGCAAGACGCAAATTTGTGGCGGTAGGTGTTAACGTGGTAATCAAAAGAAGTAATTGAAACACTGCAGCACGTATACGCGATAAGTTTTTTTCATTACATTGACATACCATTGCCCAAAGCTAGATATTCCGTTTTGGCGAGAGCAAACCTTACAACTAATTCAACAGATTGATCTGTAATTATCTCGACATTTTTTATTTTAAATTGTTGATCGACCTTTCTGATATTGTTTTGTGCAATCATACTAAATTTGAAAGTTTTATGTTAATACACATATTTCTAATATTGATTCGTCCAATTCTGCTTGGCTTGAAAAATTTAAGCGCATTACACATCCCAAAGAAAGCTATAAACGATCTTTTCATACTTGATAAGTACGCTTTTCACAGAACAGAATACCTCGCTCCATGTCCATAGATTACCAATCATTTACCGTTATTTATAGCAAATCGTTCTCTTTCAGATTGCTCACTCGCCATCCCGCTTATTTGCTATAACCTAAGTATTCACTCAGCCGAACATCCACATATAACGGTAGAATAATTTAGCTCAACACAAGGGTTTACACTGTTCGATTCCGATACGATGATTTAATGCCCAACGCCAATGACCAAGTGTCATACATTTTAGTTTAATCATATTTAATGCATTTTTCCTACATGAGTAACAAGAAAAATATACAAAAACAGATAAACATGTATTTAAAGAAGACATGAAAAGGCAAAAGAAATAATTGCAATTTGGTTGGACCACAATTATAACAGTATCAGACTATGTCATACCATACATTACGAATACATACCCGCTGTATGAGCGTATCGTTACAAGGCCTTATTAAGCTTAATCACATTTTATTGCATTCATTCTACATGAGCAACATTACATATTCACAACAATAGATAACCATGATGTGAAAGGACAAAATATAACTGCAGTTGGTCGGGCCACAAGGCATAATTGCAGTTGGTCGGGCCACAAGGCCTTGTACCTTCGAATGAAAGATAATTACTTCACTTGTTTTGGCATTTTGTGGATTTCTGATGTAGTTAAAACGTTGCAGCCTTTCGAAACCAACATTTCAAAATCAATCTTTCAAAACCCACATTTCAAAACCAACATTTCAAATTTCAAAACTACGCCAAAGTTCAAGCGTTGTATTATCTGAACGGTTAATGGTGCAGTTGACCGATGTGGATGTTCGGCAAAGAAAGCTCACTTAAAGCATTTTTCATACAGATCACCTTTCATTTCAAATATCATTTCCAATTTCAGCAAACGTTTTACATTATTTGTTGTTTTCTTCCTTTTCAGCAATTCGAGTTTAGCATGTTTTAGCCAGTTTTCTCTACAGACTCAAACCTAGCACGGCTCCATAGTAGACTACTTGTAGATAAGGCACGCTCCTACATGTTTGTAGTTGACATAATCATGATTCTGAAGTGTTTTAAAGCAAATAATATGAAAGAACGAGAAGTTACGCATTTACTCAATACCACATTTTTGTGACTACATAATTTTCAATGTGTATCATCACCATTTTTGTCATCGCTACTGTCATTATTTCAACCATTTCAAAATCGCCATTTTCCTTGATTGTATAAAAAAGAATCGCTTGTGTAAAAAAAATATGGAGATATTCTATGCTTTGAGTATAGAATAACTTCGAAATATTGATAGCCTTGTAAAAAATTGACTTAAAGGGAAATACCCATAATCCTTCATTTTGAAACTTCTTTCGTCGGATATCTTCGGTCGTTCTCGATAGACATTGGCATTGGCCGAAACTTTTCGCTTTAGTCCGAATAGTTCCGGGGCCCGTTTTACTAAACAGTTTACGCTTAAGATTTGCGTAAGTCTAAAACAACAATTCCTTTTATTTCAATATTTGGCAAAGCAATATTGCAAAGTAACACATCATTGGAATCGTCTCTCCGAGACGCTTCCAATGACGTGTCACATTGCAATATTGTACTTTCATTGAAGATATTATCCATGTTAATCAATTATGACTTACGCAAACATTTTCCGTAAGTTGTTTAGTAAAACGGGCCCCAGGTCTCGACCGATGTATACAGAGAAAGACCGAAGTAATCCGACGAAAGAATGAGTTTCAAACTGGTGGATTTGGGGTATTCTCTACCTTAGTATGAATTCTCGTGGTGTAATTTGTTAAATGTCCTGTTTGCCTTATTCATTCCATATATATAGAGTTGATGCTAGAGAAGTTGCATATATTTTTTACTAATAAGTCTGTTGTTGTGTGAACCATCCACCATTAATTCGTGACACTATACTGTTACATATAAAACTAGATAAAGGCATTCACATCAACCTAGTGTGAAACAATTTACAGACGTTTTATGGACTAGAAAAGAGAGTTAGAGGATTTCTCGTAAGTTTGATAATTAAATGATTCATATGAAAAGGGAAAACTCGCTGACACAAGCATATTGCTCTTCTCCATCAATCATTTTAGCTACATGTATCCTCAAAGTTTTTTACTTGGGTATAAAAAAAAATTAACAGTATTAGACACAATTACTTACACGAAGAATTGGTGGATTGGTGTTAACATTAAGAACATAAACATTCCTTTATTTCAGCTTTATATTTCATCAAGGATTCACTATATTCTATAGCAGTTTTTTCTATCTAGATCGAAGTGTTTGTGTTATTTCGAACGTCTGAATTCCCTGTTTTAAAGGTCACGCTTCGTGCATGTAATTCGATCAGAGACTTACTTGTTTACATGGTTTTATTTCTCCTCATTTAGTCTGCGCTTTGTGTTATTTTCGTTGTGTGTTTTCCTGGTTATTTCAGTTTCCTCAGTTTCAGTTCACCGTTTTTGGTTTGTGTAGGTTTTATTTGAAGAACGCTTTAAGGATGGAATGCCCTCACGTCTGAGTACCCTGCACTCACTATTCCATGTCTGATTCGCTGTAGATAACCCTCCGATAGTGTGTAGTAAAACTCAAGTTGATGTTTCTGAAACCAGAATAAGATACATGTATCGTGTGATATCATAGCTACGTGGAGTATGAAAGCAACTTCTTGATATGGCAGTCTTTCTTTCGCGAATACTGTTCTAATGGTTTTGCCGATGCTAGTATGATTCTATATTGATGAATAGATGGTTGGCGTCGTGAATAGGAAATATTATCGGGCAAGGTGTAGGAATATTGTCCTTTGAGCCAAAGGTTAAACGAATAAAAATCCTAAACCCAGCCCAATAACCTGCTCTCTTCAAAGACACTAACCATCTATTTCATGTGAAATGTTACCTATATGGATTCAAATAAAAATGTTCAACGTAAAAGAAAGAAATAATAAAACAAGTAAAAAGCGAAAAAGAAACGGTAAATCAATACTGACAGGTGCGCACAAACGATCACATGATCTAGTGAAGGATATCAAAAGCGTTATACGACACCCTGTTTTCGATCCTTAAATTGCCCTGGTGACAGGATAAAAGTATATGTATTCAGTTAAGGTTTTATATGCATGTCTACTATCTTAAACAATTCAATGCTTATCATATCATTACCAAACATAATGATAAAAATCAATCTAGCTCTTCCAGTCGACAGAGTTTATTCTGAAAATGCATGGTCCAATAAATATAAACTACATCCACTTTCACTCGTATATGCAAATATTTAGCACATATTAGTCACAAGTAAAGATCATGGTATTCAATCATTCACATACATACTTTACATTAAACACCCCATCAAATATTTCTATAAAAATACAAGTCGCATGTTTTGGCCCAATGTTAAAATGCCCAAAGACGTTAATGTTCATGTTGTGTTATACAATAATCAATTATGTACAACCAATCACAAATGTAGTCAAAGAAAAGCACCTAAACATATATTGCTTTCGAGCATGGATCACCACATTCTCTTTTACTTTTCTCTAATTTCTTCTTCTTCCTAGCAGTGGACATCACACAATGGCTTGTCAACCAATAAACCAGTTCTGAGAATGTTTATTCCTGTGTTGAACACATCTCACGTAAACGAACTGGTCTTTCACGTTCGTCTTTGAGCTCAGCAACGATCATGATAATCGTCAATTGTACTGAACACTCCCTTGTCCAAAGCTTCTAGAATAACTGAACCGTGATAATAGTGAGCTTCATGCTGATCGTCATACCTTTCAATTTTGCTAGAAAATGATAACGTTATGCCACTACCTGATTTGGTTTAATTGTTAGTCAGTCAAATTTCCAATATAGTCTGTTGAGTAAATCTGTGAGAACCACTCAGTTATCGCATTAGGTATTGTTTTAAGGTAAACATGAAAGCTGTTTTAGTAACAGGCATGGGCACTTGTCCTCTACCAAACAGTAAACGGTTTGAACCAGTCTGATAGGACCTATATAAAGTTTTTTAATACATTTCAATATTTTGATAAAAATGGGTTCCTAGGAGCAAACATTCAAACAATTCGCTATAATCGAGTTTGCTTTGATATCTTAATTGCATGTCTCAGTTCTTTTTCTTGCTGTTCTTTTTCTCTCTTCTTTTTCAGATTCTTTAATTACAGCTTTTCTACATATAACGTATTGTATTTCATTATCAATAATGCTGCAATTAAAGTCGAGTAACTAGCTAAGTACTAGAAACGTTTCCTTCTTAGAGGAAAGAGTAGGTAATGCGCTTAAATAATAAGGCAACCCAAACACAAAAGGAATTCATGGACTTCCTTATTAATGTACAGTAATATCTCGATAATCCGAACACGTCCGTTCGTAACAAAGTTTCTGGATTATCGAATGATCCGGACTAATGAAGCAGGGCCTGGTTTTATACACAGTTCAATATAAACGGTCTTTCTGCACGTGTTAACTTATAAACATATACACCAAAGGCCAAATTTTCGACCGTCCCAAATTGACAGAGTCTGCAGACGACATTTCAAAACGTGATGAAATTCAAAATCAATCTTTTGATATGGCAGAAAACATTGTGGGTCAAGGAGAAATTGCTCGTCACGAGCAATTTCTCCTTACACACAATGTTTTAAAGAGTCGTCTGCAACAAACTGGTCAAATGTCGTTATTGTTTGGTAATTGGTTAAGCCAATTACTGCACAATAATTCCGTTTTCTTACAATTTCGTTCGGATTGCGAGACATCCGGATAACCGGGGTCCGGATAAACGAAGCTTCACTGTTCTTACACGATAGACTTTTATTTTTCCCTTGCTTTGAATAAAACTTGCATATCTTCGTCATGTGATTCAAGAATGTAATTTCTGTAACAAATTAAAGATTTCATTTAAAGGCAACTATATGTGCTTTTGGTTTTACATTGTAAAAAGCATAAGTGTTTATTTACGAAACTCCTTACCATTCATTCAATCTTCGACATGGTGTGTGTAATTGCAGCCTGACCAGAACTGTTTTCAATTTGGGTTACTGGTGTAAAATATGTAAGCAAGGCAATTGTCATAAAAGGAGCAATTGCATCAACTTTCAAAGCATTATGCCACCAGTAAGGATATTATAGAACAAAAGCAATCACTAAATATGTAGCTAAAACACTGGTATACAGTCTTATTTAGTTTAAACATATTTTATTCAATGAAAAAAAACACCATTATATACATTACAAACAATTTTGTGAAACAGTCTTATTTACAAGTCTAATAGCATTTTCTTTGGCGTAAAATTGGTTTTCTCTGCAGTAGTTAGTATAATTTAATACTTTCAAGAGGTTTAAGCAAGTATTTTACAACTACGGTACGTTATAGTAATAATACATACTTGTGGTTATTATATGAACTATTTGTATAACTTTTACAGCATAAATTGCGTCTCTAACTGAAAGAGTGTTGCCCATGATTAGTCGGTTTATTCTGAAAATGTTACTTATGAACTGCACTGATTCCCCTTGTTCCTCTAAAGACGTGCTCTATAAATGCACACAGTTTCGTCTGAACCTTTCTCTGCCTGGCATGCTGTTCTTTATTTATCATCCATGCCTGTATGTTGTTTTACTTTTTTCCTCCTTTCATACAACATACAGTACCATGACATCACTTTTATAATCTTTCTTCCATAGCAATCATTACCCATCACTTTGTTTTAGAAACTTCTTCAAAGAAGAAAACGTTTCACGGGGAAAGCAGATTTCTCTCGACTTTACTGCAGCTCGAAGGAATATTTACGCAATAACTAACATTCGTCAGTGATATTCAACACACTATTACTTGTTATTTTGCCTCGAACAAACCACTCAGCGCGATAAAACACAAACCGGAACAATTTCCGTCCCGTAATATTTTTATCTACAACAATCGTGATAGGATATGTCTGTCGTGCTATCTAACCATTAACCCAGGCTGTATATATCGTGTATACGTATTGTGTCAACTAGAAAGTCCAGCCAGAGCCATTGCTTGCGTACAAGCTCCTCGGCCGCCATTGGTATTGTACTTTCCGACCTCCATATCTCGTGTAGTGTCCGTGTTTGCATATCTATCCCGTTATCCTGATCTGTGCTTTGTAGTCTTCCTCATTTCTGTGGTGCAGGGTGTCTTGTCTTGGGTTTAGAATCATTATGTTTGATCAAGAATGGAATAGAAACATTCGTGTAATGTGTTATGGTGGTTATGTATTTGGTGTGGATTTAATCTTCAATAAATGAGTAGTGGCTTTGTGTGCTTCGCCGTTCTGATAGGTCATTTGCGTATATGTCGTTAGGATTTCTAAGCATATCCATAAGTTTTCAGTCAAAAATGTGTGATCTTTGGATAAATGGTTGTATCATAATGTATTTGTCCATGTTGGTCTTGACTTAACGGATAAAGATAAGTTAACCTGTTCATAGATATCTAAGTTTGAATTGGGCTGAATTAGTTATCAGCTATTTAGCAATTAGTTCGTGCCTTCTGTAAATAAAAAGAAAGAAATGGTCATCTTGAGCAAAGGATATACATTTTTCTGAAGACTTTTTCTTTCGTATTTGAAGGGTCTATGATCGTCTGTTTACTAATATATATTGCTGAATTTATTTTTGTGGTTTTTGGAGAAGATTGCCATTGATGAATTCCGTGTTGGAATGATATAGGCATTGCCCATATCTTATAAGATAATACAATAAGTGTAGGTAAACAGTGGTCAGTCTCATTGATTCTCGTTATTTTTAAATCATGAATTTAATCATGAATTGTTTGTGACGTGTATATAAGCTTATGGGTGAAATACCATTATAATGTGACATGTATCTGATGTTTGGGTATCATAACGAGCATTCTAATCAAAGGTGTGTCATAGGTGGTCCTTGTTAAAACAGTTGTAGTTATATACGTGTTAATGGTGGAGGTGTTTGTTGGTTCTGTTATAGTTTATGCAATGGGGAGATGGATAAATATGGCATGGGAAGTTGGATAACTATGGCATGGTGAATGTGTTTTGATAATTAAGGCTACTGTATTTCTTTCAGGAAAGTCATTGCGAATCCATTGTTTTAGAACAAACGATAAGAGTAGGTTCATGTGAATCGAAGCCATTGAACAAACCGTTTGTATTTTCATTTTTACAGGTAGTGGCAATAGTTTCCATTTTGTTCATCGTTCTCTCTACAATAGCATTGACTTTGAATACAATGCCTGACTTCCAAGGCCATGCGACTGAAGGCGCGACACCAGGTCAAAAGGGCAAGAGAGACACGTCTCGTGATAATCCAGATCTTGCGGTGGTCGAAGCAGTTTGTATAGGATGGTTTACTTTGGAATATTTATCCCGATTCTGGGCGTCACCGAACAAATGGGCGTTTTTTAAAGCTCCATTAAACATTATAGACCTGTTAGCAATTCTTCCGTATTTCATATCATTAGGCTTAACTGAAACAAACGAAGACACGACTGCGCAGTTTCAAAACGTTCGTCGGGTGGTACAAATATTTAGAATAATGAGGATTCTCCGTATTTTGAAACTAGCCAGACATTCAACAGGGCTGCAGTCCCTCGGTTACACTCTCCAGCATAGTTACAAGGAGCTAGGCTTGCTTCTCATGTTTCTCGCCATTACTATTCTACTCTTCTCGAGTCTTGCCTATTTCGCCGAAAAAGACGAAGACGAAACGAAATTTACTAGTATTCCTGAGACGTTTTGGTGGGCAGCGATCACTATGACCACGGTTGGTTATGGTGATATTTTCCCCACCACTGTTGTGGGTAAAATAGTGGGTAGTGTGTGTTGCGTATGCGGTGTATTAGTTATAGCGCTTCCTATTCCGATTATTGTTAATAACTTTGCCGAGTTTTATAAGGACCAGATGCGGCGGGAGAAGGCGCTCAAAAGGCGCGATGCTCTCGAACGCGCCAAAAGGACCGGAAGTATCGTTTCCTTCCACTCGACGAACCTGCGCGATGCGTTTGCGCGGAGCGTTGACCTTATGGAGGTCAATGTTAGCGGGCAGAGAAACGCATTCGACGAAGTGAGCATCGATAGTAAGAACAACAGTCCGCCAATGTGTGTGATGAAGGTGAACAACGATGGTACTACGAAGAGCTTGTCGGGGAACGAGAGCTGTGAGTCCAAGAGTCTACCAGGGATGTCCAACCCTAGCGCCACAAATCTGCTGGATGCCGACGAGGAATCTCTGCGCAGGATGACGTCATCGCAACCGGAACTGAACGCCAATATACAGGTATCTCACTCGTCTTTGCATGTTTTAAAAGTTTCGGAATGATTTCTTTGATTGAATATTTGCTCTTAGTGCATATTTAAATAACATTCTTTAATTGGCATCTTGTGAACTTAATGTTGTTGTATTTTCTAACGTTTTTACTAACACCAGTAGCTAGAAAGGATGTCATGTTATGTCTTTACGCGTAGATTTAGGTGTGGTTGTTTGATAACATACATTGTAGTGAAATGCTGCTTTAATTCGTTAAAAACCATTAATAAAACATATGTCACATACCATTGGATGTCAAAGAGCATGTTAATCCGAAATATATTGATGACATTAAATAGTTATAAGTTTGTAATCGGTAATAGGTTTTTGTGTGTCATTTTACATGGCTTATTCTACTCATGCCACCTTTGATACAGTTGTTTCTGGCAACAACAAGAGGGTGTTTTTGACAATATGCTTTACAGAAGCAGGAGTGTCATTTTACACGTTCTTCTTTCTCTGATAGGTTCTGTAGTACTGTTTTCTGACACATTTGATAACCAGAATAGATCTTCTCTGCACGTTTAGAAATAATTGCTTTGTGGTTTCGTTTTCATGAAATAAATTCTCACTAAATGTATCAGCACGTAAATGTATATTTATATAAACCTTTCTTACAACTATATCTTATTAGAACATATGACACCTTGTACAGGATACTGTCATATGTATTCAAAGCGGTCACCATGTATCTATACCTTTGACACTGCAAGATATACACAGAAATGATAATACAAGTAATACAAAAATAATGTTCTTGTAGAAAGCTGCTGTTTGAATTTCTCTACAATACCGGAATCCTTCGTTAACCATTTACCTATCTTCTATAGATGGTGTTTATATATATGGTTGTTCACATACTATTGTATGTACTGTTCTTATATACAAGGATTGGGGTCAAAATAATGAACAACCTTGGGATAACATTCCCTTTTGTTCCGACTTTGTGTATGTTATGAAAGGGAGCACTGATGTATTACTAACACAGATCACAAAACACGCCAACAGTAGTCTTGTAATTACACGTTAGCTTTACGATTATTCATGTTTTAGGTTAGCAATGGCTTTTAATCAAGCACAAACAACCAGTTATATGGATGCAGTCGTATTGAAAGTTGCATCACAAGATGGTTAATGGTTTGACTGATATTGAGTTTAACTTCAAGACCATATCAGTACTTTGTTAGTGGAATTGCGTAAGGAAGATAGACGATCGCCATAAACTTGTGTTTAAGGATTTTCTGAAAGCACTGTGTTGATAAAGATTAATAAATATACATATCAAATATGCTAATGGAGAGTTAATTGTACTCAAATATTTCAACATTCTTTTACTTATATTTCAACATTTTTGATAGTAGCATAGAATATATTTCATATGGAATTGAGTGGGGTAGTTTATAAGAAAGCGTAATCTCAAAGAATTAATTTTATTTTAGATCGTTCTGATCATATGGTACGTTTTATTGCAAATAATATACAAACGTACACACAGTGTCATCTCAAACAAATCTCTGGTAATACGCAGCAAGATCCAGAATATCATTTGCTGAGATTCTCCTCTACGTGTTCTTTCTTGTTCAAGATGGCTGTTTTTTGAGACCCAGTAAAATGGAGTCCATGTTTTCAATTCCAGGTCAGCGGGGGCGGAGTTTTATGACATTTACGTGCTGACCTTCTCTATACACTAGACATTAGTAAACTCCCGTGCACGCGTTTCTGTGACATTAGTGCTGCTTTATCGTTCCTCTGTTTCCGTCGTCATAAACTTATCTATGTACTCCTCACATTTCACCGAGCACTCGTTAAATAGGGCCAATAATATCAAATCGAACGAAAACGAACATTGTGCAAGTTGTATTTCCATGTGTAAAGAAACAATATAGGATACTATAAACACACGATAGTTTACATCAGACAAGAGTACTATAAAGCGAAGTATGGTGGTTAGTGCACGAGTGCATGTGTTTTACCTCGTATTTAGCGCTTATTCCTATATATCCACCACAGGGCAACCAAACCGAGCGGAGCACGGATCCGTGTGCTGTGGAAAAGCCGTGTATCGAACTGAAGGCCCTCGCACGACAATATAGCACAGCATCCAGTAGCGACACCTACACTTCATGCATGACACACGCCCCCACCAGCCCACTTGTAATGGGACGTAACTCTTCCTCGCACCCTCATTCGGATTTATCGTCTTCTTCCGCGACAAGTGGTCGTAGCAATGTATATGTGAATCCATTGACTGGCGAGGCCCCTTCCGCTCAGTCGGGTGTAGGCGCATGTAGTCCGCCCTCGCATAATTCTGTAATAAACACAAATAGTGCTTCCATGAAAGGATTTGTAAATAGGACGGGTTCACGACCCATAAAGCGTCTCGAAAGAAGTAGTTCTGAAAATAAAGCGTCCGAAGTATCAGATCATGAATTCACAGGACAGATCATTCAGAGTCTTGACGATGCTAACGGTTTGACCGCCAGGTGGCATCGCTTTAACTCTCAGCCTCCGTTACAGGTGGAAAACAATGTAACGAGAGGCGCCGGGAACCAGTCTGATGACGTCAGAAGCAAAGTAGAACGGGGTCACGGGAGTCTAAAGCGCCATCGTTCAGAATACTCGCACGAACGCCACCTACACTTCGGTGAGGTGATCGAGAGGACGTTTTCTTCGACGGACAATATCCACGACGCTCACGGGTACTCCATTCCACGACTGACCTTCCGAAAAGCTGTGTCGCTTGCCAGTAAATTACACGGGAGTCCCTCCACGGGCCGGAAACTGGCCAACTATCATTTAATCGCAAACCCCAAGTCAGGTGAGACTACTGTCGTACAAACGTCATTATGAACTTAGTGTAGTGTACATTGCTACTTTCGGTTTGGGTTTCCGGATTTGGTGCTTTCTTTGCAACGTATAATGGTAAAGTCTAATGATAAAGGATAATGATAAATGACATACAGTTATATATTGGGGCAAGGTGGCGACCTCTTGACATCTGCTAGATACCTCTTCGCTTGTAAGCTTAAACCGACCGCACTAACTCATCAAGGGTATTACGTCCTCTTGGCATATTCTTAAGACGCCTTCGCAATTAAGCCTTATGCCAATCGCACTTGTTTTGCAATGACAAAATGGTACATCATATTGGTCCGAAATCGGAACTACTCGGGTATTTCCGTGAGCTGTGAAATACACCTCGGATGTAAGTGTAGGGTTACAATTTTTCGGGTAAATCGGCATCCGCCAATTAACACTTTTTCTAAGCGTGCACGTTAAGTAGTTCAATGTGTATGGAAGTGTTGGACATCCTTTTAAATCAGTTTTTATCAGTAACTCATACCACATGGCGGAATTTTTGTTGTGACATGTATAGTTGTTTCCTCAATCAAATTTAACGACTTTTAAGATTTCACATTTAAGATCTTTTTTTAAGAACGAAAGTAAAGTGACGTCATTCTCGCGGGAAACAATATGGCACCATCCCTATTATTTCAGAGGTGTTTTCATTGGATAAACCCGATATGTTCAGATTGATTGGTCCGTACATACCACTACAGAGTATGTTATATTTCCAACTAAGTGGTGCAGCGTTTGACTTGCTTTCACCAATTGAAAGGACTAGATTACAATCAGAAAAATTAAGTGCCACCTTTATTGTTTAACATTTGTCGCACAAGAGGTGTGGGAGCTTATTTCTTAGTTCTCAACTGGCATCTATTTCCTTATAAGGTCCTCGTTACAACCTTTGTCCTGTATCTTTTCTGAAATGGGGAGATATTTCTACGAAATAGATGTTAGACGGTTGACCATATTTGTTTCTGTATGTTTTACCACTAAGTCGCTCCATATCAAAGACAATTGTGCAGCTCATGGTACTAAACTCAATGTTACAAACTGAGTAATGTGTCGTTATAAATATTGCTTTCCTTACTTCATTGATTTCGGCGCTCATTTATGGGGCGGGTTTTTTTTTTTCAATTTGTGCTACTTTTCTCCTGCAATAAATTTAGGAAACTGATTAATTTATTCTTATGATTCTCTATTTATAAAGATTGGTCATTGTTTATCCGTATGTGGTAATAGTGGCAATGAGAAATCATCAGGATAGAAAGGAACTTTGTTCCATATGAGAAACACCGCATTATGTCACAATGATTTCTACGAATCTTGAAATGAAGTAAAACGTTTTGTTCGATGGAACTCTCGTTTGTACATGATGTGCGTACGGATATCTTTTTCGATTTATTAGCTAAGAGGTTTATTCAAGCATCTAGTGGTTTTGTAAGGACACGCATGTATTTTAATTCTACTGTAATCCAAATTTGCTTACGCAATCAAAGTATACTAAGTTTGAATTTTGTTATACTAACCGATCTGCGCATGGAGCTTGTTGAATTGCATATTATTAAAACCATTTCGAAAACAACCTTGTTTTGCTAGTATACCTCTTAAAGAAGATATTTCTTGAAAACAAGATATGTTGATGTTAAGATAGTGGTAATACCATGGTCTATACAGCGATTGCGCAGTAAATCACATGACTTTAGACACATGTATGCAGTACGTTCTAACCTGCTGTCATTCTATACCAATTACTTTATGTTGCCATGATTTTCTTGTTTCCATTTTACTGTTAAGAATGCCTTTCGATTTAGTAAACAGTTTCCATTTTCTCTAATGAGCAAATGTTACATAATGATACCAGAACAAATCTCGAAAAAATAAACATTTAATTTGCTGGAAATAATTTTTCAAATCAGTGAACAGTTTTCATTTTGTTAAATGAACTAACCTAAAATAATGGTACCGTAACAAGAGCATGCGTTTGGAAAAACAAAACATTTCGTTTTCAGAAACTATTCTTTTTAGCCACTACGCATGTCTGTACGTTTTCTAATGACCATCATTTCCCTTACAGATGAGCGATTTTTGCTGAACTGACTGATTCCCTGTAATTAGTTTAGAGTTGTATTCCCGGAAAGTAGCAGGTTGTTAAGTAATTGGTGTGACCCATTCACGGTGCCTAATCTACTCAAGTTGTAAATGAAACAATTAACTTAATTAAAACACCCTTTAAAACATATTCATAGATATCTTAGTGTTTTGTTCTACGGATACCAGACTCTTCGTTTAAGGTAGAATGCTCATAATACGCCATTTTGAAACATTTTCTTTCTTCGGATTATTAGTTTGTTCTCGGCATACACACGTCGGATCAGAACTTTTCGGTTTCATAACGAACAGTTCCGGCTAAATCGTAACAGAGCTAAATGAAATCCAACTAGGTAAAGTTAAGTGCTGCTCATAAAAGAAATGCAATTTTCCATATACCTTTCGGTTTCTGATTCGTTGGCGTCAAAATCAGCTTGTTACCAAGAGGCCCTATATTTGATAACCGATCAAAGCTTTAACCTTTTCTTAATAATTGATGATGTTGAATTAGTGTCATAGGTTTTAACGTACTCCACAATAGGTCGTTAAGATTCTAAAATCATTTACGGTCAAAATGTTTGGCCCACTCTTTATAACCAGCAGACGACTTGACCATGCACTCCTTAAGTTAGCTAGACACAATTGTCTTTCAAATTTGAAAACTTAGCAAAAGTAATCAAACATGTGTCCAAAACACCATTATTACATGGTACTCGGATTTCCTTCCTTGCATCTTATTGTCCGATATTCGTCTGTTTCAGAGTCATTTTTCGTCTGCCGGTGTGCGAGAGTTTAAGCATTGCATCTTGGCGAATTAGACACCGTCCCAAACCGACTTCAGTGTGTGTTATCCCATACCCCTCGCTTTCCAGTGCTTACTCGTTCTCTCGCTTTATGTGTGCGCTAAATCAAGTGAAGCCGTTTTTCAAAACGTCATTTGTGCTTGATGTTAAAATGAATCAAAATGGCTCCCCTCTCTGCCTGCAAATGCAATTCCCCCCTATCATTGTGTGTGTAACGTCTAGATATTGTTGCATAAACCTTGCGGTCGACCAAGATGGCTAGTTCCGTCTAAAATGCTGTAAAGTCTATTCCCTTGCTATACTATGGGTTAACAATAAGTATTTTTGCAAAAGATAATGGGGAGCAGTGTTATTAAAAATCAGTGATAATACGGCTTTCTTTGACCCTCTAAAGTGACCACTTTTGTACTGATCATATATTGTCGGGATTTACAGAAATCCACCTAAGTCACCAATATATAGGTTAAACAGGCGTACGGCCTACTCTCACTGTCTTAATAAAGATGTTAATTGGAATTGTCAAAAGAAGGAAATAGTCTTATGTAACATCGTTTTCATGACGTTTTAAACATTTAACATTTCTTCTTGCATTCGTCCAATTTGTTCCAATCAGACAAGCGATACAGAATGATACCTGTATATTGTTCTGAGTTTGCCTTCGTGATAAAATGTTCTATACCATACACATATAATATCTGCATTTGGCATTGTGCTTCGGAAAGGTTCCTGACGTTGTTGATCTAATAGGGTACAGATGCGCTGTAGGTGTTGTAAAGCTAACTTGATACCTGTTTCGGTGTATGTTGCTTCCCTTTATGGCATACAAAACCGTGCTATGATAGTTGTATAGTGATGTTGCAATATTTCTCAAATCGTTCCCTATGCCTTTCATCATTGTCGCATTGTGTGTTTCGTCTCTGTCCACTAATGTAAACTGTTTTGAATCAAGCTCCTTTCGAGATTTTCTCAAGGTTCGTCTTTGTCATTTTATTATCCCGGCCCCGGTCACACCAACCACTTACTTCCTGCTTTCTAAAAGTAATTGTTTATCGAAACTCATTTTGATTTGATATATATTTTAATGTTCATTTCTAATTTCAATAAGTTCGAAGTATTGCTTTTTAATGTACATACTGTGGTAGGTCAGAAAGTCAATGGACACATATCATCCAACAAAAATCCTGTCTAACGCACCTATACTGTACATACACAGGACCTGACGGTCTCTGAAGAGGTCGCCTTATATCTACCTCTTCCACATCCAAACACTTTGGATGAAAATTAAAATACTAATGAAGAATGTATAGGAACAATATGGTCGATTTGCAAATAAACTGGTATTTTGGGGCATATTTATCACCATTAGACAGGGGCAATCAGTATTCAATGTTAAAAATCTTATGTCCGAACAAGATGACCGCACCAATGTATTTTTGTTTTTTCATCTACCTTTGCCAATGATAGCAACGTTGTGTACCCCGAATGTGTTGCCGACAACTTTCCGGTTCTGGTGGCATACGACGTGCGTGCATGTCCAAAACAGTCGGTCTTCGACTGCGATTTCTTTGCCGATTAGAAGACGTAACACTGTTATAAAACATGGATTATCATACACGTATATGTACCATCAGAACCGAAAAGTTGGTGGTCAACTCATAAGGTGTACAAATTCTTGCTATCTTTAATAGAATTATGTGAAAAAGCAAATTTACCTGAGTGCGGCCATCGTATTCGCACATTAAATCATATACATTGGTCACGTGATTTCCCCGCCTGACCATGGCATGTCATTATGAGATAGCCCTTACATGGGGAGAGTCCGATCCTGTTGGTGTATAGCAAAGAGGTGGGAGTCAAGACTTTATCATTTCAGTCAGTACGGTCTGTAGACTTGATAGTACAAACGTCTTCAATAGGTCCGGCCTCAGGCCAATTGAACATCTAATATAAATGTTTTCTACATGAGAGTAATATATTAACATAGTTATCATAATTTTTGGAATGATATATTATGATAATGATGTCTGTTTGACAAATGATAACGCATTGATTATACCAATCCATGCACCATCAATTTCCAAAAAATCCTTTCTCAGCTTTAAAGCATCATACAAAAAGTTGGCAACTCTTTGTTTATCAATTCAACCGTTTTATATGAGAACGTGATTGTTTAGAACGATGCAGTAGAGTTGTTAATCAGCCATGATGGCAAACATAAGTATTTCTGTAGTCTGTATGAAGCGCATTCGTAGAAAAAATGAGCTCTGTAAACCCGACGCAAAAATGTACCTATGTATTGCAGAAATCTTAGGTCTTACACGTTTACATCGATCCACAGTCCTTGGTTATTTTCAGACGACTGTGGTCCTGCGTGGTCCCGGGTTCGAGGATTATCGACACCTCTGGTCTCGTGGGAGTATTCCTTGGCAAGTCACTTAAGAGCACTCCCGTGAAACTACAGATGTCGTCGTGGCTCGAACCCGGGATCCCCGGTGCATCTTAGGTTCTTAGTCCGTCACCTCAATCACTTGGCCACGCAGGACCCGAATTTCGAGTAATAATTTTGCGAGGACCTTATAGACTTATTAAAGCTTCTTGAATATTCTGCAATAACTTTGTAAGGAAAAAAGTAGCATGGCCATTGACACTCGCTAAATAAATCATTAGAACTACTTCATTGAGGATATACTTATGTGATGTGAATCTATTTAACAGGAGACCACTCCCACATCCATACAGGACACCCACTAAAACCACACGAAGAACCGAGGGTTTCACCAAACCAGCGGTCTTCCCCTCCCAATATCGATATTCCTCCGCCTAGAAAGAAGTCCATCTTAAAGAAAGACGTTGCGCGCAAGGACGAATCCGAAAACCTCCTCAGCCCTAACAGTCGCAATGTGTTTTATGGCTTGAGTGACAACGAAGGGCGGGTAAGGTCGGGAACTAATTCTTCACAACCGAACAATCATTTTGATAATCTGAACGTCACTGCTGCTGATGATCCTTCTACTCTCCAAGGCGGAGGTAAGAATAACAATAATGCAAACGACTTGGAAAAGAAAACGGGTAACTTAGACAACAATATGCACAAAAAAACGGAAACGGCTCAATACAGACCCCCTGAACAACATTCCTTTGAATCCTTCACAGACGATAGTCCGCTAAACACGTTCGATAAATCCGATGATGACATCATAGACTTCAGCGATAGTGTAGCAATAAGTGCGTTTAACACGGGGAAGGCGAACATTTGGCATAATTCGGACAATCACGGTATCATTACGTGGCAGACGGACACCAGTCCTTCAGACAACCTGGAGAACGAAGAGTCGTATTTCGGATCGATCTCGGTCGATCAGACGCCTTCAGAGGACGACAACAACTTCCCGGGAAATAACGACTTCGCGAAGCAGTCCGAAATGTCCGAATTTCCGGATGTTAAAGATAGCAATATTCAGAACGAGGATTTGCTGTCTCCCGGAAGTGACTATAGTAATAGAATCATTCCCCTTGATCAGATTATAAATAACTTACAGCGGATGCCATCGTCACGTGACGCAAGTCCAACAACGCCCTCTCCCGGAGCGAGCGGCTAATCAACAATCAAAGTAAGGTGGGTATTACAGTGACAGCAATTGTAAGCACATTTTTTAATCTTTCAAAAAAGTTATTCATCTGGTGGGGTCCTGCGTGGCTCAATGGTTAATGTGGCATACTTATAACTATGGGGTCCCGAGTTCGAACACTACCAACACATCTACATGTAGTTTCTTTGGAATAACCTTTGGTAAGTCATTTCAGAGCCCTGGCCTAGTGCTGGTGGATAGAGGAAACCCTTTACCAAACTGAAAAACTGATGATACTGCTTCAAAAACAAACAAATTCATTCGTTGGAATTTTTTTTTTTTGTTAAAGACAAGAAGAAACTTGTGTTAGGTCTGTTTTGCTTCATGACATTGTTTCTTTTTTCACATGATTTTAGTAAAGGATCCAATATCTGAATAATAGCGGGGGCAATAGATGTAGGTCCTATAGAAAAATTCTATATCATTTTATCTGCCTAATTGCACCCAAATTATTACAAATGGTTCAGATTATTATGCCATTTCCATGGGATAATATCAAACGTTCACCAAAAGTATGACATATTTTCGTCTGTGTTTCCGGAATTCTCCCATCCAATTATCTCATCAGTGAGAACGAGGCATGGCGTTGCCTGGGAAACATTCTCGTTTTATTAATTGTATAGTATAGACCAAGGTTAGAAGTTGCACTCTTCGTTAAGTAGTATGTGGTGATTTATACTTCAACCTTTAAACAAACGGGTCTCATTTCATCAATGGTATTAGAAGTCGTTTGATGAACTGTCGTACGACCCGGGTAGTCATCTTTTTATCTTTTTTTTTTTTGTAATTCTTTATTATCCACGTTCATAGGTATGTGAAGGTCGTGGCCATCCTTCTCCACACCGTAACATAAGATCGCTTAACCACTAGACTACTTAAATTATTAAACTAGAATGGATGAACGTAGTGTTACTCTCCCCATCTCTGTACTTAACTTTGAATTTTGAAATAAGAGCCGCATTTTTGCTAAGACTTATTTCCAACTTCAAATACATGTATCCTGGTTTTGCCGGATTAGAATATGCTTAAAGGCTCATTTTAACAATGGTTCATCGAGGGAGAGTGAAGAAAAACATACACGAACGAATTACAAATTGAGATTGTATATAAAGAAAACAAAAAAGAATGGCAGTATAAAGTAGAAAATACAAAAAGGTACATGATTTACATAGAAATCTAGGTTAACTGTGGGCAGTAATGGCTGGTTCTGTATCATATATCTTACAGCTGTCCAGTTTTCATTTTCTGAAAGAATTAACCTGGTATCCTTGTATATATCCCAGGCCAATTGAAGGTTGTGTTTAAGACCTATAATAGAAGGTATGAGATTTTTCAATTTGCATGTGTATACAAAACGTTTAAAATATAGAAAAAGAAGGTCAATTGTGGGGTTGTTATTACATATTCCTAGCAATACATCATCGCTTGTTGAGAACTATCCGAGTACCGTTTTACGAAACATCTTACGCTTCAACATTCGGAACACCTCGGCCATTTCTTAAAATAACCTCGGAGGTAATGGGGAACCATTTTTGAAAGTAGGTCAGCAACGAAGGGCCAATCGTATCTACTCGGCAATCCCCGTAACAAGCCGGGGATTGCCGAAAAGAGCCGATTGACAAAATATGAAACAAAGATGTGTTGATATGATCATCTTTAATGAAAAGGGTAAAAAACCCATTCAATTGTGATATATAACCAATTTGTGTGTATTCAATAACATATTTAGTGCCTGTGTGCATTTTGCGTTATCCGCCGGAAATAAGGCGAATTACCCCAGGATTTCTGGTGTATTCATGTACTGCCTACGAGGTATATCTACCGACTTGTTACGGGGATTGCCGAGTAGATACGATTGACGCTTCAAGTTAGCGTGAGTGCAAATCACACTCACTCATATTTCAATATTGGGCAAAGCAATGTTGCAAAGTGACCCATCATTCGAATCGTCTCTTTCTTTGTTTAAGATTCAATTGACGTTTTGACTCACGCAAATATTTTCTTTTAGTCGTTTAGTAAAAGGGTGTCCTGGAGTTCAACTCGCAAATTATGACAGGTTGTTTGATCCAATAGCTGGTTTAAAAAACATGTGCAGGTTGTTTGATACAATCGATGGTTTAAAAAACATGTGCATGTTGTTTGATCCAATAGATGGTTTAAAAAAACATGTGCATTTAAATAGTGATTGATGAATATTATGAAATAGCAATCGAGGTGTAAGAAATATAACAACAGAGCAAAGAACGATTTGTTTTTCATTTTTGTTTTGTGTGTGAGTTGCAACGTTTGTTTTTGACAAAAGCCGTCTTTATTTTCAGCTATTCTAGCGTGCCAATACTTCACCTATCCGTACTGATAAAGATATAGAGTGACGGATGGACGGCCAAGCGGACATTGTCGTGGAGATTGTTTGCAAAACGATTGGATTGCTATTGCAGTACTGGTCTTCTGTTGATTAATGACAATGTTTTGTATTCGAAGTACTTGTTAACGACGGTTTTTGGTGTCTTTTCAAACAGATTACTGAAATATTATTATGAAAGGGGAAATTGTTCACTGTGAGGTTACTCTTCTTTATTGCAACAAATACTAATATCAATATATTGAAAACAACACTTTTAAACTCGTTTTTGCTGTAAAGACATGTATGCTGTAATCAAATAATCTCCTATCTAGTAAGAAAACTGCAAAAGAAAAACTACATAAAAGTAGTCCAGCACGTATCCGAAAGTCTGATCGGAAGTTCCCTTGAATACGGAAACGGCCGAAATGACCGATTGCTATTTTGTGAATTTCCGTGATTACTTCAGAAACTACACTTCAGCTTAATCTGGGTGACAAGAAGCAATTTGAGACATAACGATTTACTCTGCTATATACCAGAAACATTAAACAATTATAGGCACTGTAATTCCATAGCGATGTGCCTCCTTCAATGAAATGCAGACGGTACCACATTTTGGATCTACAGTAACAGTTTACATGGACAAGCGATAGGTTACACTTTATCATTTCTGTGTTTTTATGATCTTACAGGAAAGGTCCCAATGTTTCTAATGGTTTAGTAAATAAGACTGTTCTACGTTATATAAGTATGTGATATTATATTTGATGTACCAGATGTAAGTGGGTCCTTGCGCATGTTTTCCCACTTTCAATAAGGTCGCGTTACTAGCTAGTTTGTTATACAGCCCTAGATTGAAGATAGATTGTTCGCCGGCACTTAGTTCCTAGTACCCATTTCCACCTTCTCACAGGAAGTAATACTAGGAAACCGACAACAAGATAGACTGGAGTCTCTTGGCCAGTTATTGCAATAGACTGTACTCTGGTCTAGCTTCCCTTGGAAAGTTAGCGCAGGGAACCAGTAAACAAAAAGACCGAAACCCTGGTCCAAGTTCTTCTGGAGGGTTAGAGAAGGGAACTTGCGTAGACTGGTACCCTGATCCAGCCCCTCTTGGAAGGTAGGAATTGGGAACCAGTAACATGCAAACTTATGAGTAATGTCAAAATCAAAATGCTCATCTAGAACGTTTGATGGTCATAATTATTCAATTATTCTCTAAAATCTATTTAGGGTGTTATTTGATATGTCCTGATTCTATGAGATTCAAACTGTGATGTTAAGACAGAAAAGATATATTTAAATGTTGAAAGAAGCCCTTTTATCTTTAACCAAATGTTGTTATCTAAGGTATATAATCCCTAATAAAGGTAGGTAAACATCGACAATTCCGACATCGTCCGAAGAGGTTACGGACGTCGCTCGGCGATTTCGGCGAATGCCGAAGGCATACGCAGAAATCGTCCAGTGGCGTCCATAGATCTTTCGGTAATTGTCGGCGTCTGGCGAGATTTGTCAACAGTTGTCGATCTTTATAAGAGGTGATATACATTAAGTGGTAACCTTGTAAAGAAGGTCGGTAGTATTGTTAACGGTAAATAGTGCGCATGGGTGTCTGAATAGCATACGGACACTTGAAATGTCGTAAGCGATTAGTATTTCCAAGACCCTGCGGAATTATTACTTAGGTATCATCTCAATGTGGAATACCCATATCCGCCATTTTGAAACTCATTCTCTGGTCGGAATACTTCGGTCGTTCTCGATATACATCGGTTGGGTCCGGAACTATTCGCATTAAACCGTATAGTTCCTACCCCGATAGCAATCGGAACTACTCGGGCATTTCCGTGAGCTGTGAAATACACCTCGGATATAAGTGTAGGGTTACAATTTTTCGGGTAAATCGGCATCCGCCAATTAACACCTTTTCTAAGCGTGCAAGTTAAGTAGTTCAATGTGTATGGAAGGGTTGGACATCCTTTTAAGTAATCTTTTTATCAGTAACTCATACCAAATGGCAAAATTGTTGTTTTGACATGTACAGTTGTTTCCACAATCAAATTTAAAGACTTTTTAGATTTCACATTTAAGATCTATTTTTAAACACGAAAGTCAAGTGACGTCATTCCACTGGGAACCAATATGGCGTGATCCCTATTATTTCAGAGGTGTTTTCATTTGATAATCCCGATGTGTTCAGATTGCCCCGATAGATGTATACCGAAAACGACTGAAAATTCCAGACGAAAGACTAAATTTCAAAATGGCGGATCATGGGTATTCTCGGTGGAATCTGTCGTATACCGTTGAGTTTCACGAAAGCAACGAAGATAGAAACATACAACATTCATTATTAACTCTTTGATAATCGGACTCTTGAGTGTAGTTCAGGGTTGACGAATTCTTCAAAGATAACTCGATTTTATCAAAACTCTTAACCCTTTCCCAAACAATAACGACATTTGACCACTTTGATGCAGACGACTTTAGAAAACATTGTGGGAAAAGGAAAAAATGCTCGTACCGAGCATTTTTTCCTTTTCCCACAATGTTTTCTGCCCTATCAGAAGATTTTATTCCAAATTCATCACATTTTGAAATGTCGTCTGCAAACCCTTTCAATTTGGGAAAGTCGAAAATGTGTTGTTTGGGAAAGGGTTAAAAGACTGGTACATTATTAAGCTAACATTGATCAATCATGATAGAAAAATGTATCGTTAAATATCTAAAATCAAAACCACATGCCACGAGCTATTGTTATATTTATAAACTCGTTTTTTATGTATCTGTTTTCTCATAATATATATCTGTAGCCTAGTATTTTGTATTCCAAATATATAAACGCCTTTAGACCGCTCCGTGTCAAAAGATCCATTTTGCGCTATATTCCGTTCCCATGCGTCG
The DNA here is from genome assembly GCA_947846245.1 of Cerastoderma edule. Lineage (NCBI taxonomy): Eukaryota > Metazoa > Mollusca > Bivalvia > Cardiida > Cardiidae > Cerastoderma > Cerastoderma edule. Next base: position 46,875,471 of record OX401405.1, read on the forward strand.
AACAATGGACGGATACATGTACGTACACAATCTGTCGGCGCTTTGTTGATCTCGGATGTCTCTACATTAGGCGGGAGAATCACATGAACAATGTTAACGATAATTTGGTCGAATAGTATGGCCACCTTCATGACGGAAAAGGCACTTTTTCTTTTTTCACCAACTTATGCCAATGATAGACTCTGATACCCGCGTTGTGTATGTACCACGCATATGTTGACCAACAACTTCGTAGGAAAATCACAGTCGATGGGCGCGAATGACTTGAATAAATCAGCTGTCGACTGCGATGTCTTTGCCGAGTGTAAGACGTAACGCCGTAATAATGCATGGGTTATGATATACCGCCAGAACCAGAAGGTTGATGGTCAACGCATGTAGGGTACACATTGTAGCTTTCATTGGCAAAAGTAGGTGAAAAGGGCAAAGATACATGTTTCGTCATGGACAAGGCCGTTTTCTTAGAACTTTATACCGTAAACATTGGTCACGTGATTCCCCCGCCTTAACATGTATGGACGATAGGGTCGCTATCAACAGACAGGAATGTGTTCTATCAATGTTCTCTTGCCTGACGATTGCATATAAAAGGGGGTCTTGCGCCAAACATTGTCTGCAACTAAAACCTAACTTTCTTAACAGATTTAATTCCAATGGAACAATGTTCCATATTCAGCCTTACCTATGAAGAAACGAAAAGTGATATATGTACCTTCATGCTACCAGTGTAGTCAAAATCAAATCGGTTATAATGCTATCTCATCAATTAAGATAGAATACCCATACGGGTGCTTTTGTGCTGTGATTATGTCAAATTCAACTTTTTTAATTGAAATGTTATGTGATATATTTCTTTATAGGTGAAGCAACACAATACCCCATGGCATAACGGACCACAAGGGGCTTGAATCATTACGTAACTCCCAATTTCCTCTATCCAAAATAGTAAATATAAAGGGATTTTGGAGTTATTTATTGTTTCAAGCCCCTGTGCAACGGACCTTTCATGAAGTGAAATATAGGTACCATGCAAATGTTTCTTGTTTGATATGTAGAAAAATACTATGGTAAGACAGTGATAGAGAATAGATGGTTGGTGTCGTGAATCGGAAATGTTATCGGGCAAGGCTTAGGAATATTATCCGGTGAGCCGAAGGCGAAACGGATAATAATCCGAAGCCGAGCCCGATAACATTTCCCATTCAAAGACACCAACTATCTATTCTATTTATCCTGTTACCTTTATGTACTCTTTAAAAGAAAAAAGATGAAAATAAAACACGAGAAAAAAAGGACAAAAATAAGTAGAGAATGGTGTAAACATGACGTCATGTCGTTCTTATGACGTCATGATTCGTCACGTGCATGTGATATATGGCTAGTGCCGGATATCACAAATGTTATACGGCACCTAGTTATCGGTCCCAAAATGTCACTAGTGACAGGATAAAATTGATAACGAGTTGCGGAAGCACATCACCCATATTAGATATTGTGACACCGTGTTACTGTATGTAGAAAAACGCATTTCAACTTGTACGTCACAATATGATTCCAGAACTTGAAAGTTGTACTTTTCTAACAATTGTCTGTAGTTTGAAAACGAAACGTTTATCAGCGTTGCGCTGGTTACAGCTTCTACTATTATGATAAACATTTTTGCTTACTTTATAATTCTCAATAAGATACCCAGTTATTTCTATTAGTTAGCGAAAACACGGCCACAAGATGGATTTATGTCCTCGGTGATAGAGAGATGTCAAACTATCATGAAGTTTATGTAAAAAGATACGATTTTAACTTATCATACGAAAATCGTATGCTACTAAGACGAAAGCCCACTTTAAGTGAATGTGTCTGGTCGACTTTGGGAATGGTTTGATAACTGTTTATCCAGATTAAACATAATGTGATAAAACAAAATCATTATGATTTCCCCCTTTTAGTTTATTGATGGTATCTTTTACTAATGATGCGTCAATACAGCTGTAAAACCTCGTATCTATGCTTGAGTATTGTTCTATGTTGACCAATTGCTAAGGAAAGCTAAGATAGAGTTTGGATTTAACGAGGGTTCATTGCAAGACTTTCGTTAGTCAATCTCAATCGTGAAGCAATTACAACAGTACTATAGTATCGCACTGAACCCTTGATATAGGGAAAGGAATGCTGTCTTGTCCGAATATGGTAACTCTCCTCTCTTATTAAAGTCAGATGTCCTTGTCTTACATTTCTAAACCTTTTAGCGCAAAACTCGGATTGATTTCAGTGTGATACGCTGAGACGAGGTTTTCTTTAAGTTGACTACACGTTCATGTACCAAAAGATGGAGAGGACATTTCCGTTTATATCGAGGTATTGGTTTGCTGTAAGATTAAAAACTTTATCACACTTTATGAAAAGGCAAAGTTGTTTATATCACACCTCAATGAAATCTTTAACAGTCTTTCTCGTTCTTATAGTTTAATGTTTGATTGGCGATACATTGTGATCAACAGTGAACACTTATATTGCTAATATTAATGCATCCTCAACTGTATAATATGTTCAACATCTGGATATTGTGCAAGAATAGCAAGCCTTGTTCCGACAAAAAGATATTTGGTTTGTGGAGCAATGAACACGTTGGTTAGGCATTCAAACAGGTCAAATCAAGCGCCAAATGTTTCTCTTGGTGTGTAGCCGTTCCATAGGAAGCTAGAATGACTGTGAAATTGTTGTATTCGTATCACATACCCTATTACCTTATCATTATTTCTTTACGATTTTAGATAGTAAAGAAAATGTTATATTATAATATTACTTCGTATTGAATTTAAAATAAAAACATAAAGAATAATAATGGATTGATTTGTGTTATTCTTTCATCACGCCTTAACCGAGAGTGATACTCGCGTACGGAGATTGTTTTACACTCTGCGAACGTTGATCTGATCCTGATACACTCGGATATCCTCTGTGAGCATAGTCAGGATGATTCAGAAGTAGGTTGTTTCGTGTCCAACTTGAATACAACAATTGCAAGTCACATTGCACCAAACCGAATGGTTCCGGCCCCAACAGATGTTTGCCGAGAATGACCGAAGTTTACCGACAAAAGAATTAGTTTCAAAATGGCTGATTATTGGTATTTTACCTTAATCAGATGCTAGAACCTTAACCCTTATAGCGCTGGAACCGATTACATATACAGGCAGGTAAGATCTAGGCCAGCCGCAAAAATTGGTGACTCGGCTGTGATCTTACCTGTTTGCTACTCTGAGTATCTTTCTTCATCAAAATAAGCAGATATTTAAGGTTTAAAGCATACTACACAAACATCTAGTTCTAGAATAATTACCCAGCATTCTAAGGGTTAAGCGGTGCCGCGTAACATCAAATCGTCCGCTGTATAGACAACGTGTAGGGCTTAGCTGTATTATCATGGATTTGTACTTTACAAGAAACCGAGTCTTGAATCCAATAAGGACAATAACCCCATGGGTAGAAAAAAAATCTTTCAAAAGAAATTTCAATGTTTCCAACATTGATAGGAAAGATGATCCGCACCAGACAATCGTGTTCAGCGGTCATTTGGTAAATGTTTCAACCTTATAATGATGGAACCGACTTCATGCTTATGCAAACATGTAAGATCCAGGCCATCCGTCCAGTAAATTGGCGGCTTGCCTGTGATCTTACCTGTTTGCTACTATGTGTCTCTTTCCTCAGCAAAAATTGAACATATATTTAAGATTTTGTAAAGCAGACGACACAAATTAAATTGAGAAAATTACCCAGCATTCTAATGGTTAACCCTTTAACAAACACCAAATTTTCGACTGTCCCAAATTGAAAGAGTTTGCAGACGACATTTCAAAATGTGATTAATTTAGAAAATAATCTTCTGATGCAGAAAACATTTTGGGAAAAGGAGAAATTGCTTGTTTCGGGCAATTTCTCCTTTTCCCACAATGTTTTCCAAAGTCTTCTGCAACAAAGTGGTCAAATATCGGTATTGTTTGGTAATGGGTTAAACAGCTACCATAGATGGTGGTATTTCCGAAGCTGCGACAAGAGATCTTTCACGGGGGCAGCGCGCATATATTCTGTGTCAACGTTTTATCGATTCGAATTCAGCAGTGTTGCTAAGGCAACGCGCCCTTCTATGTCGTTCACTTCCACACTAATGTCGAATTTTTTGTCATTTTCTTTTCGGGGTAACTTGCTTTTTTTTATTTGGTTGCGATTTAGTCTTTAATCTCTGCTTTTAGAATGCATTCAATTTGCTTGAAGCCTGGAGCTTTTTTAAACCGGAATTCAAAAACAAAAGGTTCGAATTAGAGACATCATCAGCTAAGTTCCTCAAAAAGGTTTGTTTGGGCTGATGGTTACCATTTTTGTCAACATATTTGAGAAATATAGCGGCATTCCTTTGTTCAAAACCAGCCGTATTTCAACTTGGAATTGTATCTTCATTATCCAAAGTACACTTGATGGGGGTCGTAACTGCCTTCAGTTTTCTTTATACGGTCTCTGCCATGCCCAAGCCCGGAATTCGAACCCGAGACCCTTCACAAACCGGGTGGATATTTCGCCTTAGTATTACCACGGTGGTTTTTCCTTTATGGACTGGAAAATAATAGTGTGGCAAAAGGGGCATGAGTTCATGTACAAGGAGTAATTCAAGTATAACTAATCAGGGAACTTAAATAGATTTGAATCCATGAATAAACACAGTAATGAACAAATAGCAGATAACGTTGGACAGATGCAGATGTAATAGAAGGATTCATGCTTCTTTTCGTGGCAATATTGTCTAATAAATGGGCACACGATAACATTATAAGTTTCATTCATTTAAAAGCATACTAGCGCTAAAGAAAACTGCAAAACTGGATAAAATGAGTTGTAAATTGTGATAGTATATGTTGAAATATAGCGAAAGACAACAGGATCATGACAATATAACGCCTGCTCTGTTTATTATCTAGGTTTCAAAGTGCTATTTTCATAATTCAGGTTCCCACCAATTCAACTTCATTGTTTACATTCAAGTAACATCTAAAATAGCAAGGAGCACTCTGATTCAAAAGTGGCGATCACTTGATCACTTGAAACACATTAAAATACTGTAATTTATCCAATATTCACAATTTTAACATTCAAAATGAAGAATTTATCTGGTTTTATTGGTTCCTGATGTTTCACGGCTGACCTTGTTTTATCAATTGTAAACAAACCTTATCATATTCCCTCTTTTAAAAGCATCATGTGAACGTGTTACTGTCTCAATTCCCCTGTAAAGGGGAACTTAAAGTATATTTAAGTAAATTTTTAAATTCATCTAGAACTTTCATGATTTAAGTGTAAAAGAGCGCAAGTATGGCTTTACACATCTATAAAACCTACCGCTAGCCCACCCCACTTGTACACATTGAAATGAATCTGCGGCGGAAGGCGCAAGAAACTCTTATGACAAAGCAATATTGGCTGCTCATAACTTATTTCGTTAAATCAAAACATGAAATATCTTTTTTACGTATGTAGTCATGCCAATGCCGTTGATATTGAAGTGTCTTTAAGCATTTATTATCAAGTAAGACTGATGTACACAGTTCAGTTCTTTTGTGTCTTGTGTTTGTTCAACTGGAATCAATTCCAAAGATTACGTCCCTTTACTCGATACTAACATTCTTACTAACACTACTTCGCACATATACTCGAACAAGATCGTATCAGAACAACATATTGGCCGCGTCACGCGAAAAGGGGCACTCGGACATATAAAAAAAGCGCTGACTCAGCTCTATCTTAGCGCTATTATTCCAGCATCTAGTCACGAAAGTTATCATTCGTATTTATTTAAAGGTATAACTGGATGCCCTCTTAGATGGCAAACAGTGTAGCCCCAGACCAGACGCCACGTCAGTGACGTGGCGGCTGGTCTGGGGCTACACTGTTTGCTATGTCCGGGTGCCCCTTTTCGCGTGACGTGGCCCATATAAACATATTAGAAACATAACGAAGAAACAGGTAAGTATCATCCCTGTCCAGGAGACACGTTGTATTGTGATTTTGAGCAAACAATACTCTAGAGACATTCTTCTTTGTGCGAAATCTGCACATATGATGGATCTTTATAACATGTTGCCGCCAAAGGGATTTTTCAAGACTTCAAAGCTGGCAATTTGTTGACCAGCGTAACACTAACCCAAAGGAAATGGTATCATATATCTGGTAAAGGTATGTAGGTGGGGGAATCACGTGACCAATATTAGGAGCTTATGTCCGAACAACATGGCCATGCCACGGTCCCCCTACAACACCCCCCCCCCGCCCCTACTGTTGCCAATGATAGCCATATTGTGTATCCCGCATCAACTTTCCTGTTCTTTTGGTATATGATAACCCATGTTTTATAACGACGTTACTTCTATCACTGAACAGGGACATTGCAGTTAACTAGCGCGCATGTCCAAGACAATTGGTCTCCGACTGCAATTTCTCTACCGATCTTTTTTATTATTTTTATAAACGGCCACTTAAAATATCTCATTAATGAATTCATATTTTCATTGTCTTATTTCGTAAACCAGTTTTTACTCGTATACCTCTTTTATTTATGTAGTATTTACGCTACTGTTTGAAGAACAAATGTTTTACTTAATGCTCCAACACACCGCTGCAAATTAACCTTATGTGTCAATTAAGGCAAATATTTGGTTAATGTTATGTTTAAGAGCTGTTCCTTAGAATTCAAATACGTTTTATATCCCTACATTTATCATGATTCGGTTACTTCACGAAGGGAGGTTAGCACTAGAAAACCCGACCTACCAAACAAAGTAGAATTACTTCCCTTTGCTACTATGAAGTACAGATCCAATCGTATCAACTCGGCAATCCCCGTCACAAGTCGGTAGATATACCTCGTAGGCAGTACATGAATACACCAGAAATCCTGGGGTAATTCGCCTTATTTCCGGCGGATAACGCAAAATGCACACAGGCACTAAATATGTATTTGATACACACAAATTGGTTATATATCACAATTGAATGGGTTTTTTACCTTTTTCATTAAAGATGATCATATCAACACATCTTTGTTTCATATTTTGTCAATCGGCTCTTTTCGGCAATCCCCGGCTTGTGCCGGGGATTTCCGAGTAGATACGATTGCAAACGGACATGTCATTCGTTGCTGACCTACTTTCAAAAATGGCTCCCTATTACCTCCGAGGTTATTTTAAGAAATGACCGAGGTGTTCCGAATGGTACAGATCTAATCAATCGGAACTACTCGGGTATTTCCGTGAGCCGTGAAATACACCTCGGATATAAGTGTATGGTTACACTTTTTCGGGTAAATCGGCATCCGGCAATGAACACATTTTCTAAGCATGCACGTTAAGTAGTTCAGTGTGTATGGAAGTGTTGGACATCCTTTTAAATCATTTTCTTTATCAGTTACTCATACCAAATGGCGAGATTATTGTTTTGACATGTATAGTTGTTCCCTCAATCAAATTTTACGACTTTTAAGATTTCGCATTTAAGATCTATTTTTAAAAAACGAAAGTAAAGTGACGTCATTCTCGCGGGAAACAATATTGCGTCATCCCTATTATTTCAGAGGTGTTTTCATTGGATAGACCCGATGTGTTCAGATTGAGATCTAATCTGAACAAATTGGGTCTATTATTCAATGAAAACGCCTCTGAAATAATAGGGATGCCGCCATATTGTTTCCCGCGAGAATGACGTCACTTCATTATCGTTTTCAAAAATAGATCTTAAATGCGAAATCTAAAAAGTCATTGAATTTGAACAAGGACATGACTTTATATGTCACAACTTATCATTTTGCCATTTCTTATGAGTTACCGATAAAAAATGAATTAAAAGGATGTCCAACAAATCCATATACATTGACCTACTTAATGTGGACCCTGTAGAACTGTGTTATATGCGGGAGGCCATGCCAGTGACCTTCTAAATACAGGAAAAGAAATTCTGAACAGCTGCCATAGACCACATTACTTGAGCAATAAACGGTAATAAAACCGGCAAAATATTATTTGTCCGATGCTCAATTTCGACAAAATTTCAACTTATATACAAGACATAGCAATGTACATAACTCTAAATACATTTATTTCGTCTCTTATAACGGCACACTCAAGGTTTCACCAAATGGAGGGTAATCTTGCAGTTACACGTATTGAACTTATTGAAGATATTCGCCTTGAAAACCTTTACCATTTAAACGTTCGTTTTACCAGATGATTTTTGCGTGTAACAATGTTATTCCCAATGTGTGTGAGTAAAGGATGAATTGAAATGTAAAATTGTTTTACACCAAATGCATTCGCAACTAGAATGTTGTCCGTCATTTCATATTTGTGTGCTTGTCCTGCTTGGTAAATGACTACCCATATTTAATAACCAGTACACCTATTTACTTGCATTTGGTAATAGTGGTCTATGTATCCTACGAATGCGCTCTTTCAAGTTTTATTTGGTCGATCGATATATCGATCAATCATTCACTCATTCACTCACAAACTCATTCATTCACTGAAAAACGCATTCATTCACTCAATCAAATACCTATTCAATCACCAAAATACGCATTCATTCACTCACTCAATACCCATTCACTCACTCAAATACTCATTCACTCACTCAAATACCCATTCACTCACTCAAATAATCATTCGCTCACTCAATACCCATTCACTCACTCAAATACTCATTTACTCAATCAAATACACATTCACTCACTCAATTACACATTCACTCACTCAAATACCCATTCACTCACTCAAATACCCATTCACCCACTCAAATACCCATTCATTCACTCAAATACCCATTCACTCACTCAAATGCCAATTAACTCACTCAACTAATCATTTACTCACTCAAATACTCATTCACCCACTCAAATACCCATTCACTCACTCAGATAACAATTTACTCAGTCAAATACTCATTCACTCACTCAAATACTCATTCACTCACTCAAATACTCATCCATTCACTCAAATAGCCATTCACTCACTCAAATATCCATTCACTCACTCAAATATCCATTCACTCACTCAAATACTCATTCACTCACTCAAATACTCATCCATTCACTCAAATAGCCATTCACTCACTCAAATATCCATTCACTCACTCAAATATCCATTCACTCACTCAAATACTCATTCACTCACTCAAATACTCATCCATTCACTCAAATAGCCATTCACTCACTCAAATATCCATTCACTCACTCAAATATCCATTCACTCACTCAAATACTCATTCACTCACTCAAATACTCATCCATTCACTCAAATAGCCATTCACTCACTCAAATATCCATTCACTCACTCAAATATCCATTCACTCACTCAAATACTCATTCGCTCACTCAATACTCATTCACTCACTCAAATACTCATTTACTCACTCAAATACCCATTCACTCACTCAAATACACATTCACCCACTCAAATACCCATTCATTCACTCAAATACCCATTCACTCACTCAAATACCAATCAACCCACTCAAATAATCATTCACTCACTCAAATACTCATTCACCCACTCAAATACCCATTCACTCACTCAGATAATAATTAACTCAGTCAAAGACTCATTCACTCACTCAAATACCCATTCACTCACACAAATACTCATTCACTCACTCAAATAGCCATTCACTCACTCAAATACCCATTCACTCACTCAAATATCCATTCGCTCACTCAAATACTCACTCGCTCACTCAATACTCATTCAATCACTCAAATACTCATTTACTCACTCAAATACACATTCACACACTCAAATACACATTTACCTACTCTCATACCACTTTACTCACTCAAATACCCATTCACTCACTCAAATACTCATTCACTCATTCAAATACTCATTCACTCACTCAAATACCCATTCACTCACTCAAATAGCCGTTCACTTACTCAGATACTCATTCATTCACTCGTTTTCTCATTTATTTACTCATTCGCACACTCGCTTGTACACTCATTTTAATCAAAAATCGACCAAATAACCGACATACCCACTCACTCACTTGTCTAGTAACTCGCACGTAGATTACTTGGGTTTTTCTTTTCATTTGATATCTCAAAATACCAAGCATTTGGAGCTGAAGACCTTTGATATCATCTAATTGTTTTATCTAAACAAAAGCATAGTCTCCTTATTGGTTCACTACCTGGATTTCAAACGTTTACTAATATCTACCTAACAGTATTGTACCTTTTACTTGTCCAGAAGTCGTCTGCTGCGAATACTCTCAGGATGAGAAAATCGTCATCCCGTTATGATATGACAACAGATGTGACTGAATAACGTAGATCATATTCGATGAGATATGGTGGATAATTTATGCAAATATATACATGGTGTTCAGTGTCCAAATTAACATAATATGCGCGGTATCGTATAAAAGTTTGTTTTCCGAATGGGAAAAATAGATCATGTCTTTTTTCTATCCTTCATTGTTTTCATTATTACCAAACGGAAACCGATTTCAGCTTTTAGATTAACATCGAGATGGATCAAGAAAATGGCGTCTTTGTGGAATAAAAATGGAAATGATATATATTTTTTTTTTTGTAACAAAAAAGGAATCGTTAGTCATATGAACAATTTCCCCCTTGTTTCGCAATCATGACAAGATCGTCTGCAACACTTCCGTTTATTTCCTGACATGATTGGTTAAAGATAAAAGTCATGTTTACCATTTGCTACTAAGAGCGAGTAATGGTGAAACCTACAAATACATAAACACAATCACGGCCAACGTGATTATATCCATACATGTCATTAAGACCATTTTCAGACGATGGTAATAAGATATTTTCCCGTTCAACGGGGGGAGCCTTATTTAACCTTAAAGGAACTATCTCATAGATTGAGAATAAAATCGTTTTTTATTAAAATGTTTCTATGAATTAGATGACAACATATATTATAAAGTTCCATAAAAATAATTGTTGGTATGTTTCTCATCCGCTTTCATAAATACTTAAGATAAGGTAGATCTGTCTTGCAGTAAAGTAATCAGGTTAAACGGTTTATTTTGTAAACACGTACCTATTACTCCTGTCTTGCAGGATTATTAAAATTGATAGAAACATCTTGGACCCAGATTTTGGACTGAAACGACACTCTAATCATATGATGCTTGAAAATCGCGTCAAGGAGCAAGTAACCAATTACAGGCAAATGTTTAAACCAAAGTCCTCAAAGGGGCGAATTTGTATCGTATTTATTTCATGAAAACAAAGGCTTTCGGCATTTGTGAAATAAAAAGATGGATATGGTCATTTGTTCAGGGATGAGGATTGTGTTATTCATCTGTTTGATATTTACAATTCACAATTTTTTTTATAACTGTTTTACCTGAAAACATTTCAACCGGAGACAAGTCGAGGGTTCAACGCAAACTGTCTCATGTCCTTTAAAGACATGAGATACAGTTGTACTAACTATAGCATTCCGCTGGAGCCTCGAAATATAAGTTCATCTCCATTGAAAGATGAGCTTGACCAATGGTATGGCAAGACAAGCGTGTAGCTGACAAGCGCTTAACCCTTAGAATGCTGAGAAATTTTCTAAAAAAGGTTCTTGTGTCGTCTGCTTTCCAAAACCATAGATTTCTGTTTGATTTTGTTGAGGAAAGATACACAGAACATCAAACATGTTAGATCACACAACAATTTACTGGGCGGCTGGCCTGAATCTAGCTTGTTTGCATAAGCATGAAGTCGGTTCCAGCACGTAATGCCTTTTCCAAACTTTGAAAGTTCGACTGTCCCAAATTAAAAGAGTTTGCAAACGACATAGCAAATGTGATGAAATAGAAAAATAATCTTCTGATAGGGCAGAAAACATTGTTGGAAAAGGAAAAACCGCTCGTTAAGAGCAGTTTATCCTTTTCCCACAATATTTCACAAAGTCTTAAGCAACACACTGGTCAAATGTCGTTATTGTTTGGTAATGGGTTATGGGTTAACGCCATACGGACGCTTGTAAGAGGTATTCCTTGGTAAAATAGTCAACAACTTTATACAAGTAAATAAATAAACATGTTTAAGCGTGAACACGCAATATCAACTCATGAAGAAATATGCGATAACAATCATCGAATAATTCGTGACTCTTTACTTGTCAAAATAAATATCCATTCTATTTTTTGGATTTGAGATAACGTTATTTTCTTTTTGCAGTGCATATGTATCGTCGATACGCCTGTTCAATTTACATTTCAAAAAAGGTTATGAGTAAAATAGCTTAAACTGATAAGGGGTATTTCTTTGCAAATGGTTTTATTAGCATTTTTCTTTGTTGACAAAAGATCATCTCAAATGACATGATGATTTATAAAACAAACTATTAAACGGGTCAAAAATGATTATAAGAAAGAATAAACATAGACGTTATGCAATGTAACCGAAAAAAAAAGACCTCACCGGATTTGATGAAAGAGACACTTATTCATCGCTTTCGCCCCTCCGTTCTTCAAGTTTATTTACACTTATGAATTGTCTCGTTATAATCTTTCTGTTAACCCTTTCCCAAACAACAAATTTTCGACTGTCCAAAATTGAAAGAGTTTGCAGACCACATTTCAAAATGTGATGAAATTGGAATATATCCTTCTGATAGGGCAGAAAACATTGTGGGAAAAGGAAAAATTGCTCGTTACGAGAAATTTCTCCTCTTTCCACAATGTTTTTTTAAAGTTGCCTGCAACAAAGTGGTCAAATGTCGTTAATGTTTGGGAAAGGGTTAAAACGACAATATATCCGACTTTATATTGCTCATTGGGTCCATAAATACAATAAACGAACAAACAGGCGAAGTGTTTCCCATATCTTGACAAATGCATTTAAAAATAGCATGCTGTTCTGTTCTTGATATTTTCCTGCATGCGATTAAGTAAACGCCTCCATGGACATTTACAGACCGTTGGTCTAGGGCTTGCCTTAACCCTTTCCCAAACAATATCGACATTTGACCATTTTGTTGCAGAAAACTTAAGAAAACATTGTGGGAAAGGAGAAATTGCTCGTAACGAGCAATTTTTCCTTTTCCAACAATGTTTTCTGCCCTATCAGAAGATTATTTTTCAATTTCAACACATTTTGAAATGTCGTCTGCAAACTATTTCAATTTTGGGACAGTCAAAAAGTTGTTGCTTTGGAAAGGGTTAAAAGCATAAATACAGCTATAATGCGATAGAGTGTGATTTTTGCCATTGAATTCAAGATACTTATACATTTGTACACAATACAGATTACCCCTTGCAAGTAGAATATTTCGTCCCAATAAGGTCCACAATAAAAAAAACCTCGGCTACAGTATGGTATTGTCTGAAACACAGGTGCAAATGCTATCATTATCTTTTTTTTTTCGTTAGACATTGTAGGACAGATCTCACATGTACCGTTAACTATATCGCAGCGCACAAACCGGCCATTTCGGAACAAGTCCCATGAGAAACATTTTCCGGAAAAAACGCCTCCCATGGGGTAAGCACCCTCGACCCCTCGTCCCGAGGATGACGCCTTAACCACTAGGGTATGGCAACGGAATTTGTATCAAGGAAGAAAGCTCGAGAGTGATAAGCGCAAGTTTTGTGAAACTGTTTGGTAATTGATGAGACATTGATATATTTGAACTGATTATCACGTAGACGAAACAATCACTATCACGCAGTGGCAGAAGCGAGCTGTTTTGTGAACATGCGGTACAGACTTATTTTCGGAAGGACTCGTTTATAAAGCAAGTCCTGACACCTTAGACAAGTCTGCCTCCTGGATACATTACCAGTACTCATGCCGAATTTGGATTGAAGAAGGGTCGGAAGGCAGATCCCGCTACTCACTGGATTCATGCCCACGACCCTCGTGTTTGGAGGCGGACGCTCTACCCCTAGACCCCTGTGCTCCATAAAAAGGTTGATGCAGGTTAGTGTTATGTGTTTAGTGTTGTACATGGCATGTTGGAGCATATGCAATGTCAATTCTATAGCTGGCTAACAGAACGAAATGCGTTGGGCGGCTTAAATTGATACGGATGATCGATCCGGAATAGATTCGAAAGTAGGTTTCGCGGAATAGGAGGAATGGTGGGGAAGTCGTGGCGTTTTGTTTGATCCATATTAAATGCTCGACTTTATCCCTTCACATGTTTTAAGTATTTTTGGAAAACTCGGGGCGTGGAAGCAAACGTTGTCTCTGGTGATGTATCCAAGTGATACGGGGTTTATGCATAAATTATATATAAATTAATCATAAATAAAATCGTTCGCTGCGAACGTCTCTCCTTATTGAGCGCAAGGTATTTCATGATTACACCTGCGCTACGACAAAGTAACTTGTCAGGATGTTTACATACACCGTAGTTATACCGTTCTCCGTGGTAATAAATCGTCGGCCATTTATCGACACTAACCGATCCTTCAAGCCTTTTACCAGACGCCGAATTTTCGACTGTCCCAAATTGAAAGAGTTTGCAGAAGACGTTTCAAAATGTGATAAAATTGAAAAATGTTCTTCTGATAGGGCGAAAAACATTGTGGGAAAAGGAGAAATTGCTCTTTTAGAGCAATTTCTCCTTTTTCCAACAATGATTTCCAGAGTCGTCTGCAACAAACAGGTCAAAAGTCGTTATCGTTTGGTGATCGGTTAAAACCACGTGGTTATTGACGGAAATAAATCATATACCCTCTTGACAAACAAACCTCGGGACGAGAATTGGGTATGTATTCAGGAAGCAGAATCGAGACGGATTAGAATAAGTTATAAGAACTTGTTTCCAAATCGATGTAAAATAAACAAACTTACAGGGAAAAATTGTTTTGACATCGTATGGAGTAAGAACTTCAATGAAATTAAAAACGTTTTTACACACAATTTGCAAGGGTTTTTTTTTCGGTCTGCTGCAGAATACCTTTAAAGGTTTTGTTTTAGAATCGAGAGTGATTCATCTGAATTGTAAATACTTCTTTTACACCCGACGTAAAATAAAAAAGAAAAGATGAAGGGGGGAAATCCCGTGATTTTACATATCTGCTGTAAACTAGTTTTGACAAGATGGTTTAACAGGGTACGAACCGGGAACTTAAAGAAAGTATGAGCAACTTCTAATCGGTCCGCTGATATTCAAACTTGTTATTCGAAAATGAAGAGATTGAGCATACGAGCAATATCTCCATTTTCACACAGTAGCTTTTAACATAGAACATTTGTGGTTCAATCTTTTCAAACTATAATGAAAAATGAATAAAAATCACCACTTTTCATGAGTGATAAGGGCGTCTATATTTCTATAAGGGTTTGAAGAAAAAACATGTACAGATAACCTTCAAATATTTTGTAAAAAACACGATTTACATAAGAAAAAAAAGGATTGCATGAAAATAATTGCAAATTTAAATGTAAAATCTGATACTCCGATATCGCATATTTAATCCAATATATGAAAAATTAAATGTAAGCTTTTGTCACGGTGGGAACTAGATTTAAGTCTCCAATCCAGTTCAATGTCGAGGCCAGCGTTAGCATATGTATTGTATATGGCTGTCGGGGTGAGAAAACAGCGTGGCAAAAGGAGAACGTTCATTCAGAAAGTTTTATCAAAATTCAACACACTAGTCTAGTCTTCTTAGGTTTTTGTTTTTCTCGGAATGAGCGCGAAAGTTAGAAGACGATATTTGACTTACTTTTCTCTTAAGACTTGTGACATTTTATTAGAATGCAAGAAAAATGCTAAATAGAGTTTTCGGGTTAATTCAATATTCTTGCAATTATGCGATATAATAAACGAGCAATTTCTCAAGCCCCTTTCGGCTTATAACTGGTAAGGACCAGGAAAAGATCGCTCGTTCAATGATGAATGTATTTCCGATCTGTGTTTGTTTGCGCAGGTCTCGATAACATTGGGAATAGCCGTGGGTGTCTTCCATCAGAATGCAATCAATTTATCCAATGAAAATGGGTAACGAGATAACCCGAGCAGCAATCGTAACAACTCGGGCATTTCCGTGACCTGAGAATATGTTTTCATTGGATAAACCCGATGAGTTTATATTTCCCGAACAGCTACGAGGAGGACCGAGTTTGGATGGGAATTGCCGAATGGGTCCGGGATTTTTTATCTCTTTGTCACGGACAGAAACTCCTATAAAGACATTTTAAGAGGACCATAAAAACGGCCAAGGAGTGTTTTTCGAAAACAGGTTGTGGTTTTACTTCCTGGAAATCCTTTATGTGCTCTCTATCACGGATTTGACCTTATAAGGGAATAAGGCAAGTTGTGATCTGTCGGCAAGGTAATATCACACACATTCACCAAGCAAGGGTTCTATTACTTGTGCTTTTTGCGTTTGCAAGTAAATATTGTATTTCGTGTTTAAGGTAACATTTTCCTTCGTTTCTCTTTGTAGTGTATAATTACGGCGCACACACAATATGTTCTTTTTTTTCTTTCTTATTACTTGTAAGCAAATTAATATTTTTCTTCGTCTTCTTTTTTGGGTACTTTTATAATTAGTATGCAAAATATGTTCTTCTTTTTTCTTTTGTTTATAACTGGTATCACATCATCTTAAAAAACTTGTTTTTGAGAATTCATAAAAAAGTATATTATATGAGATGCCTAAGGTCTGTTCAAGCCACTTTGCCAATTTTCTTGGCGGCTGGCCTGGGTATAACCTGCCTGCATACGCATGAAGTATGAAGTTCTCGACTCCAGAACTATAAGGTTTCAAAAGATTCTAATCAGTGTATAAAAATCATAACGCCGAGACATGCAATATGCTGCAGACCCTATTAACAAATGAAACACGAGACAGTCAATTTTGTATTAAGCGGTCACCTAAAATGTAATGTTAACCTGTGTAATACAGAGCTGATGAGTTAAAACTTGATATAGGCTATTCAGAACAATCCGATTGTATTGACTTGTTTTTATGTTCAAACTGAAGGTGTTTTTTCACAGATGTAAGGAAATTTGGAAGTTACAATTAGTTCATATGTACGTTTTATGGAACCTGCATATAGTGAATGTATATGTCTATAAAACCAAAAGCGTAGCAACGGCTTTTAGATATACCGTTTATAGACTGTATATACTTAGATACATTGGCGCTTCCTGAACAAACTATGCTTTAACCCATTACCAAACAATAACGACATTTGACCACTTTGTTGCAGACGACTATAGAAAACGTTGTGGGAAAAGGAGAAATTGCTCGTTACGAGCGATTTCTCCTATTCCCACAATCAATTTTTTCTCTTTTAGACGATAACTTTCAAATTTTAGCACATTTTGAAATGTCGTCTGCAAACTCTTTCAATTTGGGTCGGTAAATAAATTGGCGTTTGGTAAAGGGTTAAACAACTGCTATTTTGTACATCATTGTGCATACCATACAACAATACACAAACCATATTCATTCATTCATTCATTCATTCGTTTATTTAATTGATAGTGGGCCCCCGGCCTTAACAATACATATACACAAATTATATTGCATGGACGACGTCTAATTTTGACTTTCAAATTCTCTCTTCTGTGAACAAGCCTATTTAAGAATTTACAGTGGTACATTGGAATATTGAGGATATCTCTGAACAAAAGTCTAAATGTGTTTTTTTTAAATTGCATCGGAGCTTGGACTGATACCCTTTTTAGTAAGTTTTAACATTCTTAATGACAACATGTCCAGTTCTCAGTTTCTTAATAAGACACTATAATTGATTTCGCAATTTTAATGATTACAATTAGAATATAATCTTTCGTCTATTTTATTTTAAAGACTTTCAAGATATGCATTGTCATTTCTCCGTATGGGATAGTTACCCGCACATAGCAACGTGACAAATTGCTTAACCCTTTCCCAAACGCCAAATATTCGACTTTCCCAAATTGAAAGAATTGCAGACGACATTTCAAAATGTGATGAAATTGAAAAGTATTCTTCAGATAGAGCAGAAAACCTTGTGAGAAAAGGAGAAATTGCTCTAAGCGAGCAATTTCTCCTTTTCTCACAATGTTTCCAGAGTCGTCTGCAACAAAGTTTTTAAATGTCGCCACTGTTTGGTAATGGCTAAGACAATTAAATATTCATTAGAAACTGCGTGTTTGGTTGATAAACTCTTTATGACGCATGAAGCGGTCGCTAGTTTATGTTAAAACCGCCAGTTAGCTGGAAAAGACTGGATGCTCCGAAATTGTATGTATAGGATATTCCCTTAAATAGGAATCAATTATGAGTCAACATTCGAAATCAACAACAGGTTAAAAAACATAAAGAAAAATGAAGATAACACATTTTCTTTGTGGTGGTTGATAGAAAACCGATGTGACTTAGTGATACAGTAGTAAAGCGTTGGCTTCGGGGGTCCTGGGTTCGAATCCCGTTGGAAGCAGGTTTCACCTTGCGAAATTTCATTAATCAATATTCTGCGCGAGGTTTGGTTAAGATTCAGGAAGCAGAATCGAGACTGATTAGTCTAGATTGTAATACCTTGTTTGGAAATGGATGTGAAACATATAAGTTAAGATTACGTGATTTATGTGTAAAGTTAGGTTGTGGAAAAGCAAGAACTTATATTGGATGCACTGACTCTCGATATTAAGGTAATCTTATGTAAAAAAACGTTGCAAACGTATAACCCATCACATCGGCAACTTCAAAACAATACACACGCAATATATCAATGTACCGTTTTCAATTTGAAAAAGAAAAAAGTATCCTATTAAAGCAAACCAGATTTATTCTTGTAACATTTTGATGATACGCGTATTCTCAAACCAAAACCAAAAGTCGCACTCCGAGAAACTCTATCACCATTCATCATAGGCTAAGTCGTTAATTTAGACGCATGTCCCAACATGACCAGGTAAACGTGTCGTTGAACCAGAGGTGTTTCGTCTCTAACGCGATTTACGACATTATATAATGAAACATCATCTAGCAAGTTTATCTGCAACGTTTTTATACGCGGATGTCTCCTTAGCAATCATTCCCATGCTGTAATATGTAATATAACATATTTTTTTTAGATCTTAGGCACATAGTTCAAACACATTTATATTTATATTTATATATAGTTTATTCAGGAAAAAAAGGCAATATGCCAAACTTACCACACATATAATAATAAGTAACATATAACTTATATGTGATGGTCAGTTGTCAAAAACATGAAAAGAGGAAACACCTTTCATCTACGTAAAAATGTACATTTCAACATGTGATCATATGAGTCACATCTAGTAGAACCTAGTTCTAACAATCATACAATATTCAATGTATAGGAGCAAAATCAAAAATCGTTTACATGAACACAAATAAACAATATAAATATAAAGTAAATCACGTACAAATTACAGTATATTTGAGATGGTAACAGATAAAACTATTGATACATATGTGTGTTAGAGCGGATATAAAATATGTGACAAGTTCATTTCATTCTACGTGCCGAAATGTTGTTTATACATTTCTAATTCACTTTTAATTTCCCCTCAGGCTATGCGGTGACAGAGTCAACTTGTAGCGCGTTTATACATTACGTTAACCCTTTACCAAACGACAATTTTTCGACTCTCCCAAATTGAAAGAATTTGCGGACGATATTTCAAAATGTGATGAAATTAAAAAAATCTTCTGGTAGAGCAGAAGACGTTGTGGGAAAAGGATTAATTGCTCTTACAGAGCAATTTCTCCTTTTTCCACAATGCTTTCCGGAGTCGTCTGCAACAAACTGGTCACATGTCGTTATTGTTTGGTAATGGGTTAAAAATGCAGCAATCAGCCGTGTAAAATCGTATTCGTAACCAACCCCCTTCATTCGTAACGTTTTGACGGGTCCAAATTGAATACATCAACAGTTAGGACATGTTTATTATGACTATTAGGAGTAAACGATTTTGTAGTTGTCAACAGATACTCATGAAAAAATACGAACATGTTTGTGCCGAGCAATTTCTCCTTACAAGTTTGTGAAATAGTCTACTCATCTTTGTTTAGTATTTTTATTATATGAAAATAAAAACATTCCTTTATAGTTCGGTATGTTATATTGCCTCCAGCTTTTTAGAGAAAATGAATGTGTGATTACTCTTTTTTATTGATGAATTATAGATTTGTTTTAGCGTATTTCAAATACCAATAATTGAGTTAATTTCATCATTTCAATTATTGAATATCATGTTAAAATAGGTTTAAACGCGCAGACTTTGATTGTACAATTATCATAATATTTAAACTGTCTGGAATGTTTATTTTTTCTATAAGACTGTCTCTAGTTTTAAGCAGACTAGAAGAAAGACGAAAAGACCATGTAGGATCTGTCTTTTTTAACTTATTTAACTATCACTAACAAAAGCATTATGTAAACCAAAATTCAAAATAATTACCTGCTTCGATATGTTTTAGACTGTAGGTCGTCTATGAAACAATTTTACATGTTCATCAAGTCCCTATTGTTCGTACAGCAATTAATTAAGGTTAAAGAACCTCGAAGCCCTCTATAAAAACTTTGCGTTTGTCGAAGAACGAGGTGTCTTCATTTAAAGAAATTCCCCATCATTGTCAATAATAAAAAACGTTTCAAAATGGCGGATTATGGGTATTCTATCTTAACATAGCATCAAATTGGAAATACTCATATATCTTAAGACTTTTCACGAATTATTACTGCATTTCTTTTCCTTTATGTATAAGCGTGCTATACACATGTAGAAGAGATAAAAGGAAACGACTTTAAGAAAAGGAGACATTTACAAAGAGGAGTGTTTCGTCTGGTTTGGTGAAAGAGCTCTCTTCTGTACAACTAAAATTATCTGGCGCTACTTTTATATTGGACTAATAACAATTTATACCATGAGGGAATGGTAAAATTCCATGATGAATTAACCCTTTACCGAATGCAAAATGTTCGACTGTCCCAAACTGAAATAGTTTGCAGACGACATTTCAAAATGTGAAGAAATTGATGAAAAAATCTTCTGTAAGTACAGAAAATATCAAGTTATATACAACATATATAAAGTGCTCGTTCAGAGCAATTTCTCATTTTCCCACAATGTTTTCCAGAGTAGTCTGCAGCAAACTGATCAAATGTCGTTATTGTTTGGTAATGGGTTAACTCCGATATATCTTTTCCCCCAACTGACCGTTTATGTTCGCGACACACACGTACACAAACCATTGTCAACGTTATCACCAAATTGGAAAGCTAATGATAAAATCTATATAATGTAATGTAAGTGCTCTAGATACATTTCATTAAGCGATTTGATACGGTATTGTGCGGATTTGAGGTTGTTATCGGCTACCGAATTAATGTACAGGTTTGGGAGTTGTTTTCAATTCTGTTTGTTTAGTTTATTTGTTGATTGTGTGTAATATATTGAATGGTAAAGCTTTTATAAGATGTATTTCTTTATCCGTATACAACGAAAGATTGAGTAGATTCTGTTATCAATGCTTATGCCAATTAATGTTATTGAATAATAAATTAATTAACATTTGAGGACATTTCTTAGTGTCTTCTTATTTTATTCAAAAGACTGCTGAATAAACAGGTTTGGGACTTGCTTTCAATTTTTTTTTATGTTAAGCTTCTTTGCGGGTTGTGCGTGTCATATTGAAGCATGTAGCTTTCATCGTGTTACCATGTAAATGTTCCATAATGTATTTCCTTGTCTTGGTATATCAAAACCTTGTGTAGATAGTGCTGTTCAACTTGCTTGTGACAATCAGTGGTATGGAGTAATTCGATGAAATCGAGATTATTTTTGTATGTTAAGCTAACTCTGCACCGTGTACTCGTCAAATTAATTGTATGTTCCGTTCTGTTCTGATTAATTTACATATGATGACAGTCTTAGCGTCTTATTGTTTTATTCAATATACATAGAGAATAGATGGTTGGTGTTGTGAATCGGAAATGTTATCGGGCAAGGCGTAGGAATATTATCCGGTGAGCCGAAGGCGAAACGGATAATATTCCGATGCCGAGCCCGATAACTTTTCCTATTCAAAGATACCAATCATCTATTATATTTATCCTGTTACCTCCATGGATTATTATAAACAAACACACTGAAAACAAAAAAACAAAAATAAAGGAAACAAGGCAGAAAACAAGTAGAGAATGATGCACACATGACGTCATATGCCATGACGTATATATGACGTCATTATTTCGCACGTGAATGTGTGATATATGGTTAGTGCCGGATATCACAAATGTTATACGGCACCCTGTTGTCGGTCCGTTCATTGAGCTGGTGACAGGATAATATGTATAAGATCTAGCACTTTCAATAGACTCATGCTTATTAGTTTGATATCTATAAAAAGCGACCTAAAGGTCCAACAAGGCCATGTGATGCAATGTTATACAAGTACAATTTATTGTCTTTTCTTCACTCCAAGGCAGTATATGTGCGTACATTCGTTAGTTAGAGTATGATCAAGAAAGTGAACATGCCAGGGTTCATTCTTTGATTTTTTAGTGAAGCATAGACATCTATTACATGTATTTATTTCTATTTACACATACATATATTTGTCATGTTCTTTAGTTTGTTTTTAATTTAGATGTTCTCTTGACTATTAATCGGCATGTCAACGTTTTCTATTTCTATATAAGATACTTGAAAGCAAAGCCGCTCTATGTCATTTATAAACTTTGCATCGAATGAGTTAATACCTCGTAACTACGCTACGCAAAATCCAATGAAAACAAATCTATTAAAGTAATGTTGCCAAAGGCAAAATACTCGTTCATTACTGAATAAGATATTTGCGTTATTGACCGCAGTATCTCGGCTGTATATTGGATCATGAACTTTTGAGTTGGAAAAACAGGCGGGCGAATTACGCGACCAATGTTTACGATCTAACGTCCGAACTAAACAAGATGGCTGCGCCAAGGTAGTTTTGCTTTTTGTCACCTACTTTTGTTAATAACGTCTAAAACTCGGCAGAGAAATCGCAGCCGACAGGCACGCATGTCCAAAATAGTCGGTCTTCGAATGCAATTTCTCTACCGAGTACTTGACGTAATGTCTCTATAAAAATGGGTTACATATTCCATCAGAACCGGAAAGTTGATGGTCAACTCATGCGTGGTGCACAATATGGCTATCATTGGCAAAAGTAGGTGAAAAAAAGCAAAAATACCTGGACGCGACCAAAGTATGACAGCCTCTCTACGATTGCATACATTTGTAATGATATTACTTGTTGTTGTTTTTTAGGCACTGAATCAACTATACAGATATAACCTTGTGTGTGCCTGGAAGTATATAAACTGAAGCAATGGGTTGTCTAGCGGGACCTATTCGGTTCGTTTTGGTACTTGTGAACATCGTGTTTCTGGTAAGAACTTTATTGGAATAGTGGTCACTCGATCAAAGTATAGTTGCATGTATCCAGAGTGACTTATAAAATGATGATCATAGTCGTTTCATACCTTCCGTAAAAACAAAAAACCCTTTTAACAACTTAGACTATTCTTTTTCGATTCTGTGTCTGAAGGATCTACGAATTAATGATCATATTTGTTATACACCTTCTTAACATGATGGTTGTGGGTTCGAACCTCCTTGGTAGCGAAATATGCATTAGGCTCTTTCATTAATCCACATTCGGCACGATTAATGGTAGTGTTCATCGGAAACAAAATCGAGAGCGCTTAACCTAAATTGTAATACCTTGTTTTCACAATTGGTGTGAAATCAATAAGATAAAACTCGGATGGATTAATGAGACATCACAATTCGAACCCTGCTTCTCACAGGACTCGAACTCAGCACTCTAGTGTGTCAAGGCTGACGTTCTTATTCTGGAACAATGTTTTCCAATGGTTCTTCTTTGATTGATCAGCCTTTAATGGTAATTGAGGATTTGTTCTTTCTCTCTCCGTTGACCAGTAGACACATCTTCGTCCTTGGTCGGAGTAACAATAAAGAGTCATGTAAAATTAAATTCTCCGTACGTTTGTTCGTCGAAGTTTTGTCTTGAACACCATGCGTTGAACCATTATACTAATATATTTTTTAAAAAATATTAAAACACAACTCAAAGAAACCGTTATAAGGAAAATTTCATAAAAATGTAAATATTGGGTTCAAACGGGCATATATAACAGTTTCCGTCCAATCATCTATAAGTAATGCTTTCCTTTACACCATTAAATGGTCCTGAGTACTGTATTACTAAACACCTTAAGGGACATGTTTGTGTAAGTCAAAACTGATAATCATGAATAGTATCTGAAATGAACAGATAATATTGCAATGTGACGTATTATTGGAAGCGTCTCGAAGAGACGATACCAATGATGTGTTACTTTTGAATAGTGCTTAGCCTAATACTGAAATAAAAAGGAATGTTGCTTTGAACTTACGCAACTCTTTAGCATAAAATGTTAAGCTGGGCGGTACAATAACCAATAACGTCTAACCCTATCGTCAATACTATATATATCCCCATAATAATGTGTACGTGATGACTATGTGATGTGTTGGACTTTAAATCGCCCCTGAATTTAAAACCTTAATTAAAACGATCATGATTACGTCTTAATTTCCATTTTCTACAATGGATGTTCTTGTTTCGTTGAAAGAGAGGCTTTACGTTGGTGTCGCAAATTTAGTCAAGGAATTGCAGCTTTTGATTTGTGATTCTTGCTTAGAGGAATCGTTTGAAAATCTTCGAACTGTACTAAAGCCACTTATAACCGCTTGCTAGATATTTTAAAAAGATGTCTGAAGATATTTCCGCATGTTCTTTCAGGACATTTTTGCAAATTTCGTTAGCGGGTATAACACGCCCAAATTGTAGCGGAATTATCTCACATGTGAGCTCCCCGTAACCGAAGATACACGTTGTCGATCAAAAAACGTTTTTCTCGGATATTCCAAGCTGTTCGTTACAATCAACAATATATTTGAACAAAGTGAAATGATCGCATCACGATCATACAGAACTTATGAATCTATCTAGAGTTGTGTGATGCTCATATTTCGGGAATTAACGTGTTTAGAGGTTAATATCATTACAGGTCATAATTTCGCTTTGATCGGTCGCTGAACAGTTAAAACTGTTAAAGACACACACAACATGAAAGAAACTGTTTTAAGAATATAGAAATATGACATTTGAAAATGAACCTACTTTCTGTTTCAAATAGACTTCGTCGTGATTCGGACAGTCGTAAACGTTTGTATAATCTATTTTGCATCACTCATGCCCAAAACAAACAAACAAAAACATTGTCAACCCCATCGTTGATTCGAAGTCCAGTGACGGCATGTGGATTTACACGAGAGACAGTCTTGCGACTGATGCATTTGGTTCTATGAGGCATGTCCAGCCCGTATAGGCAGTTGATTGAGGGGTCCTTCTCCATCATTATGAGTCGGGCATCATAACATTATTGAAATGTTATTGAAGCGATGTAAAACCTATTATAAGATTAACATTCTATTCAAGAAAAAAAAATTTTGTCCATAGAATACGTGTTGCATGCCAAAATGAAGCCAGTGAACAGCTGGGCACCGGTTTAAAATTACGGTTGCGCCTATTTCATTCATTGCAATACTGTTTTATAGCCTTTGGTAGATTACCAGAATTGCTGGAAAAGACGACCATCAACTTGATAGGTGTGAAAATCATAACCACTCCCATTACAGTAGTACCTTACTAATTGAGATCACAGCAAGGGTTTTTTTTCCTAAAAAATGTTCGATTTAAGCCCATTGACACAACTGCGTTCAACTCATTTACTCCATACACAGTAAAAACCAGAAGCAATAAGTAATTTCCGAAGGAAGGTGTTTAAATGAAAGAAAGAAAACATTATCCTTTCGATAGCTGAAAGAGTTTTCTGAATATTCCATTGATTGTCGGAGAAGGAGAGGACTGTGTACGGCTGGAAGTCGGATTGTCCATTTGAGAGTCGTAACGCTTGTTTAGCGCAATACATAGAACAAAGCCCAGGATAAACAATATGGACCAATATTGAATCTGTCCTTTCAAGCAATCAGCATATTCCCAAGTGACTAATTCAATTGGAAAGGTAGTCATCCGTATAGAGTTTAGGAAGAAATATTTCTGGTAAACCGGTCTCCTAGCATAGGGAATGAGGAAGACGATGTTTCCAATTAAATGCTTTCATGACCTCTTCATTTGTTTTACCATGTGATTGGTTTTATAGCCTGTCCTCAAATCTATGCCGGTAACAGGATATAATACTTAACGACGTTAACGTAAGGAGCTATGTTATAACCATAAAACATCAATCAGTAAAACGGACAAACGCAGGCTTAGGGTTGTGTAATTAAGAAACCGCAAAACAAAATCCATACAAAGCCTGAGCTATAATGATAACAAATATAAAATGTCTTTACGGACAAACGTGGACACATTGTCTGCACAGACTATATTTTAAGGTTTGAGGTTTGTTCGTCTTATCAAAGAGATACGTTAACTAGCTTGTTGTATTGGTGAACAACTAAAATACGCACTGCAGGCTAAATCAGGGTGATGTTGTATGAATGTAGCCTTGTATTGTAAAACAGTAATATATAATATAAAAAAAACAGCTGTTTAAACACATGCAACATCAATTAAAGAATTCGGAATGCCAGACTTAACCCAAAAAGCCTTTTTTTAAGGATTGTGAAACACCCGTGTAACAATTTCATAGTATATATAATTTATAGACGAGCTTTCGTTAGTTATTTTTCCAGGCTTGACCGTAATACCCGAGTGCATTTGGAACACCTGTGCAAAATTCCAAACATTTGAGGAAATATTTAGGGAGAAACAAGTAGGAAGATTCGAAGATTATCTTATTTCATTTTTTCAAGATGTTCTTTACGAAACATGCTTTGAGGATGCATTAGAATAAATATCCAGTAACCCATCTCGGGACGTGTACATGGAATCTACAAGACAACATTCAACTTTGTTCTATGTTTTTGTGGAATAGTCCACTTAAAATTTGGAATAGTTTTTCCGATCCGCGGTTTTATATTAATGATTCAATTTGAAACGATTTATTACGCAACTATAGATACCCCCTGTAAACATTCCTATCGTTCGCGTTACATGGTTACAAATTGCGCACTGCACAGTATCGTAGTCTGTGTTTACACTTGTCCTTTGACACTTATAGTTTATTTTTTTTAATAAATTTTCATCAAAATCGGCACAAACATGCTTTTGGCAATAACAGGTTAGATTGAAGTTTCAAGTTTCAAATAGTTTATTGAAATATAATATAGTTTTTGTCAAACATATAAACAACATACAAATGTAAAAACGCATAAACATGGCAATACCTGGCAATACAAACACATTAATGAGAAAATTGTGATTTTGAAATGAAAGATATTCAATTATGGAAAACAGAAGAAAAGAAAGATGAATACAGTGCTGGAGCCGACTTCATGCTTTTGCAAACAGGTTTGATCCAGGTCAGCCGCCAAGTAAATTGGTAGCTGGCCTGTGATTTAACCTGTTTGCTACTCTGAGTATTCTCCCTTATCAAAATTATGCAGAATTTTATGTTTCTGGAAAGCAGACGACACGAGAATTTAATTTCGAAAATATTACCGAGCATTCTAAAGGTTTAACCTTTTATTTTAATGAAATTGTGTGAAAGGCTAAACTTTCAACCAACATCAGACGACTTTTGTGTAACATTTAGAAACAAAATGCAGTTCTTTCTGAATGCTGATGTAAACGAATGATACAAACGGAGAAGTTACTTGTTTACGAGCTCTTTTGTTTCTTATCACAATTGTTTACGAAGTGTTTCGCTGTATTTGCGTAGATATTCGTTTAATATGATTGGTGGACTAATGGAAGGGTTCAACAAAATCCTTACAGGGTTCCTGGTGATCATTGCAAACAAATAAACCCCCTTATAAAGTTCGAAAAATAAACGATGTAAGGTTTATCAGTGAACGAATACCGCGACGGATAGCTTTTACACAAGAAATACTTTATCGGTCCTATATCGTTCTGCATTTTAGAGAAAAAATGCCAACGCACGGCCATTAATAACATTGGGAACTCGTATTTGCAATTCCTAATATTGTTTACATCCCGAAATTATTGGAGTGCGACCGAATTTAATCAAATAAAGCCATACTAGAACCCCCTGCCTAGCGACCCAAACAAAACTGTTTTACCTGATGACACGTTTGATTCGGTAGATCTATAGCATCACTTCTTGAAACTCAGTTCTGAACACATTACCACCTAACGGCAGTCTTGTGTCTTGCAAAAAACGACTTGCAAAGTGAATTATGGCAAAAGGAAAAATTGCTTGTCATAATAGACCCCTTCCCACGTGACCAAAACAAAATGATTTCACTAAATGACTTTATTGTTTCAGATAACATGACCACTTCTTGAAATTCAGTTTCTTACAATTAATGTAAAATCCGTTTGAACCAAGGAAACCCAAATCTATAAGATAACTAAAGAAATGAACAGCAAATTGTACATCTTTAGTTATATTCTGTTTTGCGAAATTAAATACAACAATAATATGCTTGTAGTCTACAATAGTCTGCAAAAACGTTTACAAAAAGGTCCTTAGAGTACTCAACAGTTTGTACTTCCTTATAAAACCGCTTCTTCAAAAACAAACATTCGTAAAACCGCCATAATTCGTTCTGTTTCAAGTGACACTTGTAATTGACGGCAGATTTACACAGGGTTTTGAACTTTCTCTGATTTGGCAATCGAGATTATTTACATTTGGAAACCGAAGATCTTCACCTACCAACTAAACATTAGCCGTATGCTATTGTGCTTCCATTATAACACTGAAGAAAGTTATCATTGACGAAAAATGAGAAACTCCTTCCTTTTGATATATAATAGCTTCAATAAAGTAGAAAAATATGTGGGCACCCCTTATTCAGCAGCATTTCTCATCTTTAAATGTTCTAATCGTACCGCAATTGTAATCGTCATCTGAGTCGTGTCTTTTAAATTTGAACAAACAAATGTGTGTTTCATATCTTTGGCAAAGAGATTAACCATTTCTTCACATGTGTTCGTTTCAAAGAACATTTAGAATAGAACATTTTTTTTTAATGATTTATACTTACAAACATATCTCGCAATGCAAACATACATGTATACATAAAAACTAGGGATGGGAACGAATAGTGAAATCACTATTCGAATATTCGACTAGAACTATTCGAATATATTCGAATATTCGATTTTAGAATTCGTTTTGATGTCCGAATGTCCGAATACTAGTACACTAATCCTCTGTTCAAACCTTTTGTGTATAGCCGATATCTGTATACATGTACGTGCATGCAATATCAAAGCAGTAATAACCATTAAACCGTCAAAACGGATGGATGCTTGCCATTCAAGTGATTCAGTAGGTTGGATGTTGTATTCTTGAATACAAAGTCCTGGTTACACAGGTTACAGGTCGCCTTCGACTTGTCGGCAGAACGAATAGAGTAATTCCAAACACGTGATGGAGACATTGTGATGTTTATCGAAAGATGTAGAAATTAGAATGAAGATAAGTTTGACAAATTATTCTGAAGAAAAATATACTTTATAACACATTATTTGATTGGTCTTCGTGCATATGCAATCATGATTACGATTGGTTATTGAAAGAGTAATTGTTTAATTTCACGACAAACAAGTTACGTGATTGGTTGACACTGACAATTGTCAATTAGCGTGATTGACTTGTTTTGGATAATAAGGAGCAAGTGCAGATCATTAAGGTGTTAGATTTAGCGGCTTAAAATCGACTATTTTCACACTTAGGAATTAATCGTTTTGCAAACTGTCAAAAGATGTGGTAATTTGTCACAGGTGTTTTACTGTGTGACATACGTTGTAAAACATCGTAACTGCACCTGGGAGCTAGGCACGTTCTTCGATATTTGGGATCGATTTAGAGGAAGAAAATGAAAATAAAACAACATTATTTTTGAATAAAATTTATGGTAAACATACAGTAATATGGGTTCATTAAAATCGAATATTCGAATACTATTTTGCTATTCGAATATTCGACCCGCTATTCGAATATTCGAATATTCGAATATTCGTTCCCATCCCTAATAAAAACGTAAACATACATACATAGTACATTTCAACACTGATATAAGGCCCTTGCTTGACAAATGGGCCGCGTCACTTGAAGTGGGGCACTCGGACATAAATAAAAACCGCTGACTCAGCTCTTTCTTAGCGCTATTATTCCAGCATCTAGTCACGTCAGTTATCATTTGTATTTATTTGAAGGTAGAACTTGATGTCCTCTAAGATGGCAAACAGTGTAACCCCAGACCAGCCGCCACGTCAGTGACGTGGCGGCTGGTCTGGGGCTACACTGTTTGCTATGTCCGAGTGCCCCTTTTCCCGTGACGTGGCCAAAATTATTCTGCTTACCACAGCTGAACACATATAGAAATTGAAATGGTTAGATAAACAAAGACATGTCTTGTTACAGATCAGGAATCCTTTTTGTCTTATCCTCTTTCAAACATAGAAACCAGAAACCTGTACTCTATATACCCTATTTTTGCCACTTCGGAGGAGTTAAGAGAACGGTGTGACATAACGATGCATTGTTCTAGAGAAGAAATATGTCTTTTTGTCTTTTCCCAAAAGCTTTAAAGAAAATGTATTTTCATGTAATTGTGTTGTCTGTTAATGCCTTCAAATTGGATCAGTCAGAAATAACCATATGTTAGACTGGGTTGATATATTTCGAATTGAGAGATGCTTCTTGCTTTGATCTTCGAACATTACCAAAGCTCTACGTACTTTAGTCTAGAAATTGTGCTAAAGCTGATAACTTTCAAAAACTGAAAAACATGTCAACTAAGGTAATTCTCATTACACGTGACGCCCTGTTTTTATATAAGTTTAAGACTGTAGTTAAACAAATTTCAACACATAAACATTTATCTGGCGTCGACATTTACCATGTCCATACACCTTCTTCATGAAATGGGTGTCTCCATAAGTTTCTTTTTCTTTTGAGAGTAATTACGCCTTGAGGATGCACATAAATTACAATGTTCGGCGGATGCAACAATAAACCACACATAGCTTTAACTTGTTTTCTTATCGGCAACAGTTTTCAATCGCACCTAATGCAGAATTATTTTTTTAATAGAAATAAGATCGTCAAAATTCAGTTTTGGGCGTTAAGTTACATTAGTCAACGCCTGATCTTGTTTCGTTAACGTTCAAAACTGCACACAATCATAGAATTGTTATACATGATAATAGACATCTGCAATCTTTTGTAGAGACCACTGTCAATTTAAGAGACTTTGCTCGTCAGATATTTTTATATCATCTATTACAAAATATGAACACTTTAAACTGAGTACCAGATAGTTTACCTTCCCTTTTTATAACGGTCAAAAGGTTTGTGTGTAAGAAAGGGGTAAAACCGGACTTAACGAGCAAGCAATCAACCTTCAGCAGAATTATAGAAATTTGAAGATTTGCCTCTATAATATTGAGTAGAGCCTATTGTTAAGTAAAGATACATTGCTTGTCAGAATAGTTTCTATTATATCACAAATGTTCACTTTATATTTTTTAAATAGAAGGCAGTATACCTTCCTTCTTGCAACTAGAGTTGTTGTTAAGAAAAGTGTAATGTGGACTGAACAAACACACAAACAATCATTAACAGAAGCTTTATACCTCTCGATCGCTGTTATCGCTTTTACAAACAAAATAGCTTGATAATGCAAGTGAAAGATTCAATTCAACGTTTGATAAAGATTTCTGTTAGCCACACGGTAACTGTATATATATTTGTACAGTAATGTCTCGTTAATCCGAACACATCCGTTTCCAACAAAATGTCCGGATGACGGAATTATCCAGACTAATGAAGCAGAGCATGTTCTTATTCACATTAAGACATAAACGGTCTGTATGCACGTGTATACTTATAACCCTTTAGCAAACGCCAAATTATCGACCGTCCCAAATTGAAAGAGTTTGCAGGCGACATTTCAAAACGTTACGAAATTCAAAAATAATCTTCTAATATGGCAGAAAACATTGTGGGAAAAGGAGAAATTGCTCGTCACGAGCAATTTCTCCTTTACCCACAATGTTTTCAAAAGTCGTATGCAACAAACTGGTCAAATAATTTCGTTCGGATTGCAAGACATCCGGATAATTGGGATCCGGATAAACGAGGCTTCACTGTATATGTAAAGGGGTACTGATTGGCCTGGTGGTTAAGGTGTCAGACTCTCTATCGGATTTCTGGGTTCGAGAACCAGTTTGGTGTCACTGATTTCGTCATAGAGTCCATTTGCAAGAAATTTCAGTGTCTTAGCCTTGTACTCGAGAACCCAAGAAATAGAGAATAGATGGTTGGTGTCGTGAATCGGAAATGTTATCGGGGAAGGCTTAGGAATATTATCCGGTGAGCCGAAGGCGAAACGGATAATAATCCGAAGCCGAGCCCGATAACTTTCCCATTCAAAGTCACCAACTTTCTATTCTATTTATCCTGTTTCCTTTATGTATTCTTTCAAACAAACAAGATGTAAATAAAACACGAGAAAGGGGGGAAAATAAGTAGAGAATGATGTAAACATGACGTCATGTCGTTCTTATGACGTCATAATTCGTCACGTGCATATGTTATATGGTTAGTGCCGGATATCACAAATGTTATACGGCACCTCGTTATCGGTACCAAAATGGCACTAGTGACAGGATAAAAGACTAAAAGGTGCTTGTTCACAGATGTGAGGAAATATGGAATTTGAAAAATAGATTTCTTTAGAAATGCACAGCAGCTGTACTGTTATATGATATGCAATCGAGAATTATCACTGGGGCCAAAATTAGGTCGTTTATAATTCTGTAAAGAGTGTATTCAGTGAATTAACATATATAACAATCCAACAGCGTGTCATCGCTTTTGAGGTCTACGGCTCCAAATCTGTATTGTTTCAACAACATTCTATCTTGTTTTTCAAATGTTCTTGGGTGAATCAGCACCTTTAATACAATTGATATATGATATGACAAAGGCATTGTTCGAAAAGACGTAGTTGCGTGTAAAGGGTGAAATCTGAGCTGTGTCGATATTTTACAGACCTGTCACAGAACCGGATTTTCAGTGACAGCTTGCCTCTCATGCCTGTCACTGCAAAACCTGATCTAACGAAATAAATGTAACGGTTTATTTGCATTGGAAACACTAAAGATTACAGGTTAACCCATTCCTCTATTTCTACTCTTTTCAGAGGGCATTTAACCCATTACCAAACAAAAGCGACATTTGACCACTTTGTTGCAGACGACTTAAGAAAACATTGTGGGAAAAGGAGAAATCGCTCGTAACAATCAGAAGATTGTTTTCCAATTTCATCACATTTTGAAATGTCATCTGCAAACTCTTTCAATTTGAGACAGTCAAACACTTAGCGTTTGGGAAAGGGTTAACTGATGAATCATACCGATAGGGGGGTCTAATCAATCTCGGTTTTTAGAACGCCTGCCCGAAATTGATTTTGATATCTTCTAGCACGAAACTTACTTAGGTTGCCATGGGTCTATCAACGCTCTTTTCACGATCATGTACGATAGCATTGCAACATTCACAAAATGGCACTGGAAACGATGCATTAATCCGATTGCAAGCCATTAAAGGATTCACATAGTTTTTCACTTAAAAGTATCAGGTTTCGAGCTGTACTATAAACCCCTACCCGTACAAAACAGCACACAAAATCTCATTTGCCACATATATTTTAGTATTTTTTACAGACCAACCCATGATGAGATCTGGCGAGATATGTACAAACAATAACATCAAACTATTTGCTGTTTCTTTGTCTTAAACATTAGAATGAAAGGTAATTTTCTAAAAATAGATTTTTGTGTCGTTTGCTTTCCAAAACCTTAAATATCTAGCAAACAGAATAGATCACGCTGTCCTGGATCTAGCCTGTTTGTATGAGCATAAAGTCGGTTCGAGCACTATAAAGGTAAAAAGTTACCCAAACGCTTCAATGAGCCGAGACAAACACAAAACAAAATTGAAGAAAATATGCACTATAATAGCTTTACCTCGAATATCTTACTGTCGAACTTATCTATACGTCGATGAAAATACAATTCAGTTCAAAGTCAGCATTTTAGTTCATATAATACTACACATAGAACAAATAAAGCTTAACAACAAATACTCTGATGAATATACATGCATCTATTACAATATGAGGGTTATCCCTATACAGTATAATCGCTTATTTAAAAGAAATGACGAAACGATCACGGGGTCCCGAATTATTTGTTCTTCATTTTCATGTCTTTATAATCCGGACATCTATATGTCGAACTCTCTCTCTGTCGAATATTTTCACGAGATCCCTCAGTCTTCGAGGTATAGAGAGTCTACTGTATATCTTTCCTATATTCCAAGTATGTGCCCCATTTACTCCTGCCAGCATAGAGGGTGTTTTACAGACCGATAACAGGGTGCCGTTTAACATTTTTGATATCCGTCACCAGATCACGTGATCGCTGCGCGCAGTTGTCAGTTTTGGTTTTATAGTTTGTTTCACTTTTTCGTGCTTTGTTTTCATTTTTGTTTGATTATTTGAACAAAAATAGGTAATAGAATAAATAGATGTAACATAGATGGTTGGTGTCTTTGATAACGAAAGGTTTTTCGGGTTCGGTTTCGGATAATCATCCAATTCGTCCTCGGCTCACCGGATAGTTTTCCTACGCCTTGCTTGATAACATTTCCGATTCACGACATTGACTATTCATTCTCTATGCATTAAATATCGCTCATTATAGATACCGATGTTATTTAATTTTCCTATATTCAATAAATGTATCCCATTGAATATAATATAACTCATTAAAAGATGTAGATGTAATATAAAATATATTTCCTACATTTGATATATGTCTCCCATTGTATCATATGTTGCTCATTTATCTTCCAGATCCTTGGGTTGGCGATTGCAGCATGCGGGTTCATATTGCGGTTTGGGTCGACCCTGTACAAGCCGTTCCTGAAAGTCGCCATGAACGAGCTTCAGGATGCCCTCGACGGTACCAACTTCCAAAGCTTTGACGTGGATTCCATAGATGTGGGCCAGATGGTCCAGGGTATTGCCATTGGGCTCATAGTCGGGGGTTTGATCCTCGTGTCGCTCGCGTTCCTTGGCTGCTGTGGAGCCTGCTACAAGATCGAGTGCATCCTTTGGCTGGTAAGTTTGGTCGTTTCGGGTACTGTTTATCAAACTTCCCAAATCTTAACTACTCGGGTATATCCATTGTCTAAGATTCAATTCAATTTAATATTCTTTTATTTGCTTCACAGTTTACAAAGTGGACAAAGTATACAGTTTGTAAAGACATGTGAGCAAATCAACATACATATAGAAATAGATTGGACAAACTCGATGAGTTCAAATTATCCATTTCCGTCACATATTGGCAGTCCACATTAATTACAACAACCGATGACATAAATTTGCGTTAATTTGAACGCTTTTTCTTTAATATATTGGGGAAAAAGTCATTTTGCCAAAAAGGATGAATTGCTTTTAAGGCCGGTTCGGGTTCTTTTGCAAATTTCCAAAGCCTATCGAACGTTTCTGTTACTCCAGAAATACATGTACATTGCATTAACGCGATGGGTTCGGATGGCCCATTTTCCCGCACATGT
Organism: Cerastoderma edule; assembly: GCA_947846245.1. Lineage (NCBI taxonomy): Eukaryota > Metazoa > Mollusca > Bivalvia > Cardiida > Cardiidae > Cerastoderma > Cerastoderma edule. The sequence goes on from OX401405.1 coordinate 46,911,265, forward strand.
GAGAATACACAAGTGGTCCATATTTAAAGCTACAGCCGTTGGCATAAATAGGCATGCATTGAAAACAATTTTATTTTCTTCACTATATTTATAAGTAGAAACCGTTGTGGCAAAATACTCGGGCATTTTATTTACCTTAGAAATACATTGGATAATTTGATGATTCCCACTTTAGCCAAATATGAGAATGTATAAGCGGTCCTAGATATAAGAAATATCCGATAACCTAAATAGACATGCATGAAAATACATTTTACTCATTATGTTGAGGGAAAACAATTATGGCAAAAAGGATGAATTGGTCAAAAGTTCCCAATCGTAGCTACATGACTATTTCCGTTACCCGATAAAAACATTGAATGAACTAGATGAGTTCATGTTTTATTTATTCGTCAAATGTGATTAGAGGTCCAAATTAAACAGTCGATGACGTAAATCGACATACATTGAACTCCATTTTACAGACTATATTACGTAGAAACCATATTTACAAAAAGGATGAAATGCTGACATGGAACAATTCATCCTTTTACAACCGTGGTTTCTATATGCCTATGCAGCAGACTTGTTCGAAGCTGTTCTCAAGTTTCGGTTCCGTGATATCTTTTTTTTGGACAAGCCGATCGCGACATTATCTTCATTTTCATGTATTCTTTGATCGCCACGGTTTGCCACATAACGGAAATGGGGAATGCACGGGTCTATGCAATGTTCTTATTTGGGCACACAAAGAAAGCTATTGTTTCCTTATTTGTTATGTGAAGCTTGAAATCAAAATGAACAACATAAACGACGGTACCAGGTCGTAATATGTCTGATTCAAAACGCATTATTGGTCGTGTGATCAATATTAATGTGAATAACGACTTCGAACATGGCAGGCACTCGTGAGGTTAATGGACTCGAAACTGGAAGCTGACTACCAGATTAAGTATTGAACCAGGCCGAAACCCTTTATTTTTCTGACAAACAAATCCCGCTTTACGAAATATAAAATTGGTGTAATACATCTGACGTTGACCAGAATGATATGCCAAGCAATAAAAGCCCCTCAATGAAATAAGGATTTAGCGAATAACTTTAAAATCTTGTTTTATCTCGAAATTTTCTTGTATTACCATGGAAAATATAACTCTGTATCTCACAGCAGAAAAATATTACTGTGTAATTAATGGTGTTTGTCACAAGAAGAGGTCCGTATTTTATCAATATTGATTTAGAGTTATTTTGTTGTAGTATTTTATTCCTTTATGATATAAGATATAGAATTGGGGAGGGGGCGGGCAATATTGTGAACAACAACAAGAACAGCAGCCACTTTGGGTACTTCCCTTCACTGACTGTTGTTTACAGATTAACTGTACATATATATTTGATGCATTGTAAACATAAATGTTATATAGCAGTTTTAACAAACATTTTAACGGCCAAACCTTATTGTTTTTATACAAGTTTTTATTTCTTTAATTAATAATTTTATTTTCAGTATGCGATCGTGATTGGTGTTATTGTCGTGGCCGAAATTATTGCTATCGGAATCCTGTACGGGAAACCGGAAATTGTAAGTACCAACAGCACGGGTTAACTACTTATCACCAACAAATTTATTTGTTCATTCACAATTAAGCTGCTTTTTTGAACCTCTGTGACAAATGGGAAAACGAGTTCAAAATGACACATTGATCGTTTGTTCATAATGATGTTAACCAAATTTATGAAGCAAAAAGGTTTCACGTGTATTTCAAAGAATAAATATTTGATTTTTCTATAGGAAATACAGTGTCAATGGCAAATAAAAAATAATCTATGAACAAGTTCCGCTGTTCCCAATATTGTCTTTAAAACGTCCTAAAGTATAATGCAAATGTTTCAGTTTGCTGGGAAACATTTAACCTACTACAACAATAATTTGCACTCGATAGCGAAGTTTGGTTGTTTATCATTTACCTTGGTAGGGTTTTACTAAACATCTTATTCGGAGCAATTGTTTAAGTTAAAACAACATCACCATCAAGTTATCATGTGACCAGAGCTTGTTTAATGTAAATCGCCAGCGCAAATCGTTCCTGTCCAGGGGCCCGTTTTACTAAACAGTTTACGCTTAAGATTTGCGTAAGTCTAAAACAACAAGTCCTTTTATTTCAATATTTGGCAAAGCAATATTGCAAAGTAACACATCATTGGAATCGTCTCTCCGAGACGCTTCCAATGACGTGTCACATTGCAATATTGTACTTTCATTGAAGATATTATCCATGTTAATCAATTATGACTTACGCAAACATTTTCCGTAAGTTGTTTAGTAAAACGGGCCCTTGCTCTCTTAACTACACATGATAGGATGCCACAACTACGTTTAGTTGATGTGATTTGTTGTGGCCACACAATCAACTCAAGTTATACGCTTATGCCAACAGGTTGTATGTGGCGTTAAACGAAGAAAGTTCTCAAAAACACTAAACTAACATATTTTTCAGACTGGCAAAATGGTAAAAAAGCGTTTAGTTCCGATACTATCTGTATCGATGGACGTTTGTTTTTATTCAATAGATATAAATTAACCTTTTTTGCTTTTATTGAATATCTTAATCAATGGACGTTTGCTTTGATTTTATATCTTTATCAATGAACGCTTTCTTTTTGTCAACATCTTAATAACTTAAAGCTTGTTTTAAATCCATAACAGATCAAAGACAACCTGAAAGATTCCCTCGGCGGTTACAAAGGACTCGGTTCTTCGGAAGTCTTCTCGCTGTCTTGGAACATCATCATGATCCAGGTAATACACGACACACCTTTCTACCATGAGTTTTTTACCATAGTGTTCTTCCATGTACACCATTGACAGCATTTTGTTGAATACGGATTTTTATAAGGTTTCCTGTAAAATCCTAAACAGTAAGGCTTATAAATAACGTTTTTCCTAAGGATACCCTACTACAGTTTCGTATTACGACACGTTTCTTCCAGGCATCAATTCCAATCATAATGAACATGGTATGAAGCGAAAGAACAAATTGTAGGACATCGAGAAATTACCAGTACGCGTACCATATCTCTCTTTTGTACGTCTTATACATGTTCCACATGCATTTTAGCGGTCGTTAACCGTTAAAACTATAAACGTGTTCGATGGCCTCCCGGAAATAACAAATTATAATTGTAGCAGGCATCACCATCACAGTATTCTATATAAAAATGTCTTTTGAAAGCGTTTTGTTTATGATGAGTCTTGTATCTTATTTCATTCTCACCATTTATATCGCGATAACAGTTTGCCCATCAGTACTAAAGCCTCTGTGGTCTAGGGTTTAGAATACAGAACTTGGTATCAAAACAACACATTAGGCGTTGTTTCATTTCATGGTTGCGGTGATCTGGGGTTTCATAAAAGATAGTCTACTAATTTACAAAATGTCGATGGGTTTACCAATCTTCTCTCAACTCTAATCGGCAGTTAAGACAAGTTTAGTTAAATCTTATCTATTTTACCTCAAATGTGTAATAATTTCTAACAGCTCAAGTCAGGCACTCTCGCAACTGCTTCCTGGATACATAACCAGTACTCGCGCTGAATGTGGATTCATAAAAGGTCGAAAGATCGATCCCGCGTCTCACGGGATTCGAACCCCCAACCATGGTGCCCCGGTGCCCACACTCTACCTAAGGACCACTGTCCACCACAGTTGTGGTTAAGCTTCTTGCTATCCTCTGTTGTTGATGGGCCGTACGTGTAATATCACTGAAATAACGTCGTTGCAATGTAAAACAAACACATTCACGACTCTACAATCGTCGTTAAGTCCGTCTTTAGCGTCCCTTATTTTACACGGAATCGCATTAGAGGTTTATTGATTTTTTTTCTCAAAAACTGGTCAGTCGAAAAAGACACAGGTCTTATAAAATGTACCCCAACGTGTCTGCCAACTATCCAAATTGTTAATTTTCTTATTACAGTTCAAATGCTGCGGAGTTGACTCTTACAATGACTTCGAGAAATCAACCAATTGGGACAAAGATCCACAAGGCCTGGGACCCCTGATTACGCCCCTTGCTTGCTGTAAGGAGCTTCCAAAGGCAACCGACTTCTCGTGTGCCAAAGCGACATTCGACCCTGCAAAAAATTTTGGTAACACGGTATGTTGAATTTTTTATAAATAAACAAATTTTGTCTTTAAAAGGACTATGTCACGGATCGAGATTTTGATTTTCTAGAATAAGTTGTAAGAATAACAATATACATTATTATCGTAACATAACACTAGATTATTGATAGCTTACCAATCCCGTTTATAACCGTCAAGAAATGATAAAGATCATTTGTATTGTATGTATTGCAAACCGTTTCAACGGGTTTACTTCATAAACAACGAGTTAGATATAATAAAACTGATATTCTTAGATACTAAGTACTATTGTCTCGTGGGTCCCACCACTGTAGGAATTCCTACGCTTATTTATACACCGACTTTCCCATAGAAGCGCTGACAGGCTTGAATGCTCGCTTCATATTATTTAACGAATTAACAGCAAATCAGAAACTTTGTAGTAAAGAAATTCAAAATGGTCGTTGGTTCAGTAACAATGATTATTGATATCAATATTTTAACGTTTATTACTTCCAGATCACAAATCTCCGATTTAGTCCCTTTGATTCGAGAATAACATTTCTTTTTTTCTTTTATCATTGATGACCGCGAAATGAACTATTTACTATATCATTACAATGTGAGCTCATTTTTTCCATTTTCTATTTTAAATTGTCTAACGTAGCCATTGACAAACCTTAGGGCAAGGGGTTGTCAAGTTGTAAATTTGTTCATGCATACTACCCTTATAATTAATTCACGTCGCTTTGACTTGGATTACTTGGGTAGATGTGGCAAACTGTATGTCCTGGTTTAGATTTCTTCCATTGAACATATCAATTGTGTGTCTTTGTTCTTTTGTCTAAAGACTACCAACGATAAAGCATTAGACAGCATTAGAGCATTTGCAGGACATTTTACCTTTTAATTCACTTCGTATACATGTAAATGCATCGATAAAAGCATATAAATACCATATGCTTCTTTTGTAGTATCTTTTTTCAAAGCAGTTTTAAACTAAAGTGATATATTTATACTTATCCTGTCACTAGTGCCATTTTGGGACCGATAACTAGGTGCCGTATAACATTTGTGATATCCGGCACTAACCATGTAACACATGCACGTGACGAATCATGACGTCATAAGAGCGCAATGACGTCATGTTTACACCATTCTCTACTTATTTTTTTCCTTTTTTCTCGTGTTTTAATTTCTTCCTGTTTTTTGAAAGAATACATAAAGGTAACAGGATAAATAGAATAGATGGTTGGTGTCTTTGAATGGGAAAAGTTATCGGGCTCGGCTTCGGATTATTATCCGTTTCGCCTTCGGCTCACCGGATAATATTCCTAAGCCTTGCCCGATAACATTTCCGATTCACGACACCAACCATCTATTCTCTATATATATCGATTATTTAGATAAAGATGGTGGTATGTTTGAGTGGATGAAACTATCTTATTCTGAATGTATGCATTCACGAAATCTGTATCCAGGGGCCCGTTTTACTAAACAACTTACGGAAAATATGTGCGTAAGTCATAATTGATAAACATGGATAGTATCTTCAATGAAAGTACAATGTTGCAATGTGGCACTTCATTGGAAGCGTCTCAGAGAGACGATTCCAATGATGTGTCACTTTGCAAGATTGCTTCGTCCAAAATTGAAATAAGAGGAATTGTTGTTTTAGACTTACGCAAATCTTAAGCGTAAGTTGTTTAGTAAAACGGTACCCAGGTGTGTTATCACGATTAAAAAGAAACAACATATAAACGTGTGAAATATTTTCTTGTCGTATTTTTAATTGTAATCTCTATCTTTATTAATGTTTTTGATAGTGTATTCTTAACCCGATTGATTTTTTACATCATACCCATAATATATAACTTGTTATCTATTCTTCAATTCTTAACCGTCATTTACTCGATTTTCCCAGTAAGTGTATCAAAAAGTGTATTAACATTTTACATATCATCAATATATCAATCTACATGTATTTTAAATTGCAAATATGTCGGTAACACTTTGCAATTGGTTAAACCAACCATAAAGTTAGGTAAAACGAAAGCCTTATTTTCGTTGAAAAGTTTTATAATTCAACGCTTCTAATCTTGAAAGCTTCCCTTATCAATCTTGTAGTAATTGGTATAACATTTCTATTTCGAAATGACTAAATTTTGTTGAATTCATTAACAGTAGGAAAGGAGGTTAATTTCAAATTGTTTGATTGCACATGTTTGTCCTTTGCGCAAATCATTATTTGGGTAGGCAGGGATCAATCCAAATAAAGGGAGATCACTTTGTTGAGTTTGGAACGACAGAATAAGGTGTTCGTGTTTTGGTGGTTATCTACCGTTTTCTAAATGCTCACCCCATATTCATAAAATAGCGAATCATTGATAACAAGATTTGATAATGCTTATTTTTGACACATTCACTTCGTTGATATTGTTTATCATAATCTAAAAAACCTACTGATTGAATGCTTTTTTCGACATTCAGCTATACGTTGACATGTTCTTGTATTGATGTTGTGTTAACATTGTTTTATACAGGGTTGCTTCCAGACTCAGTGTTAGACCTTTATTGGCCTTCTTTTAATCAGTGTTGCTTCTACTCTCCATGGGACATGTTTCTGGCAATTTAAAAAACCTCTCATTGGTTCATGGCAACATTCAGACGCAAATAATCACTTCCTTGTGTTGATGTTGTATTAACCTTTATTTTATAAAGGCTTTCTTCCAGACTCTGTGTTAGACGTTGTTGGCCATTCTTTATATAGGGTTTCTTATAGACTTTATGGGACTCTACCCTTGGAAAATGAATGCCAATGCACTGCTCCCAATACCGTTTACCTATGAACCCTTTGAATGGCATATCACGATATTTCGACCTGAAGCATCATTTCCTAGCGTTTACGATATTTGTGTTGGCCTTCATTGATACAGGGTTGCTTCTAGACTTTATGCCACTTTTTCAATGCAATCGAATTTTATTGCATTACCCCACATACCGTTTATCTATAAATGTTTTGATCGGCACATTACGACATTCAGACGCACATCACCATTACCTAGTGTTGACGGTATATGCAGAATAATTTTCACTCATGAGTAATATATCAATATTTGTCTAATGTAATTATGTGTCTTGTGTTTAATCATGTTCATCCTCTACATGTTAATGTTAATGTGATTGTAACTACTTAGATACATTATATCTGACATTTAGTATTGTAAATACAGTCCGAGTTGTGTTAAGAGACCAGCCTAAGGAATTGAGAAAATAGGTTGTTAAAGACAAGTTGGCTGCACAAACAAACCGACGTACACTATAAATCCAACAATGGACTTTCTGTAGTGGTTGTTTAAGGCAGGTTCGCTGCTTCAAAGGATGGTTGCTTTACACAAGTTGGACTGTATGTTTGTTGTTGTACGTAACTAGAAACTTTGTAAAGTTGAAGTTACTGTATAAAACATGTATCTATAAATAGAATAAAAGGAACCTTTATTTTGTACAGGGCTGCTTCCAGACGCTGTGGGACTTGACCTTCGCTAACAATGCCATCGTCATACCTGTATTGGTGATCTGCGGCATCATTCAGGTAAGCACGACAGGATTACATGCCCAAAAGGTTGGGCCTCATATTTTAGAATGTGGGTTAACCATTAGAATGCTGTGTAATTTCTTAAAAAAAAATTGTATGTGGTCTGCTTTCTAAAACCTTAGATAGCTGCTTAATTTTGGTAAGGAAAGATACTCAGACTAGCAAACAGGTTAGATCACAGGCACGCCGCTAATTTGGCGGCTGGCCTGGATCCAACCTGTTTGCCCAATCATGAAGTCGGTTTCAGCACTATAAGGGTTAATGAGAGTATGAAAGGTAGCGAGTTGTAGACTAAACGCGGCTTTCCTAGAGCTAAAACGTATATATTAAGTCTGTCTTACAATCGTTGAAGTCAAGACTTTAGATATGAAGTATAACCGTATTGCTATCTAGCCATTTCTACACATGGGTATATTTCTAAAAAAAATGTGTTCATCTGATTGTATCACTTAAAGATTTCTGCTTTTTTTATATTTCATTTCTGTTTTAAATGTTTCGCACATTCAGTTTTTCTACCTAGATCATACTAGTACCATAGATATAAAACTTTCCCTTCTTCGAGTAAGTATTGGTAGACACTATTGATACATATATTTTGGATTATCAATAGGTATTCATTTTCACATAAGTTCGACATATTTTCTTTTAGTATTCCATTTAATCTACCTGCCTCTTTTTTTATGTGTGAGAACTTAGTCTAAAACATACAAATAAGTTTAGCCACTAACTGTTAGATATAATATTGAGGTAAGGTCCTTAAGAATAATTCTGTTTTTGTTACATATTCCCAGTGATTAAAATAAAACGCTCATATCTCACACCCTGACGATGAAAATGACCATGTTTGTATTTCAGATTTTGTTCATCGTCTTTGCGATAGTGGTTGTCAAAGACCAGAACAAGGTTTCTCCGATCTAGAAGAGGGGCCTGGAATGATCACTTAAAGGTAAACTTAACTCCCCTGTGGACGAAACAGTAATCGAACTAATTAGTTTAAGATTCAACACCGACTTGATAATTGAGGTTACAAATTAAAGTTAAAGATATAGTTGAGGTTATAGTTAAATTAATAGATAATGTTAAAGTTAACATCAACGATATGGTTATAGTCTAGGTAATAGATAAGGTTACTAGTATAGCCTCCTGTAACGAGAGGGTTACAAGTAACAGCCTTCTGCGAAACCCTTTCAAAAAACTGATATACAGTCGTTTGTGTATAAATACCATCACTCCCTTAAATGACCTTAATTCTTATCTTTATACAATTTATGACAATATGTCTTGATGGGGCACGTTTTTACGATGTTATGCCTAATGTTGTGTAACAAAATAGAAGGTAATGTAGCGTTTGAGTAAGTTTTGTGCTGAGCTTTGTTGGTGAAAGGAAAAAAAAGTAAGTTAAGATATGAAGAGATCTATCTTGTGAGAAACTCGAGTACAACATACTATAAAAGGGAGGCAACTATGATATGACTTTCCGAAGCCATGTAGTTGATGTTGTCTCCCTTTTTAAGTGCTATTGAACTTGGCAGCGCTTTACTATATGTCCTAGGAAAACATTGCGTAAATCAAACCATAATTAAATGGATATCATCTTAAACAGAATTTCAACACACCACTAGTTTATTTTGAGAAACAAATCAAATTGTGGGTTACTTTTCAATATTGCTTTTCTCCATAAAGAAATGCGAGAGAATGTTGTTTTAGACATATCAAATTTTTTAGCAAAAGATGTTTAGCTGCTTTGTCAAGCTCCTCTTTGCTGACACATCATCACCATCATCAATAGCATCATCATCATTGTCTTCGTCTTCATCATGTCAATTGGTATTACTGTTTGTAATATAATCAAATCTTTTCTTTTTATTTCAGATGATGTTGATGAAGAATCCGTCCATTTGCCTTTAAGACAACGTTTCTGTGATAGTGTACCATATATTTAACCAGTGAATTAATGTACATTTATGAGTGCTGTTTTTGTTATTGTATTTTGCTGGTTTCGTGCAACATTAGTTTAAGTAGTTCACAACTTATATTATTGTTGCATTGAGCCAGTGATTTGAGTTGCTCTTATGTTATATATTATTCTCACGTTAAGTGTTGCCCTTATGTTTAGTATTGTGCTTAGTGATTAGTATTGCAAGTTTCGGTTTGACCTTAAGCTTTTTCTTGCCTTTATGTTTTATTTTGCCCTTACGTTTAACGTCGCCCTTATGTTTCGATTTGTATTTCGATTGCTCGGACCATCACTGGTATGAAATAATCGTAATGAAAGCGGTATAGTTGTGTTGCGTTGATCTATCTTATTGTGCTGTTCACGTGTATTGCTTAACATCTCTAATTTTAAAAACCTTGAATTCGAACCCCGGCATATAAGCGTGTTTTATGGGGATTTCTCCAGCGTCGGCAGGTAACAGTACATATTCTATCTCCTTTTTAACCGGATCTAAAACGATATTTCGAGCTTATCACATAGTTAAGGAAGTATAAGGAATGTTCTAAAATAATTCCGTGTGGGATAAAACAAATGATGATAAACGCGTGTGTTTATATGTTGATTAGTTGATACACCTTGTCGCGACTTAGGACTATCGTAAAAAAATGAGAAGTTAATCGATACGAATTATGTTTCCTTTCGTTTGAAGGTTTTCTTAAATCATCCGCTGCAGTTTCTAAAGCCCCAATAATGAAATAAACGGAAAAGGTAGGGAACCGGCACCAGCATGGGATTGGCCGATGTGGGCCAAAGATCATACTATACACATATAGTGCAAGAGTTCTTCTTGAACGCTTGCCGTTGTCTAATAATAGACATATAAATAGTAACATAATTTTACATTGATTGTGAAACAAGTTCTTTCAACTAAGATTAATCACTCTCGATCATACTTCCTTGAAGCATAACCAGTACCCGCGCCGGATGTGGATTAATGAAAGGTTGCAAGGCAGATCCCGCTACTCACGGGATTCGAACCCACGACCTTCGTGTACAAAAGCCGACGCTCTGCCTCTTGACCACTGTCCATTACTTCTACATGAAAACAGCATAAACTCTAATAATACATGACGGTCAGTGCATTGTCGAGTGCTTCCCAACTCGGTCAACCAAATTTATAGGTAAATATCATATCGTAAGGTTAACGTCTGGAAGATCGACACTAAATGTTTCCGTAAAGCCCTAGCTCAGTACTGGTGTATTCAGGAAAGCCGTAGGAGTCACATACTTTAACAGGGTCTTTTTCTCTATATTTGGAAAAGCCCTAGGCCTGTTGATCTTGGGAAAATTATGAATAACGAGAAAATTCTTGCTTATGCCTTGATCCTGTACCGAACGTTAAACCTTAACATAGACAGTCACTTTTACGTCCTTTGATTTTTTCTAATAGTTTTTATTCTCATTTGTAGACCTTTATGTCATCCTTTTGTGATTTTGTATGAATTTGTATGAATAAATTATAAACATCTCTTTTACAGCCACTTTACTCTTTGTCTGCACCCTTATATAGTGCTGAAACCGACTTCATCCTCATACAGTAAGATTAGATTCAGGCCAGCCGCCAAGTAAATTGGCAACTGGCCTGTGATCAAACCTATTTGCAACACTAGGTATTTTTCCTCGACAAAATTAAACAGATAGGTCCCAGAGCACAACCAAAAATAGTCTGCTTCTGATTTCTGGTCACTTATTAATGTCATGTAAATGATTGCGTAATAAGGTAAAATGAATAACCCTGTGTTCATGTTACAGGTAACAAGGCAATCAAAGTAAAACGGACGGATCTACTAATTTTAGTAAAATAATTTGTAATAATGATAAAAGAACTCAAGATAGTTACAGAAACATCGGTTGATTTATTCAAAGTAGTAGAATGCTTTTGTATTCATAGAAAATATCAAGACAGTTAACGAAACTCTGGCGGATTTATGTATTACGTAGTAGATACTGCGTGTACTTGAATTCGGATCAACCTATGATCGGCATATCTGCCCCACTGAAATCATAAAAGTATGTAACGTTAGAAGCACAGTGTTTGAGGTATGAAGAGTGAATATTACCTCAGATGCTGCTAAAGGTGCTTGGCTCACAGATGTGAGGAAATTTGAAAGTCAAAAAGAAATCTTTAAAACAGCACAGCAGATGAACTGTTATATGATACGGACTGAATAAGTCATAAGAAGCAACATTAGATCGCTTTAAATCCTTTATGTATACAGAATATTAACATATATCTTGATTTTTTTATCCAAAGTCTGACATCGTTTTTAAGATCTACCGCATATAGATTGTGCATACATAGATTAATTGAGATCAAACGACGCTTCCTTAATTAAGCAACTTATGATTGTATGTAAAGTAACAATACAAAGGCAATTTAACGCAAATTATTGCAAGACAAATGAACGACCACCTTTGTTTGAAAACTCTTTGATTATATTATGTTGTTGAAATAGGAAGGAAAACTAAAAAAAATGCATTTTAGAACCATCGGCATTCTGTAAAACAGTCGGGAAACTGTCTTTCATGAAAATCATACTGTCGTCGTAGGGATTTTAACCCCTGTGCAGAGGGGCCATGAGATTTAAAGTTATATACTCTAATCACTAGACCACGGAACCCCCATAGAAATGAAGAAATAAAAAAGAAAAAAAGGAAAAAAAAGAAAACAAAACAAATTAGGTACTTCTAAAATAGGTTAAAATCGTACATTTCGCAGACCGGTTCAGCCAATGTGGAGCAGGGTGCATCAACCCACTCAAAATTAGATAACTCCCAGAACAGAGCACAGTCCTCGTCCACACCCATGAAGGAGTTCGGGTCGCCGGGAAACCAGTCGGTATATGTCGGGGCACTTCCGGTGTCGTACCATTCCCATGTACCTTCCTTCCTCATGTCCGACAACCCCAGCCAAAAACTGTCATCTGTGTAAACATTTCATTTATTGTATGTTTCTAATTGGATTGAATCATTTCTTTAACAAGTTTTGAGTTATATTCGATGCCTGGTTCATTATGGACTTTGAATGAAGATCCCTTACTAAGTCACCATTAAGCGCTAGCCATGCTATAAAACACAATCGCCATTTTAAGTGGTGATAAAACAGTCGAAATTTTAGAATTCTTCGAAGCAACCCAGCTATAATTGGTCTTTGACTGGGATTTTGTATGACCCGCTAATATTTCGAACCAACGACAGTCTACTCTTTCCTAACATCCTCAGGAATTTTTAGACAATGATAAGACTGTTAAATAGAATGCATTAAATTATTGCAAATTATCTAATAAGCATCATTCCTTGTTTTTCTTTTTCAAACATATATGTAAGAAGAGTTCGACTTGTTTAGGTATAATTTGCTTGAAAAATTGGTTTTGATATTTTGAGAATTACGAGGAAATGTATTTGAGTCTAGGACTTTATTAATCGATAAAGGGGCTACGCTAATGGCCCACAGAAAAGAAAAATGAAAAATTAAGACACGTCTAAATTATAATCAAAATCAGGTACTAAAAATGAATCATACATGATATCCGAACAAGTCAATGGTATCCAATTTCAAATCTGCTAACTTGCGATCATCATGGCATGCTTACGATGAAACAAAAAAAGAGTTAAAATGTGGTTTCATATTCTAGCAAATATTTTTAATATGTTCTAGTAGTCCTATGTTGTACATACTCGTTAGGATCGTCTTATAACGTGTAATTATACCGTGTTCAATCTCAACTCATTAGGTTTATCCAATGAAAATAAGGTATTTCTCAGCTCACGGATATACCCGAGTAGTTCCGATCCGCTGTCGTAAGACGTACTTACTTTTATAGGCCCTAAACTCGCTTTTCAAGAACTCGTTTTCTATAGCACTGTCTACGTGCACAAGATGAGCGGCAAGTGCTGAGCGACAAAACAGCTGAAAAAAAAGATGTTGGATACATATCAAGGACATTCGTTTGCTAAGGATCAGATCGACAAAATAATTTATTATTACAGATTGCGATTGTAATACTTTTAGAATAAAATGTCTTCTACTGTAACAATGACATCACATATCTATCTAGATACACATACCAATAGTGTCGGTATATTGCACTTGAAATCAAACATTAGTGAACTGTGATCTTTACGGCTGTACATTTCCATCTACTACGATAAATGATATGTACAGCTTTGTATTTCCTTCAATGTAAAGTGATTTTACGGCTTTACATTTCCCTCTACGGCAATACATTATCTGTATAGTTATGTATTTCCTTTAATGAAATGTGATCTTTACGGCTGTACATTTCCATATACGATACTACATGATCTGTATAGCTACGTATTTCCATCAATGAAAAGTGATCTTTACGGCTTTACATTTCCATCTTCGACACCAAATGTGATCTGTATATTTATATATATATCCTTCAATGAAAAGTGATCTTTACGACTGTACATTTCCATATACGACAATAAATGATCTGTATACCTATGTATTTCCTTCAATGAAAAGTGATCTATACGGCTGTACATTTCCATCTACGACAATACATTATCTGTATACCTATGTATTTCCTTCAATGAAAAGTGATCTTTACGGCTGTACATTTCCATCTACGACAATACTTTATCTGTATAGCTATGTATTTCCTTCAATGAAAAGTGATCTTTACGGCTGTACATTTCCATCTACGACAATACATTATCTGTATAGCTATGTATTTCCTTCAACGAAAAGTGATCTTTACGGCTGTACATTTCCATCTACGACAATACTTTATCTGTATAGCTATGTATTTCCTTCAATGAAAAGTGATCTTTACGGCTGTACATTTCCATCTACGACAATACATTATCTGTATAGCTATGTATTTCCTTCAACGAAAAGTGATCTTTACGGCTGTACATTTCCATCTACGACAATACTTTATCTGTATAGCTATGTATTTCCTTCAATGAAAAGTGATCTTTACGGCTGTACATTTCCATAATAAATCATTTCACAGCTACCTATTTCCTTCTAAATTCAATTATATACCTCGGCCTCCAGAAAGCTGTATTTAGTGCCATGACCAATTAAATAGCATGACCCGTCAAACGCTATCCATCTGTCAGGACAATTGGTCGAGGACACTTCACCTGAAAACATGATTAATTATTTTGTTTCCAAAATCACTTTTCTCCGACAGCAACTCTATACCGTTATATATTAACCCGTTACCAAACAGTAACGATATTTGGCCAGTGTGTTGCAGACAACTCTGGATAACGTTATGGGAAAGGGAGAAATTGCTCTTAGCGATTGTTCCTCGCACAATATTTCTGTACTATCAGATAATTGTTTTTGAATTTGATCACATTTCAAACACATTTAATTTTGAACAGTCGAAAATATGGTGTTTGATAAAGGGTTATAATTATTATGAATTACATTCAATTGCCTTATTTCAAAGTGCGTATAATAAAGTGTGGCCTAAGGAAATGGTGCATATAACTTCGAATTCCAGCTTTTGACACAATGAATTGATAAGTTTTCTGCGGTAGCTGTGAAAGTGATACACTTTGAGGTTAGCGATTAACATGTTCATAGGCGTAGGAGCTGGGGGGCAGGGGGGCCCGGCCACCCAATATCAGACCGGGGGCAGAGTATATTTTGCTCCCCCAATATCTAATGGCAAATGAAGATATTTGAAAAGAAAAATGAAAGAAACGAAATTTAACAGCAGAATTCAAATAAAAGTGTATTTTAGTGAAAGTGATACAATTTGAGGTTAGCGATTAACATGTTCATAGGCGTAGGAGCTGGGGGCAGGGGCCCGGCCACCCAATATCCAGACCGGGGGCCAGAGTATATTTTGCCCCAATATCCACAATGGCAAATGAAGATATTTGAAAAGAAAAATGAAAGAAACGAAATTTAACAGCAGAATTCAAATAAAAGTGTATTTTAGTGCTTTATCTAATACCAATTCGCCTTTTGTTACGAACAATTACCAATATTTCTTTGACGTCATCATCGCAAATGGCAATCTGAACACATCGAGTTTATCCAAACTCAGCTCACAAAAATACCCGGGAAGTTTTGATTGACGAAAACAGTGGTGTAAAACTAGAAGTAATGTTACAACCGTGGCTGTCTGGGACAGCCAGACATCAGCCACAAGACGTTACGACAGCGTATCTAGTGTAAAACGTGTTCTAAGGAGTCAGGCTCAATATTGTTTTCATTTGTTAGCTAAATTTTAAAGAATAATTTAATTTTTTGACAGTGTGTCGTAGTTGAATCCTTGGCTGTAACAGCCTGGTCGTTGCCACTTTTTGTTTAGATCAACACATTTGTTTTCCGCGTGAGATCGAGACCAGGCATATCCCTTTTCCTTTCCTTTTTTTGTATTAAAGATACACATTTTCATACGCTTTCTTTTAATTTTTATAATGTTATTGAATTTGCAAATGCATGAATAGTCATGAAAAAGTTAAGGAACATTTAGTTTTAGACCGGTCCTCCCTTGAAAACGCTCCTACGCCTATGATGTTTTAATTCAGACAAAAAAAGGTGAGCCAACTCGTAGATGGTGTTGTTTTGAGCGATGAATTCTGAAAAGGTGTATATGGGTTTCATAATTAAACCGTAAATATGTACCAACTGTTGGCTGGTCTTAAACTAATACTTAAATTTGCAATCTCGAATCACCTCACTCGAGTTCGCAAAACACGCACACTATGAGCGTTTAAGACCGTTTCATAGTCAACATGAAAACCTAATGGTATATTAGTTTGCAGTATCATAAGAAATCGTATTATAGACTTATAGTGAAGGATGATTAGACATTTTGCATTTCACCCTATTGTGGCCTGCAACATAAAGTACACTTTAAATGACAAGAGACTTTGTATATCCATTTCTGATAGACAATTTCGTATTTTCCTCATTAAGATGGGCCAATCAGAGAGTGATTTCAGGACCGGTCGACCGACCCTGAAAACAAACCCAATATAACAGTGTTTTCTGATTTCGTGTTATTTTATGCTGATATATATAGGACTATGTATAGCTTTCATAGCGTGTGATGTTCAGATATCTACGAGGCTGGTCTACAGGCATCGGTTTTGATTGGTATTGATAAAACAATTGTATATAGAAAAAAGTCAGAAATCTCTTGAAAATTCGGGTTATTTTAGATTCATCTAAACAATAAACAATATTGTTAAGAATAATCTGACCAGTCTTTTCATAATTGATTAAGTAATAACAGACTGAGGGTATCTTTCTTTAACGAAAGACAAAAGTACGAAAACATGCTTAATTGATATCTAAATATACAAGCGATCCTGCGTATTAAAGTACGCCCTACAATGTCAAAGATGACTATCTGGTCTGGTGCATAGCTGCATGTTCACAGAGCACGCATCTGTATACCCATTGTTCCTAAAAATTGAAAGTACGTGGTCTGAACTGAGCACACCTTTTAAATTTCATGACTTTTTTCTGAAGGAGCACAGGGAATATGATTGTCCTGGGGAAAGCATGCCGGACGACATTGGTGCAGTGGTAGAGCCTAGGCCTTTTGTACCGAGTGTCCCGGTCGATCTCCGTTAGGCGAGATGAAAATTGCCGGGACAATCCCACAAATCGGCGCGAGCACTGGATCAGTATCCAGGAAACAGGCATCGAGAGTGAGTTTAATAAGCTTCAAGCTTCCGTTGCAATCAGTGTAAAATCAAGAGCTTTAAACTAATCATGCTCCCAGAGCCGTTACAGCGTGTACACTTACTAAACGGCGTAGCTGCGCTCCCGCCTATAAATTAAACTCTTCCTTCCATCGATCCCAAAGCACTACATGTTAGGGGCCAAATCCCATCAGCAGTTGCTGAGTCGTTCGGCATTGAAAATACTTTTCTGGTGATTTCTCCATTTCGAACTCAGTTCTCAGCCCAGCTCGAATCGTATCTTCTTATCCTAACATAATTATGGTGTTTTCCTCCGATACCGAATTGAAACATATGAGATAATACAGTAATAAATACTAACCTGCGATAAAGAAGATTGAAGCCACTACGATTCCGATCTTCATTTTGACCTTTCTTCAACGTCAATGGCAAGATTAGTGATCTTAGATTTAACTGATAGCATGACAGCATGTCTTATCTTTGAGGAACCTTAACCCTTAAATTGCTGGAACCGACTTCATGCGCATGCAAATAGGTTGGATCCTGGCAAGCCGTCAAGTAAATTGTCGGCTGGCCTGTGATCTAACCTGTAACTCTCCTTATCAAAGTTGGGCATATATTTAAGGTTTTGGAAAGCAGGCGACAAAGACACCTATTTCTAGAAAATTGATCAGCATTTTAAGGGTTGACCACAAAATCTTTTGGGTTCCACAGATATCTTAAAGAAACCATGTGGTAAAGGGTTAGGGTAAACAGACTATAAGGTCATTTTCTCATTGCCTCCAAATTACTGTCTCATTCTACGGATGCAGTAGGATCCAATTCGGTAATCCTTAAAATGATTCCAACCACCTCCTCCGATTTTGAACTTAACTTCTTCATTTGATAAAGTGTTATCTTTTGGAGAAAGTAAGGGTCAGGAAGTGTGATTGTATTGTTGAATTATGACCATGTAACCATTAAACATATGATCCGACTCTCACATTGTAAAGCCTGCGATGTCTGACTTAGTAGTATCGTGTGTCTGTAAGATTGTCCCACTTTTTTTTACTAAGAAGAAGGAACAATACGACAACAATAAAGACAATCACGCATGGGGGACAGTGACCCAGGGATAGAGCGTCGGCCTCGGGACACGAGAGTCGTGTGTTCAAATCCCATGAGTAGCGGAATCTGACTTGTGACCTTTCGGCGAGAGTACAGGTTATGTATCAAGGAAGTATGTATGTGTATATGTATCAAAGTTGAAAGAATTCGTTTCACAATCGATGTACAACAAGTAAGCTTAAACTAAACGACCCACATATACATTGTAAGTCAAGACCTATCGCAGATATTGATGTTTACGAGAAAAATCTTTATTTTTCTTTTTAGTTTTGGTTGATTTACAAAAAGGTCGCATTCTTAAATTGTGTAAAGCAGTCCTCACGTAAATGCACAAGTTCTTTGTCAAAAGTCCTACACAATAGAATAAAAGTGAATTGAATACACAGAATGTTTAAGCAATTGCTTCGGTTTAACATACTGCATCCTTCATTTCACTGTACAACTCAATCAAATATTCTTTCATTTTCCTCTCAGTTTACAAAACAGGGGACAGAACATTCAAGTTGTAAATACATGTGAGCAAGTTTACAAAATGCCCTAGTCGTTAAAAACACCTTTCTTTGGGTTTTTATACTGTTCAATAATTACTTTGTGAAAATTAACGTGGCCGATTCCTCCTTATTTGGGTTTTGAAACGTGTCAATATTGACGCTGTAAACGTAAACATTTTACTAAGAGAGAGAGGGACCATTGTTCAAAAAGAAGAATATAATCGCTTTAAAGTTTAACGTGACAGTCGATCGAACAAGACATCCATTCCTTCTGTAGTGTATTGTTTATCATTAAACCAGGTTTAACGCCGTGTCAATAACTTTTCAGTTATATTTCGGCTTTCCTAGATTTACCAATACCAGACCATCACAAAATCTAATGTTGTGGGCACCTTAGACCTGACTATTTTGCCATAACTTGTATATTTGTGATTGTAATTCAGTGTTAACATTTTGTCAATAACATTTTGATACAGTGAAGTAACCAATACGGGCTAGAGCACTGAAAAGCCTTGACAAAAACAATCCCACGAAACCAGAGGTACCGGTGGGACTCGAATCCGGGCCCCGAGTTATAAGACCTTAACAACTGGGCCGCCTAGGAGCCTAGTGGATTGTTCAATGATGTTACATATAATTTAGACAGATAACAACGGAATAGTCTTAGCTAGTTATTTCAGCCCTTAACCCCGCACTAACCCACCTTTGACGCAGCTGCTGTAGAACTCTTAAAGACTTATGTGACAAAGGAATTAACTACTCGTTATGAACGATTCAATCATTTTTCACAATGGTTTGTACCTAATACTGTACTATAATAAAGATGTATTTGAATTATTTGGTCTATTGCCTCCAATTTTTGTCTGTTGCCTCCAATTTGGACCAGTCAAAGCTCATTTATATTGGGATAAATGGTTAGAATTGACACATGTTAACGAAATTGTCAAAGCTTTACGAATTTAAAAAGAGCCTAACCATTTTTGGCATCTTTCTTTTGGGCAATATCTTTACTCTAAAGGCTACGTTATCTTTTGTATTAGTCTGACGAGTCGAAAACTATGACGATGCCGACCTGCTGTGAGTATCCATATCTATTTAAGATCAAGGTCAGTACAACCACCACGATAACATTCCATATGATTTAATACTTAAAACTGCTCGTTCAAACAGAAAAAACGCAAAATAAAACGTTGTTGAAAGAATGCCCTTTTATTATGGTAAAATATTCAACTCGTATAGTGCTGGAACCAACATCATGCTTGTGCAAACATCAAAGATCACAGGCCAGCCGCCAATTTACTCAGCGGCTGGCCTTTTATCTAACCTGTTTGCTACTCTGTGTATCTTTCGTCATCAAAATTCTATTTTTAGAAAACTACCCAGCATTCTAAGGGTTTACAATGATATATATAGTTTCTTAGTACAAAACTATTTCAGCAGGTGTTAACATGATAACTGAAATTTAAATACGTGCAAAAGGTATGCGGTGGATATCCAAATCGTTTCAAGGCTTTTGAATCTGAATAAAGTCAATAAACATTTATTCAAAGTATACTGACTCTAAATACTTATATACATTTTAATATTGCTTCCAATTGGTTTTCCACAGGGTGTCTCATATGTAACAATAATATAGCTGTCAGATGCAGGCAGTTTAAAAGAAATTTTGATATTTTAGTTCCGTTATATCTGTGGACACGAAGCTTCAAACCACTTTCCTCGTAAAGGTAAAGGTGGGGTTTATAGTCTCATATCTATGCTAGGCATAACCAGGCGACATTTACCTCCTCGATCACCGGTGAAAACACGGCCGTTTACATATGGCGCAAATGCAGCCGTTGCACATTGGTTAATTCCCTCAGAGGTACCCTGAGTGGAGAGGGGCAACGTGGATGAATCATTTGCTCAGGGAAATTCCGTTGATCCGGCCGGGATACGAACTCTGTACCTCCCGATCCCAAAGCCGAAGCCCCTGCCACTGGAGCACAATTCCTACACATTAAAACACATATGTATATTTTTTGGTACCTATCCCCTTTTTCATTGGTGTGAATATACTCCCGTTTATTTATAGTTCCAGTCATATACAGTGAAGCCTCGTTTATCCGGACCCCGATTATCCGGATGTCTCGCAATCCGAACGAAATTGCAAGGGAACGGAATTATATGACCAGTTTGTTGCAGACAACTTTTGAAAACATTGTGGGAAAAGGAGAAATTGCTCGTGACGAGCAATTGCTCCTTTTCCTAAAATGTTTTCTGCCATATCAGAAGCTAATTTTTGGGACGGTCGACAATTTGGCGTTTGTTAAAGGGTTATAAGTATACACGTGCATACTGACCGTTTATGTCTTAATGTGTATAAGAACATGCGCTACTTCATTAGTCCGGATGAATCGGTAATCCGGACATTTTGTTGGGAACGGGCGTGTTCCGATTAACGAGAAATCACTGTACTGTAATAAATGCATCTTAATCCCGGTGAGGGATATGGGTGTTCATGAGCAACAGTCTCCCGACTGACTAACGGAATGTCTGTGGGCAGTTGGGTATGGAGTCTTCCACCACCATTAAGACTTGGGCATCTCAGCATTACTTTTATAATGTTGACGCGATTTAAAACCCTTCTATAATTATGTATAAATGCATTTTAATGCATATTTCTAATAACAGACCGCCTTCTTACTTACATTCTTATTATAAAGGGGTGGTTCATTGATAAGTTCTGTGGGTGTAAAAATACTATAGTAGGCGATGTGAAATCGTGGAACACCGGTGACACTTAAAGAATAAGCATCTACAAAGCCTTCTTTAAATAGTCATGCAATTTCACTTTCGAGTCGCCCTCGAAAGAATATCTTACGAAATGCAAGGTATTGGCAAAGTTCCTGTCTCATAAAGGTTCATGCGCCAATGTTTGTGAACGTGATATTACATAAAACATGTATCACAAAAACACGTAAATTTAAAAGTAAAAGTAAATTTCAGGTGCAAACGTAGAAATTCCTCGAAAACATCAATAAATAAGTCGGGGTTCCGGGCTTTACACAACCGCAGCTTTTTAACCGTTGGTTTGATTGCAATATTAATGAATCAACTAACAAGAAAATATCACGTTCAAAGAAGCCATCAGAAAATCGCTACGAAAAGATGTCATATCCATATTTTGAATTTTATAATAGAATACTTTAAGAGAGACAGAAAACACAAGCCTTGGACTTTTTCAACGAAGGTGTAACAACCATACACATGTATTTGAAGTATTCAAATTATTCAAAATGAAACTTTATTATGACATTCACACGAAATGAAAGCATGAATACGTCGTAATGCTGCTCAATAGCACTACTTTCTTCCTTTAATAGGTTGAAAGGTCCTACCCATTCGAAGCTTAGGATCCAAAAGTGTTTAACGTATGTTGACAAGCATACATACTTGAAGGAAAAAGAGATTAAAGAGGTTGTAGGAAATAAAAGTACGCTTTACATACCGGCTCCATTATTGACCCGTGCTAAAAAAGCAGTGTGTACGTATATATAAATATTGCATTGTTTTGTTTAGTCGAATTGACCGGATTTAGACCCGACTCATTTACTAAGTCTGTCCCGGTAATAAAATTTATTTGATTTTATATGCGCATGCATATGTCGATGAATTACCGATAGTCTTTTAATGTGACCATAAAGTACACTTCTGCTTACGCAAAGGAAAGTTTTTTATTTGAACCACCTGTCAAATTAACAATTTAGCGCGTCCAACTGTAGTCTGAATGATCCAGCCGTTGTTCATGTAACACACAGTTAAAGCTTGGATCATCCATGTTAGTAAAACTGTACAAGTTCACGGTGATTATAATGTTTTGTAAACATAAACACATCAGAATCGTTTGGTTTAAAATAGGTACCGACTTTTATTACCTAAAATATACACAGGAAAAGGACTCAATAAGCCTTCGTCCCATCCGAATTGTAAAAAGATATTTTACAATAAGATATCTTTAAAACTTATACCTTTCTACTTCTACCTTATAGTGGACTTGCCCACTTATCGTAGATAGGTGAAGAACAGTAGTTGCAATAAACTCGTAGGTCAGCGAAAATGTCAATCTGAACATATCGGGTTTATCCAATGAAAACACCTCAGGTGTATTTCACAGCTCACGGAAATACCCGAGTAGTTCCGATTGCGAAAATGTCACTTTATAGTACGCAGGTCACATGTACTTATTTCAATTCAAGCCGGGAGTGAGTATCCAACAGACATACGTCAATTACACTGGCGTAAAATAGGTTGAACTTCTAGTACGCTCAGCTGGATTTCACGAGCAGACTATAAAATACTTGAACCTTGACCTTTTCAATGCAGAGCTGTGTGAAATCATTAAATATACTCAAATGAAACTTTAAAATGACATTTGTATTAAATAGAAAGTAAACAAAACGTCTCAAGCCTGCTTAATATCAAGACTTTCTCATTTGAAAGGTATCCCAGCCCCTTCTACACTCTATTTTTTTTTGGGCATATTTTGATATTTCTGATGTTTTCAGTTTGAATTGGTCGCCTGATTCCCATCGAAATATACCGATTACTTCTAACGGTGGTATTCAGGACCTGGGTACCGTTTTACTAAACAACTTAAGGAAAATGTTTGCGTAAGTCAAAACTAATAAACATTGATAGTATCTTCAATGAAAGTACAATGTTGCAATGTGGCACTTCATTGGAAGCGTCTCGGAAAGACGATTCCAATGAAGTGTTACTTTGCAATATTGCTTCGTACATTTTTGAAATAAGAGGACTTGTTGTTTTAGACTTACGCAAATCTTAAGCGTAAACTGTTTAGTAAAACGGGCCCCAGGAATTCCAGACTATTTGGGTCAGTCTAATTCGGATTATCCAAGTTGTAATGGCATTACATCTAAAATGAAATATCTACGTCTCGATCATCCGGACTAATTTGGTCCGTCACAATGTTTACATGGGGGTAGGGGTAAAATGTTTTATCTAAACCTCATGTCGACGTATTATTTACTTAGTCTGAATAGCATACGAGGAGATTAACCCTTAAGATGCTGTGTAGTTTTCTAAAAATAGATTTTTGTGTCTTCTCCTTTCCAAAACCTTAAATATCTGCTTAATTTTGACAAGGGAAGATACTCAGAGTAGCAAACAGGTAAGATCACAGGCCAGCCGCTAATTTACTTGGCGGCTAGCCTGGATCCAACCTGTTTGCATAAGCATGAAGTCGGCTCCAGCACTATAAGGGTTAAGAAAGGTTGAAAACATAACCCAATATTGGATTAACAAGTCAATTTGTGCTGCGTATGACATCACTTAATGGGCCACGTCACGGGAAAAGGGGCACTCGGACATAGCAAACAGTGTAGCCCCAGACCAGCCGCCACGTCACTGACGTGGCGGCTGGTCTGGGGTTACACTATTTGCCATCTTAGAGGACATCAAGTTCTACCTTAAAATGAATACAGATGATAACTGTCGTGACTAGATGCTGGAATAATAGCGCTAACAAAGAGCTGAGTCAGTGGTTTTTATTTATGTCCGAGTGCCCCTTTTTGCGTGACGCGGCCCAAATGGATAACTTAATTTACATGCAGAAAGGTTGTCCTTCACCGCGTGATGTTTGTACGTATTGCATGCGTGCTAGAAAGTGGCAGCATTACCGATCTGGAAGTTCAACCCGGAGTGTTGGGGTATTTTTAACTTACCTTTAACTTCACTGTTGTGTTAATGACATGAACTTCATATGTTAGGCCTATATGTTTTATATATATTTAAAAAGGTCTTTGGCATAGAGTAAGTATAACGAATAGTTTCACTTTCTCGAAAAAAATTCAAAAGTCGACAGTGGAAGCCACATTAAATACAGCTTTAAGTTTGTCGATACAATACAAATAGACTTGTAACTTCTAATAAAGTAAGGGTAAATATCCCATATAGAATATCTGTGGGAATTCTGGGTCTCGCTACACACCTAGACTAGCTGTAACCAACTCCTATATAAATAGGGGAGAAGTTTCAATAAGTTCAAATCGGGAGATTCACCAAGCACAAAGGACATAATAATTATTAAACAGTAAGTAAGTTTTTTAAGAATTAATATAAACGGGAGAATGTAGTTTGGTTTGACATGTTGTCTTTAAAATAAGGTTATGTAGTTAGATTCGGATTACGTTGTATGGTTGACGTTTTTGGAAGTGAGAATTACGGAGTTTGAGCATTGTTTAAGAAATTTGATTTTTGGTTAACGACAATTCAATCCGGTTTATGAGTTTGTGTTACGTAATCTTATTTGGTATACACAACTTCATTTTTGTGTAATAGATTAATTCAGGTTTACAAAGTTTGAGTTTGGTTTACACAGTTTAAGTTTGGGTTAAAGAGTTTGTATTGGGTTTACGAAGTTTGAGTAAGGTTAACGTAGTTTGAATTTGGTTTTCGAAGTTTGAGTTAGGTTTACAGAGTTCGAATTAGGTTAACAATGTTTGAGTCGGGTTTACGTAGTTTGAGTTGGGTTTACAATGTTTGAGTTGGGTTTTCGAAGTTTGAGTTTGGTTTATGGAGTTTGTGTTTGGTTTATGTAGTTTGAGTTGGGTTTACAAAATTGATTTTGGTTTACGTGGTAAGAGTTTGGGTTAGGTAGTTTGAATTGGGTTTACGTCGTTTGAATTGGGTTTACGTCGTTTGAATTCGGTTTACGTATTTTGGTTACATGGTTTGGGTTAGGTAGTTTGAATTCGGTTTACGTCGTTTAAATTGGGTTTTCGTCGTTTGAATTAGGTTAACGTATTTTGGTTACATGGTTTGGGTTAGGTAGTTTAAATTGGGTTAGGTAGTTTAAATTGGGTTTACGTCGTTTAAATTTGGTTTACGTCGTTTGAATTCGGTTTACGTCGTTTGATTTCGGTTTACGTCGTTTGATTTCGGTTTACGTCGTTTGAATTCGGTTTAAGTATTTTGGTTACATGGTTTGGGTTTGTTTTACGCTGTTTTAGTTCGGTTTGTGATTGTATTGCATGAAACATTATCAATACACATATTACGAACCTGAAACTTGTGATTGACCTGGCAAATCGCGTTTTATTCCACTGTATTATCACTATACTAACGTATGTGGTACATTGGGCTTGTTTCTATGGTGATAATTATCAACCTTAGCGTTTACGTGTATCTAGGACGTGGATCTCATTATACATAGGCAGGTAAATACGTACAGGATTTCAACATAACTGGAATATCGATCGGATAGCAATATTCTTTCTCATCAAACCGAGGAAGGGGAAGTTCGAGTCTGTATTAACGAAGTGTATTAGATGGAATAAAACAGTTTTCAAAGGATAGTATTTATTCTTGCATTATTTTGCAAAAATAATCTTTTTAGTATGTAATCAAAACTTTACAAATTAACACTTTTAGTCAATTTGTAAATAAAGGTTTTTCGGACACATATACAAATATACAATACTCCTATGCACGTGTTAAAACCATTGTTGACTTTTTGATGCTTACAATCTTAATCTCTTGACTTCATATCCGCTACCTTCGTGATGGCTTCCCACATTATACAATATCATGCTTTAGTGCCTAACACCATATTTGAATGTTTTATCTTAATTATTTGGTGTTTCATTGAGAGAAAAATGGAAAACAGTCATGATATGATAATCTAATTGCACTACGAATTAGTTACCGGTCAAAATCTTAAACTGTTGACCGCATGCACATGGGTGTTTTCGCAAAGATCGCTCGGCATTATTCGGTATTATCAGACCATGGTGGAATGTCCCGGATTCAGTTCGGAAACCAATACGGCAACGTTTTTTATAGTGCGGCAAAGTATTCTACCTTTTCGAGCATTTCCGTGATTTTCCATTTTCCCATTGACAAGTATTAATCTTGTTTTTCAAGAGAATCCAAAAAATAAAGATTTCGGGGAAATGTTGATTTTGTGCAAGTGCAAATAGACATTTATATAATGCGTTAGGTAATTCAACAGATTTTCATGGGCATATGTGGAACTGTCAAAAATGTGAATCGTCGGTGTCGAGAATGACATTTTGCACTGTTGACCTTAGTCTTCGGCCTTTGGTCAACGGTTAAAAAGGCATCCCCTCAAGTTATGGACCACAGTTTCGACTGTTCCACAAATGCCCATGAAATAACTGTGTATCATTTCGCCACTTTCAGGATAACCCGTCACGATGTTGGAGCACTTACTGTCTGGGTCCTTTATCCAGACATGTCTGATCGGTCTGGTTGTTGGACTGGTCGTCTATCGATTCCTCAGAAACCGGAAGTACAACATGCCGCCTGGTCCCCTGTCTTTACCGCTGATAGGAAACATGTTACGTAAGTATTGGGAACCTGCCATGCAATCTACCGACGCATACGTTTTAAACGTCCGCTACTGTCTATTGTTAGCTGTTATGGGTTGGTTGTGATAAATAGGTAAAGTTTCCAAGGTAGGTTTTTACGAAATAACTTTTGGAAACCATTTGTATATGTAAAAATAAAACTGCATAATCATTATCTTTAGAAAAGTACCATATTGTTATGTGACATGTCATTGGAGGCGTCTCGGAAATACGATTCCAATGACACATTATTTGTTTTAGTGTTTATATCAGTGTTGAAATGAGAGGGTATGTTATTACGGACATACCAGGGAAGCGTTTGACTTACATTGTATGCCTAGAATATGCGAAAGTTCAAAACGATCTTACCTCATGTTTCAATATTTCAATATTGAGAGGAACAATATTGTAAAGTTACACGTCATTCGGATCGTCTCTCCATGACACCTTCAATGACATGTCACGCTACAATATTTACCTTTTTACTGATGATATCAATGTATAGAATACTTATGTAAATATTTTCCTTTACTCGTTTATCAAACGCTAACCTGGCAGTTGTTAATGTATGTATGTGCCATACACCATATATGATTATTCATGCGTTTGTCAAATATTATACGTTTTAGTGCGATAGATCTAAAATCAACATATTTGTTTACTTGACATACTTAGGGGTGTTAATGTATCTAACATTTGATTTTTTTCTTTTAGAAAACAGAAGTGTATTTTTGTGCATATGTTTCAATACATTATGGTTTATTTATAAAGTATGTTATGCCATCCATATTTTGACCTTAATTTGACTTTTAAGCCTAACGTGGCTGGGTGTTGTAAAATTTACTAACTTACTAGCTTACTTACACCATATGTTATACAAAACATCGATCCCTTTAATTGGCCCAACTTCGGTCTCCCATCCAATCCTTGTTTCGATATGTGCTTTTTGGTTTTACATTACAGAGATTGGATCTGACACCCGTTACTACAAACAGTTTTATGAATGGTCGAAGAAACACGGACCCGTTATAACAGTTTATTTGGGTAAGGAATCATTTCTTATTAATGATCTAGCTTGAAAACCACATTCTCAATCATTAAAAACACTGCCCAAATCTATTTCGGAGGTTTTCATTTTCGATTATTTATTTCAAGATAACCTAAATATGTCTATATATCGAATGCAATGTCAACGTTCATTTGTTTGTCGAAGGCTTGTACACATTTCGTCGGGTTTGTAATGTGATGAACATGTATCTGATTTCGAGGTGTTTGCTGACTGACTAGTCACTAGTTGCACTTATGTCACAATTGCACATTGCAATAGGTTACTTAGTTTAGAATTGTCGGACCTGCAGCCATTTGTATAAACAGTTTAACCCACGGTTAAATCTTACCATGGGTTAATTTCCTGGTTAAAACGCAGAAAGCGATTGTATAAAACTCGCAGGTAACTTTAACCGCGAAAAAAAACAGGTAAAAGTAACCAACCTCTAGGACCAAGGTAAGTTGTTTAACCAGAAAAGTTACCGCTTTAAATATGGCCGCCATCTTGTAAATTCGGCCCCGCTTCAAACGAGTTTTTGACGAAATGACCGCCAACTGACCAGCTATGGGAAAACAAAATTACGGAAACCCTCCAGATTTTCATCGAGAAGCTTACGAGACATGTAAGACCATTGTTTATTGTTTTAATCAACGAAATTTGTGTGTCGAAAAACTAACGAGACATGACCACTGTTTGACATGTAGACATCAACAAAGGATCTCGTATAATGGGGCCTATTAAGCACCCTGCATTAACAGTAACAACTTCATTTGCGTTTTCTCTTAAGTTTAAAGTTCTACTTTCACATTTGATAAAAGCTATTCGATTATCAATCCGGTACATTTTATTGGGTGGGATTATCCTCTACCTTTCGAGGACTTCCTGCTGAAAACAAAACAATAACAAACAAAAACATTTCTTCGTAACGCCGTTCATGTACAATCATGTGAAGGTATGGATTTGTAGATCAGTTCTTATTTAGAAAAAAGCACCTATCAGTGTTTTTATTACCATTAAAACCAGTTTTCCCATTGGATTTTGAGAAATGTCGAAATTCAAAGCACACCAAGAACACAAAACTATGAGTTTATGAAAAGTCACATTGTGTTTGTTTGAGATTGACATAGTGGCAAAGAATTTGAGTTTTGTTGTGATGTATGGTTATTAACAGATGGAGAAAGACCACAATCTTAACTGCCCTTAAGGAAGAACCATCTCCATTCAGTATGTCAGTCAAGAAATAATCTGTTTGAAAATCCATATGCCTTCATTGATCTTAACCCAGACAGAGAGGACAGGGATCTTAGTAACATACCATTTTGATAAAAGGAGAAATTGGTCTTGAAGGAGAGACCTTTAAATAACATTGTTTCCTTTTGCTTTCAAAGAACCAGTATGGCAGAGTTATCACTTTGACCATTCTTTAAACATTTGTACATGTTGCCTGAGTTCTGTTCTAGGCTAGGAAGTGAGTCTTGCCCAAAGACACCCCACACAAATATATGCGAACATCAGGTTTTGACTCGATTGTTGAACCTGTTGTCCAATTTCAAGTCCATGACACTAACTATTACTCACCATCAGTTGATTAGGTCTTCTGCTGAAGGTACATTACAGTGTGTTCATATGAAGGAATGAGTTAACAGTATTAACCCTCTTCCTCAATTTGGATTTTGAGTGTTGCCAAAAAATGATCACATGAGGACACATCAATTATTAGAAATGCCCTTTGACTATGATATTGGGAATTAAATGTAACATTTAAAGCAGCTCATGCTGAGCAATTTCACTTATTGTCACAATGGTTTCTTTTGTCTTTTGCTTCAAGTGCAATTAAAGGTAAAACAATAAAAGGAAGGGTTTAATCTTATATGAGTATATCTAACATCAATTACTTTAGGTATTCCACTTTTGAAATCAAAATATATATATTATCTTTTTTATGAATTGATGTTTGTAATTTATATGGCAGACAATTTCCTCAAAAGCTTATATAGTAGATCAAAGACATAGTATTTACCTGTTTTTTTGTTTGTTTCATCACATGTTACATATGTTTAAGATAGATCACATGACTGATGGAAAAAGGTTTCTTATTTTCAGATTGACAAAGGTGTTATCTCTGGAGATAGTTGGTACAAATGCAGCCCATTCCTTCATATCCAAAACTCAAAGCCAGGTGAGGCTGATTCTATGAATTTGAGTTCTTGTGAAACTTAGATAAGCTGTAATATAACTGAAAAAATGTTGACACAACAATAAACACTTAACAATACTGTGCAGTTAAAGCATTGAGAAAAAAACAGTATGTATTGATTATAATATTTATTATAGGTCCTTTTATACAAAACATAACTCTCCACTGTATACATGAAACTAAATGACAGACTTGACAGAATTCCAAATCTAGATGATATCACATGAGGAATAGGTAAAAAAAGTCTCTTAAATGATAACACCTCAGATAAGATTATACTACATTACTCCTGCTCACTTTTGTTAACCAAATATAACTAACAATTGGAAATATGGCATGTTTTCATGATGA
This sequence comes from Cerastoderma edule, assembly GCA_947846245.1. Classification (NCBI taxonomy): domain Eukaryota; kingdom Metazoa; phylum Mollusca; class Bivalvia; order Cardiida; family Cardiidae; genus Cerastoderma; species Cerastoderma edule. The sequence continues at coordinate 46,942,178 of OX401405.1, forward strand.
TTTTTTAATCTTTATACTATGTTTGAAAGTTTTAAATTAAATTTTCAATGAACATGCTTCTTTTTTTTCAGATGCAGCACAATATACAGTGTCCAGAAGATTACAAAGACCTACATTTATCAAATTTGCTTGTACAATATAATTTATGATAAATTTTACAGAAAGGATTTGTGTTTAGCATGGTTTATTTATTTATATGGACTTGACATTGTGTCAATATTTCTGAAATGTTGTGATGCCCAGTACACTTAAAGGAAGAAATACCCCAAACTTGAATGCCAATAAAGGTTGGAGAAGCAAAATAGAACCATCCACATTCTTCTTGTCAGTCAGAAGATTATCTCATGAAGATCCAAATGCGGTCACCCGGGATTTGAACTCATGCTGAGAAGGGTCATGCAATTTCAATTTTGTTACTCTTAAGCCACAGAGGCTCCTAGCATGCATCATATTCCCTCTATTTAACACACAATGTAGTCTGGCAGGAAAATATTGAAGTATGTTGTCTTCAAATATTTCATAAATGGATATTGAAATAACTTGGAAATGTTGTCCACTTTAATACACTCTTAGAATAGTTTTCCATGTCTACTCTAGTTTCTGCTGTCCTGGAATATCTTCTCTCTGCAAAATCAAAAATATAAGTAGATAATAGAGTACATTTGACATGCTTAGAGGGAGTGATACAGACAACATGGTTAAATACCAACTGACCTTATATATATAAGGAGGAATCCCAGTATTTCTTTAGACTTAATGAAGCTCAGGCCCAATTAAGAAATGATCTTTGTAATTAAACTGTTTCATATGATACCAAGCAAAGAGACCTTCCAAAGACACAATAACATTTCATCATAGAAACCATTGTCAGTCACTGAAATAGTTAGATGTCTTTAGAAATACATGTACATGTATGTTTGTTCTCATATTTGGGTATCTCCCACAATCTTTTCATTTTGACAAAAAAGGAACAATAAATAATCATGATGAGCATTTATCACATTGTTAAAATGGCTATTTCCTGAAGATTCGTTTTACCCTTTTGTTGAATTGGGAACAGAGTTGTATTTAAGGCATTATGAAGAATAATGGTATTTAAATGAACAAATCAAAGCAAACAAAAATAGGTCTAGAAAAAAATTAACAATGAAAAAGTACAACTGATTAAGTATAGGGAGATTTTCTCATTCAAACTGTCTCATTGATAAAAAATCCATATTGCCATGCATTTCTATATTACAATCACACATATATCAAAGTTTATTTCCTATATGTACCATGACCTATAGTACACGTATACTTAAAATAATATATTAAAATACATTTACTATACCTGAGAATTACAGAGGGACTTGTGTTCTGAGTCGACATTCATGTATGGTCTGTTTCAGTAACTAAAAAGTTGAAAATATATAAAAACAACTTCAGAAAAATGGAAAGACAAAATGTTTAAGAATGCTTTCATTTACAACTTTATATACTATATGCTTACCTCCTTTATCACAACTGCAGCATAAAAATATAGAAGATAGTGTGTCAAATAAAGAAATCTATTTCCATGAGCTATAATGGTGTTCACTTTTGTTACAATAGTTTCAATGCAACACCTTTTTGGCATTATTAATAAAATGCAGAACTTATACTCTTTAATTGCCTTGTAAAATCCTGTTTTAGTTTGAACCATTCATTAACTCCCTAATGGGGTAATAAGATGTACATTGAAACTCATGGTTTTCACAGCTGTGTCAACATTGTTTTATTACCCCTTCCTGGGATGCAACTATTCCAGGCTAGGACTCTGAAGCGTTTTGTAAAAGGATATTCGTACAAAACCAGTGGGCTGGAACCCAGAACCCTTGGGTAACGAGTCCATCACCTTATCCACTTACACAGGTCCCCTATGTCTCATGAATCATGTTCTGAACACATATATACTGTAACAAAGGACAGTTTTTCACATTTAAAATCCACATTTCATACTTAGTATATCATTTGACATACATTGTACATGTATAAACATGTACAGGTGCATGTACAGGTGATCGTTTGTTGAAGGAAGTGTGGCGTTCGTGGAAAGACAAATTGGTTTATACCTCAATTGATAGATAGCTTCCACAGTGATGATGTGGAGCTTAGCTACCTTACGTAGCTAACACACTAATTCCTTATAGTTTTCTGTTGCAATTTTCTTTTCCCCATTCACAATTTGACGACGAGCATGTTTTGACAATTGTTATTTCATCTCTTGTAGGGCTGTTTTCGATAACGTAATAAGTACAGTTGTGAACCTACTCGAAGTGGAGAATGAAATATCTACGTCTGGATCATTCAGACTAAATAAACAATCAATATTTACCTTTCACCTGACAGCTTTGCGGGAAAATGACGTCACGATCATGTTGCATTTTGGGATTTTTGGTAACTTTAACCGTGGGTTAAAACATACCATTTCTGGTAAGGTTACCGTTGAGTAAAACGTGTTTATACAAACGATTTAACCGTCGTGGTTACCTAACCACAAATTTAACCGTCGGTTAATTTTAACCGAGGGTATGTTTTACCATCGTTTATACAAATGGCTGCTGGTTGATATTGAAAGCAATGGCATGCAAGAATCAACTTAGTTTAACATTAAACATATTAGCAATGTTTGGTTGGAATCATTAAAAGAATAACACATTTCTCATCGCGTCTTCATGGTTTCTAGATGACAAGACAACGGAATATTGTTGCTTTCCTTCATTTGTCTAATTTGAAAGCAAAAGCAAGCGAAAGCATATAAGAATATGTCCATAGCTAGAAGTGCTTAGGTCTCAAAGTAGATAACCCCGGGGTTCCATTGGTAATGTTTTACCTTGTACAATGAGTGACAAGTGATGCTACTGTTTGCTAGCCTTGGTGGTTTATGTGGAAGGATACCTACTTGGAGGAAAATATCATTTGTCGTTGGTCATAGGTATAAACGTTATAACTATTAACTTTTCGAATTCAAAGAAGTGATTCCAAATAGAAATACAAATCGGTGATTTTCCCAAGTTGCATTATTTAGTCATATTTAATCTACATTAATCGAGAGTTATATATAACTGCATCTTGGGTCCTTTACCCTTATAGTGCTAGAGTCGACTTCATGTTCACGCAAACGGGTTAGATCACAGACCAGCCGCCAATTTACTTGGCGACTGGCCTGTGATCTAACCGGTTTGCTTCTCTGAGTGTCTTGCCTCATCAAAAGTAACAAGAAGTTCAAAGTTTTTGAAAGCTAGCGACACATAACTCTACCTTTAGAAAATTACCAAGCACTCTAAGGGACAACGCAGCTTTCTGTATATCGGCGTGGTAGAATACGTTCAAACTCCACATGCAATATTTCCCAACCTTATAGGTCCAGTAACGGTGGTTGTGGTGAACGATCTGGCAACAGCTATGGAGGTCCTCGTGAAGAAATCGACAGACTTTGCAGGGAGGATGAAAAATCCGTCTGGTAAGTAAAATCACCAAACCCTTGTGTTTATTTTGCTCAAAGCTTTTCTTTTCATTTTTATCTAAGAAGTGCAACGTGTTTCTTTTGTTTTGAAGTAATGCTTTAGAAATGGTAACTTACCTAGTTATAAAGTTAAAGGCGCATTTTTTATGTGTGTCAGTGGTGTTGTCTTCTCTTCGTGTTTGATCTGACCACGGTATGTGAAAAGGAGTATGTTACATACGTTTGACATGTTGGTTATACTGCAGAAGAAAAGAAAACGTTCAGAAACGCAACAGAAAGATCTCTTTTTCCTGCTTAAACAAAATACATTTTTGTGCTCTCAAATACATGCTTGAACGCACCTGAGCGATTTTATGCTGCTTTTTTTTCCATATCTCAGTGGTCCAAATTGAAATCTAAATTAAGCGTAAGTAATTGATAAATAACGCATCAATCGATGTACTCAAACAACCTTATGTTAACAGACTCTTTTCTTATATTTGTGTAGTCAGCACTTTTACGGACGGATTTAAAGACATCGCCTTGTCCCAGTACGGGCCAACTTGGAAAATACACAGAAGACTGTCATCGAAAGCCCTTAGGTAAACAATTGTATTTTGAGTTCTTAAAGTGCTAATGTAATGTACCCTTGCTAAGCGTCTTGTGAGTAAACAACAGAACTTTAAAACCTCACGAAGACGCACATTTACATAAAGCAAACGCAATTATTGTTCGATGATTTTCTTCTGGCATTTGGGATCAAATAAAGCAACCAGACCATTTCATTGTAGAACCCATGGGGTAGGTATATTGTGTAAATGAACATGTGCGATGTTAATCGTAAGAAAATTAGTAAAAAAATATTTCACATGAACTATTGATTGACTCTAAGTCTGTTTTCTTGTACATTTGTTAAGAGGTCAATTCAAGTTGATGAATAAGTGCTAAATATGCATTGACATCAAATAGATAACAGAAAAAACAAACGCCATCTTACTGTGTCCGAATCCTGTCATTGAACAATATTTCTATGGCTCTTATGTGTTATAACAGTTATAGTATTCATATGATTTTTTTTGTATGGATAAATTAAATCAAATACAAGGATGACAATGGATTGGGCACTTATACATCAAAGTCTTTTACTTTGCATGAAGCCAACACTACTCGTGCATTCGCGCTGGCTTATTCATAGGTTTTCAAAGTAGACCTCCAATTCAATTTCTTATAAAAGCTGTTCCAAGCTTTATAGAATCAAAGTCATTTCTTATGTAACCCGACACCTTTCGTTGGTATCCAAGCATATAGGTACTAGGATTCGAACTATCGCACAGAGGGACACTGTTTAGCCTTGGGTCCTGGTCCGTGCGTATACCGTGGACTAGGTAGTACGGGGAATAACCACGGACCAGGACCCAAGGCAATATCAGTGGTAGGGCGACAGTGTTGTATAGGTTGAGCGCTGGCCTCTTGTATCGATGATTCCTGGTTCGATCCGTGATATGCGATGTCAAGATTTGCCGGTATGAGCCCTCAATTTGGCGTGAGTACTGGTTATGTATCCAGGGAGCAGTCATTGAGGATGAATCTACTGAATTCAAGCTCCTGTCATAATCGGTATAAACTTTAAAGGAAATAGGTTTAAAGTTTCTGTGTGTCATATGATTATTTTTTTAAACTTTCGAAAGTAAAGGAATATAGATTAATTTAACATTTCAGCAGAGAAACCAATAGCATACAAGAAGAATTTTGACATTTTTCATTTTATAAAAATCCGAGGGAAATCCGACATAATCTAAATATAGCGTCAAGCTATGAACAATCGGTCACATGATGCTCACGTGATACACGCTGAAAACAAAAATGGACACTGACGCTAGTATCTTCTAAGTTAGGTGAACACCGTCACGTGACAGGCACTTGCCAGCCCACGTGACGTAACTAATTACCATATAGCTGTAGTAACATACAGAAGTCGATGCCGTGGGGTTTTTCCGTCAATATCTTCATTTAACGAATACTTGTAAGAAGCAAAGCTGAATACCATACGCAAATTCTTCTTTTTACCTATATATGTTAAATGTATGACGTCCAGGATCTTTAAACTATGACAAAGTTCAGCACTCTACCAAATGCCAAAATAAGAGATTGGTAACGCAACACGCCCTCCTATAACATTAGCGTTGATCAGCGATAAATGCGGCCGACTTATAACTCGGGTCACGGGTTCGAGTCCCACCCCCACCCACACCTCTGATTTCGTTGGAGTGACCTTTGGTAAGTCACTTCAAAGCCCTATTCTAGTACTGGTAGATCCAGGAAAGCCGGACTCACATGCGTATGCCTTTATCCTGTACCAAAAACTGTAAAACGGTAAACGATATACATTGTAGACGTTCTAAGGTAAAACACTTAATACATAACCAATGAATACCTTTTCAGACATTATATGCAGGGTTCAGCTTTAGAGACCCGAATTCACACCGCTCTGGAGACGACATTTCCTGTATTAGACAAACAGTCGGAACCGTTTAATCCGAAAGAGATCGTTGATTTCCTCGTGTCAAACATCATAATGGGCCTCTGTTTCCATGGAAAGTAGGGGATTTTAATCTATTATAAAAATATACACTATATATGTTTGTTTTTATTGTGTTTAACGCCGTATCAACAGTTTTTCAGTTGTGTAACGGCTTTCCTGGATCACTCAGTACTAGACTAGGGCTGTGAGATGAAATGCCAAAAGTCACTCCAAAGGAAACCAGAGGGGTCGGTGGGGCTCGAATTCAGGACCCTCGAGTTCTATGTCCGCCAGAAAACATGTGAACGAACAATTTACATGGTAGACTACTCCGTTGTAAAGGACCCCAGTATAAGAAATAACGATATTTACATTTTATTCATTAAAGGCATACTTGCGCTCATTTACGCTTAAATTGTGAAAGTTCTAGAATACTTGAAAACTAACTTAAAAATACTTTAAATTCCCTTTTCAGAGGAATTGAGACTGTAACATGACCTCATAATGCTTTTAAAAGATTGAATAATATAAGATTTGTTTACAATTAGTGATAAAACAAGGTTGAGAAACGTTGGGAACTAATTAAACCCAAGAAATTCTCCATTTGAATCTTCATGTTGTTTATCTTGGAGAAATGACAGTATTGTTATGTGACTCATGTGATTTTTCTAACCAGGTGATCGACACGCATTATTCCGAGTGCTTCTTGCTGTTTAAGATGTTACTTGAATGTAAACAATGAAGTTAAATTGGTGAGCACCAAATTTGGTGAAAATAGCACTTTGAAAAATAGATAAGAATAGTGAATGCGTTATATTGTCGTGATCCTGTGGTTTTTTGCTATGTTTCAACATATTCTTTCATAATTTATAACTCATATTACCCTGTTTTGCAGTTTTTCTGAGCGCTAGTATGCTTTAAATGTTTGTTTTAGGATTTAAAGTTGGTTTCAACTGTGTTTATTTATATATTTTATATATAAAGAAACAAACGAATCAAGCAAGGCTTTAAATATTCCATTTATATTTATTTCCTTTATTCCCTAAAGGTATGAGTTTGGAAACGCTGAATTAAAACGCATGATAGAGTTGGATGACAAATTTCTGGAAGAATTCAACACATTTCTGCCGGAAGACATGTTTCCACCCCTGCAATATGTTTACACGTCGAAACCAATGCAGACCCTGAAAGATCTAGCAAAGGATCTAATCGATGATTTCATTGGTAGAAAGTATTATGAACAAAAGGAGACGTATACCAAAGGTGAGTTAGTCGTAAAACATTATGTTTGTTTTATTATTATTATTATTATTATTATTATTATTATTATTATTATTATTATTATTATTATTATTATTATTATTATTTATTATTATTATTATTATTATTATTATTATTATTATTATTATTATTATTATTATTATTGTAATTATTATTATTATTATTATTATTATTATTATTATTATTATTATTATTATTATTAATTATTATTATTATTATTATATTAATATTTAAATAAGGGGGAATGAATGAATGAATGAATGAATATTATTATTATTATTATTATTATTATTATTATTATTATTATTATTATTATTATTATTATTATTATTATTATTATTATTATTATTGTTATTATTATTATTATTATTATTATTATTATTATTATTATTATTTCTTATATCAATATTTAAATAAGGGGGAATGTAATTTTGAATTTTAGCAAACTTTTAGCATTAAATATTTAGTGAAACGCTTCCCTCGTCAGGATCCACGTACATGTACATCAAGTCGGAAAAGCTACCGTTTTATAAAGGAAGAACACGTGCAATTGTTCGGAAATGAAATCTGATGATTTGTCCGAAAGGTTTTTTAAGTCTTCTACGAAAATCCAGTGTGTTGAAAATACCGACTAAATATCCGTTTAGGTTAGAGTTGCGTAATGCTAGTTTGACTTGGATGGCTTCTTTCATTTTCGCCAAAAATGACTATTTCACTCAATATGCTCTAAATAATGGTCAATAGATATCTATCTTTAAATAAAGCACTTTTATATATATAAAGTTCGTAAAGGTAAATGAAAAATCATATTTCTCCGTTTATTGTTATACTCGTAATATAAATCGTTCAGTTTCCACACGCCCCTTGTTATAGTGCTGGAAATAAATTGGCGGCTGGCCTGTGATCTAGCCTGTTTGCTACTTTGAGTATTATTCCTCATCAAAATTAAGCAGACATTTTAGGACTTGGAAAGCAGGCGACACACAGATTTACTTTTAGAAAATTCAGCATACTAGGGGCTAGCATACAGCCCTATCCACTGTTTTCATGTCTTTCAACAGAAAACATTCGTCATTTTACTGACACGCTACTACTAGCTAGAGAAGAGGCACAGAAAGAGGAAGGGGCTGATGTTGAGTTTCTGACTGACACATACCTCAAACAAACGTTATCTGACATCTTCTTTGGTAAGTCGAGTTTTAAGTAGTTCATTGTTAAAAAGGTGATTGGCTCAAAATACGATTTATAAAATGAATAACTCTGCTATTGATTAAGTAGATAATACCAGTGTCTGTACTTAAAAAACATTGACATAAGGTTTGTTTGTATCTTAATATTTCAGAAACAAATATTGTTCACTAGCATTTATGCCTTATCATCATTTATCGTATAGACGAGCGCGCTATCACACGGACAACTCTTGTTGCCAAAACATTTAGGGGTTTGGGGTTTCTTTTTTAGATCGAACAAATATTTTACAAAACCTTGAATGTTTATAGGAAGCCTTAAGTACTTTTTAACAAATATCCAGTTCTGTTTCGGAATAGATCAAACGAATATGTCGCAAGAACATGACTGTCTATAGCAAATTAGTAACATCTGTTGGAATAAAGGCCAATTCTAATTTTAAATATATCAAACGGGTATGTCACTAAATCTTAACTGCTTATAGAATCCATATATCTTTTTCAATAGAAAGTATCTGCTTATATATAAGTTAGAGGCTAGATAGTGAAATTTAAAGGAGCGATAGCTATCGCTCCTGCCTTGGGGTTTCTATATCGTTTAAATTTCACTATCTAGCCTCTAACCTATATTTAGAATGCTCGGAAATGTTCTAAACATAGATTGTTGTGTCGTCTGCTTTCCAAAAGCTAAAATATCTTAATTTGCTTAATTTTGATGGGGGTAAGATACCCAGAGAAGCAAACAGGTTATATCACAGGCCAGACGGCAAATAACTTGGCGGCTGGCCTGTGATCTAACCTGATTGCATAAGCATGAAGTCAGTTCCATCGCTATAAGGGTTAAGTAATCACCATCAAAGAATAGCATGTTTGTCCTATTGTAGGTGGGTTCGATACATCTCGAGTAACTCTGCTCTTTGCTATTCTACACATGATTGCTTTTCCCGACATCCAAGAGAAAGTACAGAAGGAGATCGACAGAGAAGTCGGTAAGAGCTCACGCAAGTTTATATTAGAGTAGCCTACTTGGCGGGGATTTTTACAGGGCGTGCCATGTTCGTTTTCTATTTGCTGGAATCCCGATGGTAGCGGGTTCCGCCATGCGCCCTTCCATTAATCCACATTCGGCAAGAGTATGTACCCAGAATTGAGAGTGATTAATCTTAGTTGTAAGACCTTGTTTTACAATCGACGTAAAATAACTAAGTTTAAACAAATAACATAATTAACAATTTGCATTTATTATTTCGTTGCGGAGTTTCCGTGGCAAGTCAACATTGCACAGCCTTGAAGTCATATATTATTCAGGCAACATGAAGATGCTGGCGATTGTAAGGACAATGATGCAATATTGTTTGCATGGCTTTACCCTTAGAATGCTGGGTAATTCTTTAATATAGATTTCTGTGTCGTGTGCCTTTCAAAACCGGAAATATCAGCTTAATTCTGTTGGGGAAAGATACTCAGAGTAGACAACAGGTTAGAACAAAGGCCAGTTGCCAATTTAACTGGATCAAACCTGTTTGCATAAGCAGGAAGGCGGTTTCAGCACTAAAGGGGGCAAGATATTAGTCTTGAATAGATTAGTACCCGGATGGTCTGATGTCCATCTAAGAGGCGTGTTGGGCCTTATGACTTCAATTATTTGTTTCATTTATCATGTATTACGGGTTGACAGCGGTATTATCCCAACGAGACGACTCTATGACGGACTACCCAGAATAACGACGGGTTAATTTTTATAATCGTTCTTTTAAAGTACTTGGTTTGAGGAGCTGAATTAAACATTTATATAAATAATTCAAGTTTAAAAATACCAGTAGAGAGAAACAAATTGAAAAGTGTTGTCTTGGGATCACATTTATTTTTTCATTTTTAAGTCTCGCATAATTTACGATAACCATGTAGAAGGTAGATAACTCATTACCAAACCATAACCAAATATCGTCGGTCATTACAAGCAGGTATTAGAGGGTAGAACAAAATCTGAGTGAGAGAAAATGACAAAACTGTTCAGTTTTTCTCTTTTTTCTTAATGAATTTTTCAGGACCAGAGCTAGACCTATATCAATTCTTACTTTGAGTGTCCTTTGTAAGAGACAGGTTACATAATGTATCATTGGAACTAATTACTCACCCGTATCAAGGCCACTAGGGTTGACAACGTTTTGTCGTATATTCTAGGTCCAGACCGACTTCCGGGTGTAGCCGATCGTCCCAGTCTCGGTTATACAGAAGCTGTGTTACACGAGAGCATGCGTCTGGCTTCATCTCTTCCTTCCGGTTTGTTCCATTCAACGATGGTCGACACAGACATTAGTAAGTAGGCCTCTTCTTCTCTACTACGCTTGTATGTGCTTTTACTTTTACTTTGTCCCTTTTAGGGGGTGGGGGTCCGTGACCTACAGACTTATGGCTACTGGACAGAGCTTAAAATCACACGACCCCCCTTTCCACATTCATATAAATCCCGACAACGTTATTTCGATGTCATCAAGAGGTAGTCTTCTGACTGATTGACGAAGTACCAAGGGCTCTACCCGGCTTTACCGGCCCCTATGGGGAGTCAAGATAAGGACATTTATGCCATCATGAGACATAACTGAAATAATCATGACACAATGTAAACCATATATATATAAACAGAATTGGTTACTTGTTTTATTGTAGACGGCTTAGTTCCTTAACACCAGTCGTGAAACAATAACGTTTATCCTACCTTATTCGCACTCGATTAGTTTTTACACATTGAAAACAATTATAACCGTTACTATTGTTGTTTTTATTTTCAAACTTTCCCTATGAAAGTAAGAAAAAGGAAACAAAAGGCGGGCCTCATGGGTTCAAATATAACAATAAGAATGCAAATGTATTTATCAGTATGAGAGGTTCGTTGATGGTAGTAAGAATAAGTATGCATGTCCATTCTTTGCTAATTTCAGCCGGGTACAAGATTCCCAAAGACACCCTCGTGATGATTAACCACTGGGCTTTACTTCACGACCCTGAAGCGTGGGACCAGGCCGACAGATTTATACCAGAGAGGTACCTCGACGAAAATGGGAGGCTGGGACCCAAACCTCCAAACTGGCTTCCGTTTTCGGCGGGAAAGCGAGTCTGTCTCGGGGAGTTTGTGGCAAAACCGGAACTCCATCTGCTGTTTGCCGGCTTGATGCAGCAGTTTTCGTGGAGAGCCGAGTCAGGAGTCAGTTTGAACTTGGAACCGCAGGGAACATTCTTTGCTGCAATTCCAGAGGAGTTTAAGGTTATTGTTTCACGCAGAACCGTAGCCAAGAACTGACAATTTATACAGTTTTCATTGAAAGAGGTCGTCTTTATTGTTGTTTCATTGATATGAAATGTGCCTTTAATAGAGTATACTTTAACGTTCTATACTTTAAACTAAATAAATAAGGTGTTAGAGAGAAATATGTATTCTAAGAAGTATGTATGCCGTAGTTTATACTTGCGTCTAGGTATGTAATTCGTATTCTGGGGCCCGTTTTACTAAACAACTTACGGAAAATGTTTGCGTAAGTCATAATTGATAAACATGGATAGTATCTTCAATAAAAGTACAATGTTGCAATGTGACACGTCATTGGAAGCGTCTCGGAGAGACGATTCCAATGATGTGTTACTTTGCAATATTGCTTTGCCAAATATTGAAATAAAATGACTTATTGTTTTAGACTTACGCAAATCTTAAGCGTAAACTGTTTAGTAAAACGGGCCCCTGATCTTTTTTGAGAGTGCAAGTGGTTCAATTACACCGATACATTTTCCCTGAATCAGTCAAAACTGGCTGGAAAAGGTTTGAAAGCCCTCAATGTATTACTGCATAAAATAAAACATTTTGTTTTAAACCCGTTTGTGATATGTCAGTTATTTCATGCTTTCGTTGGCTCAACTCTAAACAATGGGTGTGAAATTTTGGGATTTGGCAAATCAAAGGATATAGGAAGGGTCTTCTTGGAGTTCTGTAATTAGCTTTTAAACGTTAAAATATCAACCAATACGTAAAGTATTTACACTGAATTAGGGCGTTATCCGTTGTAAATTTATAAAATTTTGGTGTAAAACAGTTTCAACTGAAAACATTTTATTTAAGAAGTTGTATGAATGTCTACTTTTGAAAAATTCTAACCGAAATAACAGGGCTTATAACGACAAAGCCTTGTTGGTCGAGGTATGTTTTTTCTATGTATGGGTGAATCTGTTATCAGTTAATTTAGATAAATCTCATTAAGAATTTAAGAAAAGGGTTATCGATGTTTTTACACCAAAATGCCAACAGAAAATCTGTATTAATTTTGTAATATTGAATTATTGTTACATTAAGAACACTTTTGAGTTCGAATATTATACAGATAGTTTGTCTACATTACATGAAATTGCTTTATCAATATTACGATTATCATCCCACAGATTAAGAATTGAATCGGGCATATACGGATCCAATAGAATAGAACGCACACAAATAATACCCTTTCTGTAATACAAATGATATTGAAGATGAGTATCATTTTGTCATCGTTTGTCCATTTCATAAAGAATTACGCAAGAAATATATAAAACCATATTATTATCGGTTTTGTAATCTTTTTAATTTCATAAACCCGATGCAAAAAATAAGAACATAGTCACGTCTTGGTAATCATGTAAATGAAGCTTTTTTTGTTAAATCGTTAGATGTTGACATCGTATAATGATGTGTGATTACATTCTTTGGATTAGTCTCCTTGGTTTGATTAAACAGTGTTGTGACATTGACTTTAGTACATGTAAATACCATGGTCATGTGAATGTTTATTACGTTTGATATGTATATGTTATAACGAGATGTTTGTAATGGTTTGAGTTAATAAACATACATTGTACAGTATCTCTATCTATCATTTTACACTACTTTACCACACCCCTAACAAATGACCAAAACAAAAAGAACACCTCCGCAAAATGAGGATTTGCTCCATTTGTAACAACGGTTTATAACTTAAATTAGGGGGAGGATAGTTTTTTGAATACATTAACTGTTTTTAACTTAAACAGCAATTGCAATAAAAGTTACAAAATCCCATATGGGTGAACAGAGTTTTTCAAAATAATGAAATCATTTTTTTAACCCATGACAACATGATACATTATATTGCTATTTAGGAGGTGACTTAATAACTACTTTGACAAAAAAGGGAGAAATTACTTATAAAGATGTCTGACAGATGCCACAAACAAATAATAAGAGTTTTATATTTTATAAATAATTTATGCAATTACTTTCAAGTAAGACCTGCCCAAAAATCTAATAAAAAGGTATAAGCTAAGAAAAAATATGACATTTTTCGAATTTGTCATATAGTGCTCCCTGTATTAAGATAAAAAAAACTTGCATAACTTACTTATGGAAAAGCAGTTAACGCTCTTTGGGGTATTTTCCCAGGGAAGTGTTATGGGACCTATCCTGTTCCTGGACTTTATCAAAGACCTCTCACAACAGGTTTCCTCTAAGCCAAGGCTATCCGCAGACGGCTGTATAGTGTTTCGTCAAATAAACTCTCCGGAAGACTGTGATGCCCTTCAACAAGATCTGAAAGCCTTGACAACGTGGGGGAAAAGTGGGGAATGTATTTCCATCCTGAGAAGGGCAGCATCCTGAGGCTCGACATAAAATACCGACCACTTCTTTATGAATACACCCTGAAAGGACATAAACTCAAGCCAGAATCTATAACCAGGTATCTTCGAGTCCGTCTTACAACATACCTTTCCTGGAATAATCATATTGACGAAATCTCCAAACAAGAACCCGTACTTTGGGATTCCTGCAACGAAATTTTAACGAAACAGAACAAAGAATTTGACAATAAGGCCTATAAAACTATAACAATGCAACATTTAGAATAATGTTCAAACATATGGAACTCATATACTTCAAAATATACAAAAATGTTGTAAATGACCCAAGAGAAAAGCTGCCAGAGTTCCAAACCAACCGCTTCCATAACACTAGGAGCGGTACATCTATGCTCAATCAACTAAGCTGGGAGACACTTGAGTCTAGGAGAGTCAAGACCAAGCTCACAATGCTTTTCAACATAGTTAACAACCTTATCGACATTCCTTCTGTCCGATACGTGATCCCAGCAACATCACCCACCAGAGTCACACTCCAGTTCAGACAACTGGCTACAACAACAGCTTACTACAAAAACCCATTCTTCGCAAGCATAACTACACTATGGAATAACCAATCTAGGCTCAAAACCTAGTATCATTTAAGCGGGAGCTAGCAACCCTCTCCTCTTAGCTCAAAATAATGTCCCTCTGTAAGTAAACCAACAAAGAACCCTGGAGCTATATCGGCAGATTAGTGTAGGGTAAGGAAGGCGAAATTTGGGTAATTTAATTACTAATTTTACTTTTTACTTTCCTTCTCTTCCGTAAACTATCAAGCAAATTTCTTTCTTACCTATCATTTCTTTTGTTGCTATGACCAAATAACCACCCATCACATTATAGTCAAGATTGATAGCGATGAAGTAACACGAAGATGTATAGATGTAGTCTTGCAAATCCCAATAGTCACATTCATAGCATTTAAAGCTTTTTTGAAAATCTTCCTGGCTCTCAGCTAACAACAGTGTATAAGCCAACATATAACAATAAAAATACTCCCAGATTCACATCCGTATCATCATTACTGAGACAATTAAATGTAGCCAAAGACCTTGTTTCGAAGCCCTCAAATGTTGTAGACATGTACTTAGTAAGTCCATTAAAAAATGAAAATACAATAGGGTACAGGATCTCCCCCTGACGAACGCCAGCCTGGCTACTGTAGAAAAAGAACAAACCATAATTAACTTTCACACGTATGATTTCTCTATTGTGTACATATCATGATATTTTCTTATACATTTGCTATCTATGTCGTGGTGCAAAAATAGTTTCTGACAATTCTGACCATTCACAGAATGGAAAGCATTTTTTAATCAACGAATTATGTATAAAATACTGTGCCAAGATTAAAAAATCAATTTGTAACTTTAAGGAAAAATATGGTCAATAGTATTATTCTTTTTACGAAATCCTGATTGATCTTCGTCTAATAGGTTATGACTTTCTATGTGTTTCGGTGTATTGGAGGATAGATACGTCTCAATCGTTCATACAAGACTAACCCGAATCATGCTTTTACTCTAGCGATCGTCTCGAACTACGAATTGACATTAGAACTACTTTGCCATAAGAAACACATACGTTGAAAGGTTAGAAATTGGGACGAATTTGTTTACAAACAATCGGTTTATACCTATTTATGGAAATAACCGATATATTGAATAGTTGAATCCCTCGTTTTTATTTGAAATATCAGACGGTATATTTGAATATTTTAGCAGTTCGTAAGAGAAACTCGTGATTGTTATATGAGACATTAGTTTTGCAATGATTTGAATGATTTTTTAGGACTGTATCACGGATTGTAAATCTTTTTTTTAAAATGTTAGTTTGCAATCTTAACTAGATTGCGAATTTATGGTATATGTTGTTCTATGGTACTTGATGCTAGCGTGACCTACCTTGATGTACAATAGTTTGTGTGTTTGAAACTTTTAAAGGTCTTACTCGGAGATTTGTGCTCTTGGAGCGGTTAATAAAAGGTTGATATGAACCAGCATTGTTTTGTGGTTGTGTTTCCATTAATCTACGGGGCTCAGTCTTGAGTGTTATAGTTTATGTTCCCTGGGTAACCTACCAGTACTAGGCTAGGAAATGTTCTTTGCCCAAGGACACTCCGCAGTTTGTGGATGGCAGTCGAAATAATTCCAAATGAAGATTGCTTATTTTATGTTGGGGCAATCTAATGTCGAAATTTTGAATGATCCAAATAGTGTCTGACATTTGAGTTCAGATTTAAAGGATTAAAGCACAAAATTGCCATTCAAAGTCAATCAACAAGACAAGATATGTAAAATAAATTTATATTCCACCAAATCAAAATTTGGTAAACCTGTCACTTAAATTAATCCTTCGAAGTTCCCATCAGAAAATAAAAGGCATCATATTTTTTTGACTTACCACCGCACATTCCTCGTTAAATGCTTAGAAAGCTTCCTTTTGTCCCAATCCCATGATTTTGTATTTTGTATGTCTTTACTATATTTTACAGCTATGCAACACAAATAGTACATTGATTAGAGAATGGCAGACCAAGTGGAGGTTCATGCAGAGGGAGATTTACTGAAAGGAAATTTCAAGATCAAGAACACAAAATATGAAGTCTCACTGTCAGGAACAGAAATATCATGGAAGAAAAGTGGAGGAAAAGGTTTTTACACATTTATTACAGATATGTCTTGTGCCATTTGTATATGAAAAATACAGAGAGATCTTCTAAATACATACCCATTAACAAAATGTATGCATCATGGGTTTTAAAAGTATTTGATTAATATGTTTACTCCAGGTCACAGGGAGATATGTCATAATACCTTTATTAACACTATATATAGTGTTAATAAAGGTATTATGACATATCTCCCTGTGCTCCAGGTAAGTTGCTATAAATTCAGTATGCTGTAAATTGGCATTTTAAGAGCAATATCCCTTCCCTAAATTTATTCTTATTATACCAGACTGAAATGATCGTTATTTATTCCTCTCAAATTTGGTTATTGTCCCTATAGATTTAATTCAGAATAATCAAAAGTCTTTTTGCTTAAACACTCGTCCCTTTTAGGAAAAGATTGAAGAAACCACAGAAAACAAACTAACAATTAATTGATGGTCCCACCAGACCTTATAAGCCAGGATCTTCACCAGACCTTCTAACCGCTCAATGGTCTGAATTTCAAAATTATGATTACCTTGGCACATGAATTGATCCCTGTGTGCTTGAAATTTTCCCATTGCGCTGATTTTCTCTAAGAAACAGTATTTTTCATCTTTTGATTCCAAATATAAACTGGTACCTAAAATTTCTCCATTCTAGGACAATTATGTAAAAGAAATTGACAGGGGAACCTAAACCACCTCTCCTGAGACAATTCTATTTAGAACACACAATATTGGGATAAAAAGGGTAATAAAGAAGTTATCCTTAGAAGTAGGTCTCCAACCCACTGCATCGTGATCAAAGTAGAAATTTTCTCCACATTCAAGACTAGGATTTAGCATTAGACATAGACAATCTGTGTATCATACTCTGTCTGAATATTGCAGGTGAATCCACCATCTCTATTATTGATATTGTGTCAGTAAAAGTAGCTGCTTCTAAATCAGTCAAACCAAGGGAGAATGATAGTTGGATCCTGTGTTATGCAGAACGTAAAAAGAAAAACCTCAAGAAAGCATCTGTCATCTTCATTGGGGAACCAACAGAGTGTGTGGAATGGACAAATAGGATCCAACAACAACTGAATGCATGTAAGGGCATGTGTGTTTGTAATTTTTATTAAAAGATCACTTGGTGTTGGTCTTGCTAACCATGTCATTTTGAAACTAGTAGGATGTTACTTTGGCCTGAGGAGATTTTGAAGAACATGTTCTTCTGTTTTTTGACAGTATTTTTATAAATTTGTCTTGAAGTATATTGATGAAAAGGTAACAAATTTACTTGTTATTTATCCTTACTTTATTCTCCAGTGGAGCAGCGACCGAGAAAGATCCTTGTGTTAATAAACCCAATTAGCGGATGGAGTAAAGGGGAGAAAAACTACAAGTCCAAAGTAGCACCATTATTTACAGAGGCCAATATAACCACAGATGTTAAAGGTAAGTGTGGCTTTGTATTTAAGTTGAAACAGTAAATTATAGATATGAAATGTAAGGGTTACTCTAAATTTGAGGTGAAGTATAATCATGGATGTATCATGTTAAAGGTAAGTGTGGCTGTTGCTTTGGATTTAAAGGCACATAAAAGGAGATAAATACAAATAAATCACTAAAAGAATATATGGAGTTCTTTTATTATTTTCATAAAAGTCAGGAGAATTAATTTACCAATGCATTGAGACCCTATTAAAAAGACTTCTTTAACATAAGTTATTTTGTGCTTGAAATATAGTTGTCTCCAATTCAATCATGTTTATCAACAACCTGTTTGTTTACATATTCAAAATAACGAGTTCTGATTGGTCGGTTCAAACATTTGTGTATCAGCTGTCAAGGTCAGGGGTGAAGAATCACACAATTAACCTTCTTAATCTGGGTTATTTCTGGTTGGCTTTGACATTTAAGATGTTCTGATGGGGTTTTTTGGTGATGACTATTTGAATCTGACCAAACGTTTACCAATTGATATAGTTTGATAAAGCATTAATCTCCTTGTATGTGCCTTTAAGTTGAAACTTAAGTAATTATACATGTAGCTGTTAAAGGGACTATCTCACAGATTGGGGGTTTTAACTTTTTGAAATAAATTGTCTTCTATCAATTAAATGACAACATAAATTTCTCAAGTAAAATATCTAAGACTAGACTTTGGCAGCTTCGAAACTCTGTTTATAACCATATAGAAAATATATACATAGATCATTTGTATTGCAGATTTGCAAACCTTTTAATTAGGTCTATTTCGTAAACAACGAGCTGAACTTAGAATGATTTTTTTTAATGGTACCCTCCCTTTATGTGAAGCCAATACTCCTCAATAACTACGAATCCCAGTGGTTCTCCTAATATCAAAATTTTTATTAAAGGTTCGATTTCAACAGAGAGATCTTCTGCAGGTTATTCAAATTAGTAAGAAGGCTAACAGATCATGTTGATATTGTGTGGCCATGTGATTTAGGTGTAGAACTCGGAGCACATGGGTCCCCGACAGATTCAATTTATACAAGCAGCACTGTGATTCTTTGCATAGGGGAATATGTCATGATACCTGTAATACCATTATATATACACATGTATATAAAGTGTGATTACAGGTATTATGACATATACCCCTGTGATTCTTTGTTGGAGTGTCCCTAGGCAAGACAATGGAGCCCTAGCCTAATACTTGTGAAATACAGGAAAGTCATAATATGATTGAAATACAGTTGACACAGTAATAAACCCGTTTGAAACAAATCAACAAAGTACATACTTCATCCATGTTTATTTCTGGAGCTTTTATAGTTTGGATTGGGGTTTTACACTGTTTTCAACAAAAGTTCATTCATCAGTCAGGCTACTTATCTATGCTTCTTGTATTTCCCCATAACATGTTTTACAAGCCACTGACTGTTTTCCTATGTATGGATATTTCAGTGACAGAACATGGCAATCATATGGGGGAGATTCTAGCTACCTATGACCTTACTACCATAGACAGGTAATACATTGATTGTTGATATGTATTTCATGGACCTTTCAACAGGTATTCGGTTATATTCATCTATCAGTTTGCAAGCCTATACATTGATTTAAGTAACTGATGGGTGTGAACCAGGATATATGTAATTATATACAGTACGTATAGACCACAACCGGCAGATGAATGTCACAGTTTTTCACTAATCAGATGTGTTTGTGCCTTTGAGATGTCATTTTGTTCTGTTTGTAACATCGGGATTGACACCACACTCTTTGAATACAACCACAGATACTGGAAACAATCTACTGTGATGTTTCAATGTACAGTCTAACTTGTGTTAAGCAACCACGCTTTTAAGCAGCCAACCTGCCTTAAACAACCACTACAGAAAGTCCCATTGTTAGATTTATAGTGTACATCAATTTGTGTTAAGCAGCCAACCTGTCTTAAACAGCCAATTTACTCTGTCCCATAGGCTTGCCTCTTAACACAAGTTTGACTGTATGTACTTTGTACTATCATAAGAGACTCTTTTAACCCATTACCAAACAATAATGACATTTAACCACTTTGTTGCAGACGACTCTGGAAAAGACTGTGGAAAAAGGAGAAATTGCTTGTGCCAAGCAATTTTTCCGTTTCCAACAATGTTTTCTACTCTATCAGAAGATTACTATCCAATTTCATCACATTTTGAAATGGCTTCTTCAAACTCTTTTAGGACAGTCGAAAAAAAATTGTTTGGTAAAAGGTTAACCCTATATAGTACATATATTGGGACGTTATAGAATATTGTGTCCTGAATTTATGAATGCAATCTGATTATTATCTTCAAATATGTTTTTCTCTCAAGTTCTCTGTATAGTATTTATTTCCGCTTTTTTCCCTCTCATGTTTTATTTCAAATTTTGTTTGTTTATTTGAATCCATGAAGGCTACAGGATAAATAGAATAAATAAATAATTTGAATAGAAATGTTTATCGTACTCAGCTTCAAATGATTGTCCAATTTGCGTTCAGCGCACCGGATGTTATAAGTTTAGTTAAGTTTATTTCCCACACAGGTCCCATAGTAAGCCTCTTCGCCCTGCCCTACCAACAGTGTTTCAGTTTTGTAACAGCTTTCCTGGATCCACCAGAACAAGGTTAGGGCTCTGAAGTGACTTGCCAAAGGCCACTCCCACGAAACCAGAGGTTTCATTTGGACCCGAACCCGGGACCCCCAAGTTCTGAGTTCACCACCTTATCAGCTATACATATGCTTTGCCGATAACATTTCTTATTCAGGACACCAACCATCTATTCTCTATTTACCGTTTCAGTATAGCATTTGTAGGGGGAGACGGATCCTATTATGCCATTGTCAATGCACTGATGAAAAGAAAAATCAGGGAATCCAACATTGATCTGAACCAACCAGATGCAGACTTACCTCAACTAGACATACCTATTGGAATTATACCTTGTGGTAAGTTTATTTACTACCTACCGCCAATTTTCTTGGAAAACAAACTTCTCAATAACAACCAAATTCATGGAAATCACATAAAAAAGGCTGTATCTATTTAAAGAATCATAAAATCATTAAAATATTTAGTTGAAATTTTAAACAAAGAATTTGAAATGTCGTCTGCAAACTCTTTCATTTCAGGACAGTCGAAAATTTGAGGTTTGGTAAAGTGTTAAGACCCTACCAATGCCGATGGTTCTACCCGCCTTGACCAGCCCTTATGGGCAGTTGAGTATGGGGTCTTCCTCCATCATTAATAGTCGGGCATCGCTACATAACTGAAATAATGTTGATGTGATGTAAAACCCATATAAAAAAAAGAAATAAAAAAGACCCTACCAGCAAATAACTCAAAGAAAATCTCATTTATTGTAAGTTTTTAACCCTTAGAGTGCTTGGTATTTTTCTACCAACAGATTTTTGTGTCTTATGCCAAAACCCTAAATATCTGCTTAATTTTGAAGGATACTACTCTAAGCAGCAAACAGGTTAGATCACAGGCCAGCCGCCAATTTACTTGGTGACTGGTCTTGATCTAAACTGTTTGCATAAGCAAAAGTTGGTTCCAACACTATAAGGGTTAGGATGGAGTATATTGTGGGCACATCTGTACATTGGGTGGTATCATAAAGGGTTAATAAGTTTTCACTGAATATGATTATTTACAGGCACGGGTAACGGGGCAGCAGAGACAAACATGGGATGTAAGGATGTAGAAACTGCAGCTCTGGCTATCATCATCGGTATGTTTGTTTGTTAAATCTTTTGCTACCAACTTTCTTGGAAAACAAACTCTTCAATGCCAATTCAATTCCTGGAAATGAACCTAAACAGGCTGTATGCATTTGTTTCCAAGGATATATTTAAATTCCTTTGGTTATATCATATTCCTTTTAAAGGTTAGAAACGAATTTGCAAATGATCAGCAATTTAAACATTTCATACACAATTTAGATATATATAAATACATGTACTGAATTTGGATGGAATGAAATTGCTCACAATTTCTAACATGACATTGTTATCTATTTATGTTCTTGATTTGAATTTTAGTGGCTTCTTTAAGACATTTATCTTAATAAAATGACTTATTTCTGTCCCTTTTTCTTATAAATTAAAAATTTGGGAAGTATCCTTGATACCTTTGGTTTCAATTCTTCTTTTCAATCCGACACCTTAGCAAAATCGGAATTCTTGCACACGTAGTCCCGTTTTACGGAATCAAGAAAAGTCGAATTTACTCTTTTTGCTCGTTTTCATCATCAAACCCAAGAAGAATGGGTTAAAAACAGGAAAAATGTATCTTAACTACAATTTTAACCTACTGTGATCTAAACAAGCATATTTCACAAAAATCTGTAATTAGTTGATCAAAGTATTGGCAGAAAAATCAATATTTTTTTTGTAAAATTATCTAAAAACATGTTCCCTCTTTTTCTGGATGTTTATCATAATATGAAACAGACTACCGGTATAATATTTTTTCTCTTTGTTATCTTGTCCTTGTGGCTCATTTAATACCAGGGGGTTGAAGTTAGAGGAGAGAATCTGGCTAACCAGGAGCACTGACCTTGATTCATAAAAGTAAACATATTGTTACTTTTCTATAAGTTTGATGGTTATTGAATTATTTCTTGGACTAAAGAATTATTTGGGGTTATTTATTAGCCATAGTAATTTATCCCAACTTATACTCTTTCTTCACAAACACCAAATTAGAAGCTAAGGGGGTTGAAATCGGAGCAAGCCAGGCTAATGACGCAGGGTTATTAACAAATAAAGAGCAAAGCACTGTACGGAATTTTGGGCAAAATAGCATACCAGCTCACATGCAATTTACATCGAAACAAAGCTTTCAATTTTGTAATAAGTAATATTTGATTTATTTCCCAGGTAAACAAAATCGAGCCAGCATAGATTCGGTGCATTGTGGAGGAGAGCTTGTGGCATTCTCTGTACTTCTTATTGGTTATTGTATGTGGTCAGAACTGATTTATTTGACCGAACAGCGAAGACATCTGGGCGTTTTTAGATATCCAAGTATGTATGAAAACTTGAGTCTCTGTTCTAGAGGTGTTTCTTATAGACAAATCTAGGGTCCATTATGGCCAAGTGGCTAAGGTGTAGAAACTTTTACACTGGGTACAACTTATAGCTTATTATAATTTAGATTTGCTGTATATAAAGGTTTGAAAAAAATGAAAATAGGATGTATAGCATGGGGATCCTGAGTTCAATTCTCACCACAAGCACAGGGATTTTTCCTTTAAGTGTCCTTGGTTATGACAAGACAGAGCCCTGACTAGTGCAAATGAAATCTGGAAAAGATGTAACATATCTGAAAAACCAGTTTGCACAGCATTAAACCCCATAACTGCCGTGACTAACCCACAAATCCACACAAGTTCTGGTACCGTATCTAGGAAGCGGTCATAGCGAGTGAATTTAATAAGCTTCAAGCTTTGGCCACAATCAATGTAATATAAATAAGTTTTAACTAAATTAAATCAATAGACATATCTTTTCATTAAATTCATATTTGTAAAAAAAAAATTTTAACAAATAAGGAAAGAGATTGCTACACATGTCTTCATTAACATTGCATAGCTTTTGCAAAATACTAACTTGTCCTGTTGATTTAAGATAGAAAATGGGGCCTCCATGGTCAAGTGGTTAGAGTACAGAACTTAAAATCACATAGCCCCTCTCCGTATGGGTTTAAATCCTGATGTGGGATAGTAGTCACTTGACAAACGCTACGTCATAAATATGACGTTATTTATGACGTAATAGCGTTCTCTTCTTGTTCAGCAATGTTGTATATATGTGGGATATATGTGGGATATGAGGTAGAGTGAACTAGATGGGAGTATGGCGTGTTATGTTTAATTTTAATGTTTCTATGTTTATTAAAATTAAATACAACAGTGTGTGTATTGTTTGTCTTGGTGACGTATATTTACCAAAATATGGATTATCATGAGAGGTAGTCTCCCGACTGACTTACGGAAGGCCTATGGTTCTACCCGGCTTGACCAGCCCTTATGGGCAGTTGAGCATGGGGTCTGACCAGCCCTTATGGGCAGTTGAGCATGGGGTCTGACCAGCCCTTATGGGCAGTTGAGCATGGGGTCTGTCTTCCTCCATCATTAACTGAAATAATGTTGATGTGATATAAAACCCATATAAATAAATAAATAAGATCGAAAATAGACTCTTCCTTCTTATAATGTCGCAGTTCCATTAAGCAGATCATTTATCTTCATGTGGGAAATGAGTCAGGAGTAAGGAAAGGATGTTGTGCAATACTGACAGTGAAATGCCTGGACCATGGTCATATATGTCGGACCTTAGGGGTAAGTAGCTATCCTTGGGTCAGTACTATGTAATATACTACGGTCAAACTTGTGTTAAGAGGCCAGCCTATGGCACAGAGTAAATTGGCTGTTTAAGACAGGTTGGCTGCTTAACACAAATTGATTTACACTATAAATCTAACCATGGGACTTTTTGTAGTGGCTGTTTAAGGCAGGTTGGCTGCTTAAAAGGGTGGCTGCTTAACACAAGTTAGACTGTATAGTATAGTATATTGCATAGTACTGACCCCAGGATAACTACAGACCCCTATGTGCTGAATAATATGTTTTATAAAATTGCAATTGCATGTATTTTGTATGTTTCAGTTATAATGTTCAACTCTTTAATGATAAAGACCCCACGCCCAGTTCGACTTAGTATACAATACAAAGCAAGTAGTTTAGATAAAACAACAGGGAATGATAAACAAGATAAAGAAATGGGAGATAAGTCTGATAGATCTGTAGAAGTTAGTAAAACAACTGAGGACAAGGTTACAAGTGGTACATCTGAAAGGTTTGTGTGGTGTTACGTTAATTACAAAATTATGTTTTGTGTAACCCTTTACCAAACAATAACAACATTTAACCCATTTGTTGCAGACAACTCAGGAAAACATTGTGGTAAAAGGAGGAATTGCTTATAACGAGCAATTTTGCCTTTTCCCAAAATGTTTTCTGCCCTATCAGAAAGTTATAATTCAATTTCATCACTTTTTGAAATGTCGTCTGCAAACGCTTTCAATGACAGACAGTTGAAAACTTGGCTTTTTGGTAAAGGGTTAAACATATTTATTTCTCAAATATAGTGTACATGAACAATTAGATATGAACTAATTTTTCTTCTGATCGCTATTTTCCAGTATGTGCAGTGTGTATCATACAACAACTCATCATTTGTGCAGTTTAAAGAAATTTAGTTTTAACATCCAAATGTCATCAGATTAAAGGCAGTTAGTTAAACAATATGTCGTTCTTGAGAGACGGACATATGGGCCACGTCACAGGAAAAGGGGCACTCGGACATTGCAAACAGTGTAGCCCCAGACCAGCCGCCACGTCACAGACGTGACGGCTGGTCTGGGGTTACACTGTTTGCCATCTTAGAGGACATGAAGTTCTACCTTTAAATAAATACAAATGATAACTGTCATGACTAGATGCTGGAATAATAGCGCTAAGAAGAGCTGGGTCAGCGTTTTTTATTTATGTCCGAGTGCCCCTTTTCGTGTGACGCGGCCCATATGAAGATGCATTTTAATCTTATTTCTCAAGACTCTACTTTATGATAGAATGTTTTTCATATGTGATGTAATCCTATAGGAAATTTCTGTTTTTTATATCCGAATACAGTGAAGCCTCGTTTATCCGGACCCCAATTTTCCGAATGTCTCGCAATCCGAACGAAATTGTAAGGGAACGGAATTATTTGACCAGTTTGTTGCAGATAACTTTTGAAAACATTGTGGGAAAAGGAGAAATTGCTCATCGCGAGCAATTTCTCCTTTTCCCACAATGTTTTCTGCCATATCAGACGATTATTTTTGAATTTCAACACATTTTGAAATGTCGTCTGCAAACTCTTTCAATTCGGGACTGCCGACAATTTGGCGTTTGCTAAAGTGCTATAAGTATACACCTGCATACAGACCGTTTATGTCTTAATGTGTATAAGAACATGCTCTACTTCAATAGTCCGGATGAATCGGTAATCCGGACATTTTGTTGGGAACGGACGTGTTCGGATTAACGAGAACTCACTGTAGTACTATACTGTTTCTATGGAAGTGAACTGTTCTGTATATTGTTAACTATTTAGCATATGCATCTGTTTTTCTGCCAAGCAACCTTAAGTTATCTTATGACTTCCCATCCTTTGTTTACATATAAATTCATTAGCCTGAACGTTGAATTAGTATTATAATGATTTGACAAAAAAAGTGACGTTTTTGTATTTTTAAGACAAAATGATAGAAATTTGTCAATTCAATTTTTCTTTATGAATAAGCTTCCAATATTTTGTTACTATTGATTCATTTTTTTCTTTACAGTACAGAGTGGGTGACATTAGAAAAAGATTATAT
Organism: Cerastoderma edule; assembly: GCA_947846245.1. Lineage (NCBI taxonomy): Eukaryota > Metazoa > Mollusca > Bivalvia > Cardiida > Cardiidae > Cerastoderma > Cerastoderma edule. The sequence goes on from OX401405.1 coordinate 46,968,882, forward strand.
TGGACCAATATCTATGAACATGAACTTGTTTGCTAAACGAGACGATAGTGTAGATGATCTTTTCAAAGAATCCCTTTTGCTTGCCATTCAACCTTGCACGAGAATGCAGATGTTGAAATTTATGGGACAACTTGTGAAAGGAGAAATTGGAGTAAGTACACCCATTTGTAGTATAAACCTGTTTAGTTTACATCAATTGTTAAGCAAGTTCTTATGGCTTACGCAAATCACCCCCGATTCCGCTTTCTGGATACATAGCCAGTACTGACACAGAATGTAGAATAATGAAGAGTCCTAAAGTGTGCCCACTACTCAAGAAATTTGACCCATGATTCACATGTCCAGAGGCTGACACTTTTCTCCTAGACTGCTGTCCTCACAATGGTTAGAACACTTACAAAACATCACATGATTTAAAGAGACTAACACAGATAGTTGTGCTCTAGTAGTCATAAACATTGAAAAGTTGATATTAACAATCATTGTTGGTAAACCAAGGACCGTTTTCAATTTCTTTACTTCAAAGTTGCTTAAATCCTGTGAGTTTGTTGAATACAGTCAAATCTGAGGGAGTGCAGCCACTCATAAACAGCGGCATATCGTACCTGGACAATGGCAATTTTATGTGAAATTAGCCTTTGAGTCTTTCAGCTCTTCTAAGGGAATTTAGAATAAGAGATGCTATTTTTATATAACATCATCAGAAGGGTCTTCGGACGCCTTTAACCACTCTTGTCGCATGACATTAGCGTGGTGTGCTAGAAAGAATGCCAGCGTTTAACCCTAACAAGTTACAAAACATTTACTTACTACTTTCAACCAAAGACAAACAATAAAGAAGGAATGTTAACTCTTCATGGTACTTTTTGTAATGGAAATTTCATTAGGAAAAAGTCGGGTCTAGGTTGAATATTGGATGTGTTTGTGTAAATTCTTGATGTGTTTGTGTAAATCCAAGAACAGACAATTTAAAAATGAAAAATTGTTAAAAATCGCATTAACCTTTAGAATGCTGGGTAATTTTCTAAAAATAGATTTTTGTGTTGTCTGCCTTCAAAAACCTTAAATATTCTGCTTAAATTTGTTGAGGAAAGATACCAAGAGAAACAAACAGGTAAGATCGCAGGCCAGCCTCCAAGTTATTTGGTTACTGGCCTGGATCAAACCTGTTTGCATAAGCATGATGTCGGTTCAAGCACGAAAAGGGTTAAAATACACACTAATGAATAGCACGCTTTTGTTTTCAATTTTTACCCAACAGCAACCATTGGAGTTTGTTGACTATATCAGTACAACTGAATACAAAATGAAAATTGTCAATCCAAGTGACCCAACCACAACTAATGGGATTGTAGAGTGCCTAATTGATATAGATGGTGAAGCTGTGGAGATCAAGGAGCCAGAATTCACAGTCAGGTAGTTTGCCTTTTATTGATTCGCTAATTTTTTTCAAGGGTTTAGTCTAGGATTTTGGAAATATGTATATTTTTTATAGTCTCGCATGTGAAATTTGTTTTATCCAGGTTACTTTAAAAGTCAATAAATCTATGAAGTTTGATAAAGAGTTCCTCTTTTTACTTGCAAAGGTCTTTTGTAATCACAATGATTTAAAAGTCATGTTTCCCTTTTTGACAAAATGTAGAACAATACAATAGGTCTATGTTGAACAGGAGTCAAATGTCTTTATGACATTAATAAGATAATTTCATGGTTGCCATGCCATCTATAAAAGCTCAGAGTTTAAGCTCACCAGTGTGATTCAAAATGTGACACAGTATTTTGATTTTCAAGAGATGTAGTTTCCTGGTTTCTTATTTAGAAATATGGAATGTTGATAGTTCTACCTGGCTTTACCAGTCATCAATGATTTAAACATATTTTATTACCAATTGAACATATAATACACAATATACAACATTGGTAAAACTTCATATTATCAAATTTGGCAAAAGGGTCTGGCTACAAGTTCTCACAACTGAGAAACGGTGATTGGAAATGGCCGTTGGGGAACTAGCCCTTACTGGCAGTCAAGTTTGGGGTCTTCCTCCAACATTAGCAACCAGGCTTTGTAGCATAACTGGAATAGCGATGTTGCTTTAAAAAAAACCAATTGATGTTGATAAAAAGTGCTGCCCAAAACTTATGTCAAACGACTGACCTATTTCCAATGACACTGTTAAGCAGTGCTGAAAAGCATTAACTCATACAACATACCTCATGTTTGCCATAATGTATATTGATATAGATATATTGATATAATATTCTGTTTCAGGCATTTCCCAAAGAAGCTCTTGCTGTACGCCAACGTTCCAGAGGACTACAACCTGTCAAAGGTCAAGGCAAGGACATCAGGGCATGATAAATGAGAACCCTTGGCTGACATTTGATTGTTTGTTTTTACCCAAATCTCCATTTCATTTTGGAGTAGTTGGCGTGTCCTATTTTAAAGCAAAAGCTGAAAAATAATTGAATTGTTGCATACAATATTTTATCTTGACTTGCAATTACAAGAACCTTTAGGTATAAGTTGATATAGTTGGCCTTTATATGCCTTATGAAGAAACTGCTAAGCTAGCCATCATGTTTATATCCTGGCCAAATGTGCCTAGGACTATATTACAAAAAAGGACAAAGAAATCTTTATTGATGTAGTTTTATACAGTTTCTAGTCATATACATACATACAGGTTTACATGCTGAACATATATGCTTAACATTCATATAACATTGCAATTATAATTATAATGATTTGTGTAAGCTTTATGTTTTTATTGTCAATTACTGCTTTTTAAATTGTTTTAAATATTTTTACACCTCCAAATATTAAGCCATTGCAAAGCTGATATATAAAACAGGGATTTTCAATTAAATATCTATTAAATTACTTTTCAGGTTAAGGTGTTTGTAAGAAATCTGTAAGAAATATATTTTCTATGACATGCACTGTCTTTACATGTATCATTGTTGTAAAAGTAAACAAAAGGGTGCTTTATAAGTGCAATAGAAGAGTAAATCTGTTTGTACATTTAGCCTTTGGTTCTGGTATGTGCGTATACCAAACATAACGGCTAGGTATATGTATAAGGCAGCACCTAGCCTAACATCTTGGTGTTGAAATTTTGATATTGATTTTTGTCGTACGATTCAATTACAACATATGTACAATATTTCTTATAAGCTCAATAAGTTAGATGAACTAAACTAGCACACGCCACTTGTTTGGCATAGTTTTTTTTCTTCTTTTTTTAATCTTATGCCTCTTTTGATTAAGACAACTGTTAAATTGTTAATGTTTACTGCATTTAGAGATGAACTCCATTGCTATGTGTTTCTACTTGTTGTATTACATAATGAAATCAACTGACTGCATAGAAATCTATGTTCAGGGATGAATTTGCATTCATATGTGTCTTTTCTATGAAATCTGTACAGTTGGTACTATATTTTTGGATTGTTTTGGTCTCAGCATTAGTCTGTATTACCTGCCCCTTATCACTACAATAGTGGGATTAAATGAATATTCTTTGGTTATGATTTGATAAACTTCGATGCCAACCAGGCTATAATTAGCATTAGATAATCTCTGCCTTACCATTGTTTCATTTCACAACCTTCTTTAACATTGCCCTTGCCTTTTGTTTGGCGACAATGTGTGACTGCTCAGCGAATATTTTTTCAAATACAATAAGGATATGCATCTGGATAGGTGATGGGACTCAATGATTGGATGATAAATGCACCATTCTGAAGACATTCTGATTTTTCATAAAATAATTTGACCCAAACTGGACTTTTAACTGGAAATTACTTCAATGCAAGGTACAGTCAAACTTGTGTTTAGAGGCCAGCCTATGGGACAGAGTAAATTGGCTGTTTACGATAGGTTGGCTGCTTATCACAAATTGATGTACACTATAAATCTAACAGTGGGACTTTCTGTAGTGGTTGTCTAAGGCAGGTTGGCTGCTTAAAAGGGTGGTTGCTTAACACAAGTTAGACAATACTAGAACTGGAAGTAGTCTACATTTTTTGTAACTAATCAGGTATTACTTGACCTAACAAATATACCTCATACATTATGTGTAGGGTTACAACCGTTTTGTTAAATGTCCCAGCAAATGACACATTCCTATGAGCGTCTACCTTTAGTAATTAAATGTATATGGAAGAGTTGAACATCATTTAAAACCATTATCGTTGGTAGTAACTCATATGTAATAGTGATATTAGGTTGCGACATATTTGTGGCTCCTGAATCAAGTTAGATGACCGTTTAGATATTGTATTTGACATTTTGTTTGTTTTGTTTTTTGAAAACGAAAAAACAATCAAAGCTGTCTTGTAAGATGCAATCTAGCTTTTTCCATATTATCTCAGAAGTGTTTTTATTGAATAAACCCGACGAGTTCGGATTAATGTGGTAGGATTAACGTTAACCCTTAAAGTGCTGGAACCGACTTCATGCTTATGCAAACAGGTTAGATCCAGGCCAGCCGCCAATCTAACCTGTTTGCTACCTGAGTATCTGTCTTCATCATAATTAGGCAGATATTTAAGATTTTGGAAGCAGACGCCACAAAAATAAATTTTTTGAATATTACCCAGCATTCTTAGTGTGAATATTTACACACCTGAGCCTCCTTATTACAGCAGCTATATATTCATCTCAAGGTTGGTCGATATTCTCTCATTATTATATGCATAGACATTTAAGGGCTGTTTTTTATAAATGTATATTTCTACATAAGAAAGTCAGATGTAACGTTTGTAATAAATGTTTTTATCAGTATGCTTTTGCCAAAGTTTTCATTTGTTTCATATTCCTGTGTAATTTGGATCTATAGGACTTGTCACAGACAAGCCGATGTATGTTTTGAAATTTGCCTGAGCTCGAAACCCTGGCTTTGCCAATATTCGTTTATCAGTTTGATCACGTTATTCCTGTCTCAAATATTCATATTGTGTTTTTTTAACAGTGATAGAGGCAACTGTATTCTGGAAGCTGCATATCTGCTTTAACAGTGATTGAATATAGTATACAACAATTACTGTGAATGTAACTACACCCTTGTTTGTTCATGTTGATTTTAGAGCCGTGTTAACCATTTTACAACTATCTAAGTCCAACCATATTTATTTTACATTGACTGTGAAACAAGTCCTTACAATTTGGATATATCACTCTCGATTCTGCTTCCTGGATACAGGACCAGTACTTGCGCTGAATGTGGATTAATGAAAGGTCGCAAGGCAGATCCCGTTACTCACTTATGATTCAAACCTACAACCCTTGTGTCCGGAGGCCACGCTTTTCTCCTGTACTACTTAGCTCCGAGACTGAAGAGTCCTGTCAAAGCGGACTCCCATGAAATCTGACGTACCGGCGGGGCTCGAACCTTGGAGCCTCAGTACTAAACTGCTAGGCTTGACAAAGGATCCATAATAAGAGTTATTTAAAAAGCATAACATGATTACAGTGAACCCTCGTTTATCCGGACACCGATTATCCGGATGTCTCGCAATCCGAACAAAATTGTAAGGGAACGGAATTATTGAACCAGTTTATTGCAGACGACTTTTGAAAACATTGTGGGTAAAGGAGAAATTGCTCGTGACGAGCAATTTCTCCTTTTCCCACAATGTTTTCTGCCATATCAGAAGATTATCTTTCAATTTCATCACGTTTTGATATGTCTTCTGCAAACTCTTTCAATTTGGGACGGACGACAATTTGGCGTTTGCTAAAGGGTTATAAGTATACACCGCTCATACAGACCGTTTATGTCTTAATGCGAATAAGAACATGCTCTGCTTCATTAGTCCGGATTATTCGGTAAACCGGACATTTTGATGGGAACGGACGTGTTCGGATAAACGAGGGTTCACCGTAGTATGTTATGTTATATTTAACAATGTCCAAGTGCACACGTGTTTAAGTTTGTCGGAGGTTTGTACGCAGTTTCATTGGTAAGATCATTATGCATATTCAATTAAGGCGAATTTTCGACTGGTCAATTAATGTTGGAAAAACGGTGAATGGCAACACGATCGTTGGCGGTGTTTGTCAGCTGGCATCTGAATTAATGATGATTTACAACTACGATTGTTACCATGCTTGTCAACTGTTTCCTCATAAGGAAAGGAGAACATTGCCGGGACTAGTCCTCAAAAAGGCGCGAGTACGTTTAGTATCCACCAAACCGTCATCGAGAGTGAATTTAGTACGCTTTAAGCTACCGTCACAATCGATGTAAGATAAATATTAGTTTGAAGTTTAAGTTAAACTAAATGCTTTCCTATCTAAGGAACACAAACAAGTGTACGGAGTCACAGAGCCAGGACTTCATGCTGAATGCACTCGCAGCGTCCATGGTTTATTATATGTTTTCTCATTCGTCGAAAATAATAGCATTGATAATTACTTAGACACACCATTAAGCTGCATCAAAAGTGCAGCGTTTCCTCAAGAATGGGGCAGCCGGGAAACAGGGTATTTTAGGATCTTTGTAATCCGATTACCGGCTACTTTTCTGTTTCATTGCTTGGGTTGTTTATCGGGAACCTCAAGCAGTGTATGACTCACGTTCATCACAGACACTTGACTTAACTAATTTTACAAAAACTTCACAGCTGACCACTCTGAAAGTATAGCCAATGCCATCAAAAAAGCCAGACCCATTAGTGTTTCGTTTCACCGAACCGTTGAAACAATATTTTCCTTGGTGGTAAACCAAAATTTCAGATGTTTTTTTTGTTTTTTTTTTGAAAATATATTTTTATGTAAATGCAACATCTATTTAATGTTACTGGATGCTTATGTTGAATATGTTGCCAATAAAATATCATATTGGTTTTAATCCGTAGCGTTCTGCTTCATGAGAATGGTACCATGAATGGAAAACTATCTCAACGCCAAAATGATTATTATGATGCTATTAACCGAGCAAATAAACCTCAGAAACACAACCACGATAGATCAATGAAAAACACCGTCGTCCACAGATCGGTTTTACTGTCTATTCACATACATGCATGCTCTCTATTGGAACCACATCGTCGTTATTACTTTAAATCGATTTATAAACGCTTAATTTAACGTAATGTAAACGTTAACTCCAGTTCTGCATTCCACTTCCTTTTCCTATGTGACCTTGATTTGTTCGTATACTTTGAAGAGTATTGTAATGACAAGAAACTTTGTAAGTTTACGTCTCCATAAAATATTCGTATTCTATAACAATGCGTCAGGTTCTCTAATTGCACATACGTTCCACAAACTTTGCTATGGTTTTGATACAGAGAAATGTTGAGATATAACTGATTATCTGTTGAAACTACACAGAAATTTGTAACCATAACATTTGATAGAGTTAGTGTGGCCAGGTCCTCATAAACCTTTACAGAAGGTCATGAAGCGTTATTTAACGATTTACACATATGGGTTATTTTAACATGGTTGAAATTAGAAAAGGCGGATAAAAAAACATGACATGAAACACATTTGTATGTATTTTCTTTATGGTATCTTTTGGATAAAGAATAAAGTTGTCGTGAGAAGAAATGTATCCTTTCGGGTCAGTGGTTTCTACAGTATCTGCAGAAAGAATTGTCGAAGTGTGTTATGGTTGAGTAAGGGGTGGGAAAGAACAACTGAACATTGGTTAGCTATTTTATCAGCACTTTAATCTGTATACTATCAATTGAAAACTAAAGTTCTTTTTTTCAAAAACCAAATCAAATTCCTACTAAAGATAAAATGAGAAATAAAATATTCTATCATCAACAACACATGCATCTAAACCGGCTAAATAACATGTTTAAGGGTGAAATAAATATATACAAAGCGCCTGGCACCTTCTATACATGTAATATAGATAATACACGAAATCGTGAATGGCTAATGATCAATGTAGTTTATTAATTATCATACTTATTAATGAGCAAATTAATCATTATAATTTTCCACTGCTATTCTATACATAAATAAAGTCAATTTAAAAAAAAGAAGAAAATCGATAATTCGAGATGACGAGTCCCTTTCCTATTACAGATCACGTGACTTATCTGTAACAAAGACGGTATTTAAAAATATTGTGATAATCGGAGAGTTTGCGCATTATAAGCACATTGTCACTTTATCGCTATGATTTATTATCATTGTGTATAGGCTTTGTGTAGCACATGCATTTCTATTTCTTTCCTAACTGATTACACAAAGTGACTTCTAATAGAAGCACTTCAGAGCATGGGCATTGGTCGAAAATACATTTTGAATAAATGTCCATATATTTTGGACACGTCTTTATCCGAAGCAACAGCAGTCAAAAAAGAATTAAACCCTATTCATATAGTTAAAACATGTAGAAACCATTGTAACAAAGGGATAAATTGTTCATTAGTAGTACTTCGGCAATTTATCCTTTTAGCAGTATGGTTTCTAAAATGTTTTGCAGTGGTTTTGTCAATGTTGGTCTTCGTGAGGATTGGTATACCTAAATATTTTCATTTAAAGATCGAATTTTAAGAAAGTGGATGGTTAGGAACCTTATATTGCAGGTTTGATATATGCTGACTTGGGGGATTACACTTTAAGACTGGTGTCACATATTTCTAATAAATAAAAGAAAATATGAACATATTGAGTTCTCCGTGTTTATTCTCGTAGCTTCGTTTCTACTGTAATACCATCATATATTGCGAAATGCATCTGATTGGAAAATTGAAAAAAGTATACATGGTTTGGATTTGTTTTGACTAAATCCCTTAAAACATTATAGCTTAGCACTTGTTTGCTAATCATTGTTTATTGATGTATTTCTGTAAGTGGCAGTGAGCATAATAAAAAGAAAATAGTTTTCATCAAGTCTTCGTTTTGACGCAATGTTTAACTCATACCCCATATGGAATTTTGCTTGAATGGCTAAGGTTAAAATTGACAGTAGATAAGCACGATTAGGTTTGGAATGGGAGGTGAAACAATCGCGAAAAAATGATATTTTCTTAAGCATTTATTTCTTTTTTGTCACAGTTGTTGATAGGATGTGCAGAAGTTGTGGTAAAGCGATATATTGGGCATGTGGTACTACATTGTATAAGTTAGATACAAACTTATTGGATAGAAATCATGTCAAGAAAGTTGATTGCTAGTGCATGTAACAAACATTTCTTTTATCAACACTGGTTGCCTTCACTGTCTGTGGTATTTTGCGTAAAACAACTTCGTATTTGGAAATGGGCTAATAAATTTTTTCGCGAGTAAAACTGATTCACTTTGCAATATTTATAGTCAAAACATGTAGCACAATTGAATTTGGTTTCTAAATTCTTAAGACTAAAAGGCAGTTACACAACCTTCTATCATGACCAAAAACACATTCTTAGACATGTTCACAAAGGTCTCGATCACGCAGTGTCCTTACTCAATAAAGTTGCGTGAATAGTGTGATTAGGTTTAACATCATTTGGCTAAGTTCCTCAAAAGAGGTATTGAACTTTATTATATCTACTTTTTCTTCGGTCATTTTCCGTTGGTTCCGGGTTTTATTTAATTTATAACGGATGGTTTTGGTTTGGAACCAAATTGTTTTCATAATTCCATGCGCCATGCATAGTTCAGTAATGTGATTTTCAAATTACCAAAATTAATTTTTTAAATCAAGCCCCTGATTAAATGACATTAACCCTTCTACTTGTAAAATTATATCCCCATGTTAGAACAACAAGTATACACATACACAAACAGTCGTCAAACAGTGGCGGACTCCATCTGTTAAAAAGTGTGAACATATTTGGTATACACCAGTGCAGGGTCTGTATTTAACAATAACTTCTTGTTTACAAGCATTAACTTCTTTTGTCACAGCATTTATTCCGGTTACCGTTTCATTGCAATATTTTGTTAACATGAAGCAAAGAGATAATAAAAGGTTGCTCTACGATAGCTCTATATTATGGTGGACCACTTTTCGAAGCGGAGAAGTAACAACATAGTCCGAGCGACACGCTTTTGTCCGTTTACAAATGTTCAACTTTCAGAAAATCTCAATATTACAACCACAAAATTAATCAATATCTTGTTGGTTTATTTCCGTTTTATAGTTTGTTCCTTGCTCTCGATAAGTACGTGTTGGCTAACAAACATTGTAGAATATTAATACACTGTCTAGAGTCGGGTCATTTCGTTGGATTGCTTTTGTTGTTTCATTCGTGCTGGCTCGTTCCATCGATTGACGAAGGGACTGAATGAACTTTATTTCCGCATTCGCTAAGCGGATTTTATTTCCTAATCTGCGATACAGCTGTCAAAGTTCATCTGTCTAAACACGGTACGAAATACGCGTCCTTTTGGAAAAAACAAATTCCTGGAATTTGGTGCAATTTAGAAACATAAATTCCGCATTAAATGTCAATGCTAGGGAAGAGACGATCAGGGAGGCCTATTTGTTTTTAGTATGTGTGACTAAACGTTGTTGAAAAAATTAAATAGTAATGTTATTATAGTTTGACTGAGAACCCCTGATTGATGTTATTCCAATGATCCAGATATTTCATTCTACAACACAGTTACAGCTTGGATCTTCCGAGTTAGACTGATTTAGGATCCGTGTAATAAACACACATTACATCGGACGTACATTCACTCGAGCATTGCAGAGGTATCCGAAATGTACACGGATACGAATGCAACCCAGATGGCTTTTCATCTGAAACGACGGAGAAATATAGCACTGGTTTAAGATATATTTTAAGATCAAACCATACACTTTCTCAAACAGAAAAATCTAGATGTCATTATAGCGTACGATTTTGCAAAACGATTGCATTTTCACTTAACAATAGAGTATAGATGTCATTTGAAATTCAACAAATACAAAAAACCATTATGAAAAATTAACTAATTGCTTGTTGCTAAAGTTGCTAGAAGTTTCTTCTTGATTCGTAGCGATTTCTTAATTCGTCGACCTCAGCTGCATTGATAAAGTTTTTAAATGCATCAGAAAATGAAGGATTGGAGATAGGTCTTTAAGGGACTATATCACAGATTGTCCCATGTAGGTAACATAGGTTGAGATTGTGCTTCAACCAACATCGTCACTAAACAAAGGACCGTTTTTATTTCATTATTCTAAACTTGCTGACTATCAGCGTTTTCATTTAAGAATGTGAAATGAGCTTCTATGCCTTTATGTGCTTTGATAGCAAGCTCTTACCTATAACAGAGATTTTACAGGAGGGCAAATGTTTGCACACGCACAGTCAAATATTTGTGAGAATCAAATGGTGGTGGTATATGAAATTATCGCTGCTTTTCTAAGTATGGGTATTTTTTTTTTATTAATATCGCTGTTTACATACGTAAACCTTTTAAACGGTTTCCTTTATTTGTAGCATAAATGCGCTACGTTTCCACCACACAATGATGAAAGGTTAGTGATAAGTTTATCACTAACCTAGTTTTATGTATTTCTATAGAATTGTGAAGTATTTTTATCAGTATATTCTAGTTGACAGTTTATTTTAAAAAGATAAAATCCTTATTCTGTGAGATAGTCCTTTTAAAAGCCTTTAAGAAAATCAAAATCGGATAACAATGTTTTCATATGTGGGCAGTGAAGTATCCATGGTACTAGTATATGTATTTTAATGAAACAAACAAGTATTAAGACGAACGGTAGAATTAATCAGAAGAACGATTTCCCCTTAAACGTTATTTTTTTAATCATGTTTTGTTGAAATGTGTACATTGTATTTGTATACATGTATAAGTACATAATAAATGTATGCAAATATTCTATTTCGACAGACTAAAAGAATGAGTGACAAAAGAAATAATTCCTCTCGTAGGAAGCATAGATATGAAAAGTAATTGAATAACACTTTTGAATTAGCAATCGTTCTATATATTTATACCTTTTTGAAAATGTTTGTAAATAATTGCAATATATAATATTTTGTTTATAGTGTTCTAAAGTACATATTATGCATACATGAATGTAATTATGAAACACGCTACCAATGCTTATAAATGAGAATACATTGGGTAGACGTTCAACAAACTAACAAATCAACAGAACAGTGCCGTAACAAGAAAGGCAAGTCGACAGATCGACTCCTCCTCATGTATAACAAGAAAATGGCTGTTGTTGCTTCCTCACTGTTTTCGGGAGACGAATTTCAGTTGTAGGGGTCGGTCAGGGGTCATTACTGTGTTGAGAACCGCCTCGATGGGTTCATGATGGTACTCTAATCGGAAATTCTGGATTATCTGCAATTGGAAAGGCGGAAATAGGACTACTAATTAACTTATCAATATGGATAAAGGTGGTATACCCATAACCCACCATTTTGAAACTCATTCTGCCTTGGATTACTTCTGACGATGTTGGTATACTATACACCGGAAGAGGACGAAATTTTTCGGTTCCGGTCCGAATCGATGTATACCGTAAACGGGTCCGAAGTAATCCGATGAAAGAATGAGATGATCGGTATTCTGCATTATTTTATAATACATTATTATGTCTCAACAACTACAGGATATTCTGGAATACTCTGTGACAAAATAATAGATTGCTCCTAATGAGCTATTTATCCTTTTGTATCAAAGGTTCCTACTCAAATTAAGGAAAGGAATTCATTCTATTTTTGTGTTTTTGTCATCTGTGGTTGCTTTCAATTTGGATATGGGTTTAAAGGTTGAATAGTTTTGATATTTTTATTGCCTCTTGACTTTACTCTCTCGATGTTGCTTTTGAATTTGATAAGTTATGAATAACTTTATATGGGATCAGGCAAATGTGTTTAATCTGGTCATGAAAGATAAAACCTTACATACCTTTGTTAGAAGAATATATATCTCTTGTTCTGCAAATCGTCGTCCTGTAAAGATTATGTTTGAATAACTTTACATACCAAAATCACACCAGAGACACTCTCATAAATCTATTGGCTCATCATTGGCAAATTTTCGTTTTGTTGCAATAGCGCCGATGTTCCTTTATTAGATATGCACACAGTCTTTTAGTCATGGTCCTGTTCTTTGGTTTATAATGCTATAATACAGATGTCTCATTACAGCTAAGTGCAGCTGGCTATATACATTTATATTTTGTACTAGCCATATCAATCGGATTTCTTTAATATTACGTGAGAGGAATTGTAATGTCTTTTATCACCTACCAGTAAAATGTTATGTTATATTACCAAGTCTAAGATGTTGTGTGTTTGTTATGGTTCTACTCGTCGTGGCAATAACTTTCCAGCTGTATTGCGAAGCCCGGTTAATCATGGGAACGGGCAACATCTAAATTGATGACAATATTGGCCGGTCAATTCAGTTAGCACAGTCGGACTTTCGATAGGCAGTCGGAAAATTACCTTCTGCTACTGAGACTCAAACCCATGGGGAGAGGAGCCATGTGATCTGAAGTTCTATACCCTTACCATTAAGCAACGGACGACACTGTGCAGTCTAAAGATATCATTTATATTCTTGAATTGATTAAACTGATTTGTTTTTCACCGACTGTGAAACAAGGTCTCTTGATTTATAGTCATTACTCTCGAGTCTGCTTCCTGGATATATAACCAATAAATGCACCGATTCTTTTGGTTTGTTCCAACAATATCTCTTTGCTGCATCTGTACTAGAGGACAACGCTCTACAACTGTTGCGGACAAAGCAACGACATGCTTCTTAAACGGGACGCCATATCCTTTTAGACCGTCACCACCGTGATAGTGGAGATTTATTGTTAAAACATGGTTAACCTCCAATTCTATAATGTCCTTTATTAAAAAACACAAAAGACAAAGCATGTTTACGATAGCGTATTCAAGCATTTGACCTACCTATACACATACGTGCACCGTGACCCCAGACTAAATTCGACAGACTTTTGGACTGTTTGTCCATTCCACTCTCTCTGAGCCATCGCTCCGGGGTAAAACTGGAGTTATTTGGGAACAGTTTCTCGTCTCTGTACATTCCAAACAGATTGGCCTGAATGTGGGTCTGAAAATGATAAGACACTTAAATAAAAGCAGCTATTTAAAACACCACTTTTATTCAACCTAATAGATAAATTATGTAAACCCTACTCTTTATGGAATCATGAAAAGACTACAAGCAATTAGGATTGCATCATGCCTCAATTGTTTTAAGTCCAGAATAGTATATGGCTCCGAGTTATTTCCATAGGAATCGCAATGTTTGAGTTCGTTAATAGATGAGCCACCATTGCAGGGGGAAAGGTTTTCAAAGCTTCTTTACGTAAACATTTTTTATTTGCTTTGACATATGTCTTTCAACAAATGATGCTTGATGATGTAAATTGAAAAGAGTACCAAGATGTCTACATGTGTGAGGTGCTTAGTATTTTAAAACGATTGTTACGCACTAATTGACCACCCTCTTTTTGTATAACATATGATTGAAAGATATTTATCCCCATGAATGAGGTCTTTGGCTTCGATCAAGTGAAGGCTGCACTGCAATACTTCTAAAAGTGTCTTTTTGGAACATTAACTGAACAACTTAAAGAAGAAATAAGCAACTTTAATTGACGGTTGCTACAAAATATTAAATCACTCACTTACCTTGCAGAGGATACAATATTGACATGATGTATGATCCTATTACTCAAAAGAAATCAAAACAAAACAAAATAAATACACACAAATAAATAAACACAACTACTTACTCCTGCAGGTATTTTATACCCGGCTACTTCCATATCTTCTGACGTGATTCTGCTTGTGGCCCATGTAATGGGATACATTCTACAACATAAAGAAACATTTATATATTATTTTGGGTCTTGGGTTATGGTCATAAAGGGTCTTGAACCACTCTCTCATATCGAAAAGTGTGATTGGCAAAAATTAAAAAAGAAAATCCATTGCCAAGGAAATAAACGAGACACAGAGGGAGGAGTGCATTTCGTCCCTCTTAATTTCAAAAGCGGGAAAGTGAGGTAGTGTTGAATAAATGTCCTTACTGTGGATCAATATCAACAACAGAATCAACAATTATCTAATGTAATATAAAATTAAAACAAAAGGAGAAATTTCTTACTCGTCTAGTGCGATTTCTTCTTTTGTCACACACATCATTTCAAAGTTACCAATCACAAGTGCAGCGAAGCAAGATGATATGGCATAAGAGTCCTAATCTTGAAATAATGATTAAACGTATGTATTCAATTCCAAAAGCATTACATCGCTTTTGAAATCCTTTGCATAACATCTGTACATACATACGTATTTTGACATATTCTCAAGCACATTTAGTTTAAGTAGCTACATGTTTTGTTTCTTACATTGAATATTTTACCACAATACTAAAACCGGATTGTTTCAACGACGTTTTATTTTGACTTACAAATGTTCTCAAGTATAGACAAGCACGGATTTTTTTTTATGTTTTTCTTTATTGTACTGTACTTTTTTAATTTGATATTGTAACATATTGTTACGACGATGCTAAAACGGGACTAAGCGTTTCTTAATTTGTTAGATAACAAGATTAACAAAATCACCAGCTCACCTAAAGGCTTCCTTTAAGACCGCCTTAACATAAGTTAATTTAGAAATATTATGTTCGTTTATCTGTCCGTCTTCACCAAGCACAGCTTGAGTCTCTGCGAGCATTTTCTCTTGTACCTCAGGGTTTTCGGCCAAACAGTATAACGTCCATAACATAGCGTTGGAAGTCTGAAAAATAGGACAACAGACAAGCATAATGACAACTTTGTAACGAACGAGCAAAGAACCTCTGCAAGATGTATTCATGTCCCATCAATGAAAACACTGTGTTTGAATAATTGGGTCTGAAGTTTCTCATCCATTTGCATGCCTGTTTACCTCACTAAAATGAATAGGCACTCCATTTTACATGAAGGTTCTGTAAACGCTACAGTATGATAATATCATTTTCATGATCTTAAGCAAATTTGACAGAGTGGTCGATGTATGAAAAATAGACATGCGTTTAAAAGTACTATAGATATTTCACATGTAGGACTCATGTTCCGTTCACGTCAAACTTAACGCTTTCCTTGGGGTATTCTTTTCCTTTTTGCTGTTACGTTAATGAGAGGAAATCTGTTATAAATACGAACCATCATGAGACAGGTCCACCATAACATCATCAACTTACCGTTTCTGTTGCCGCCTGTAATAGGTCGACAGCTGTAGACAAGGCCTCGTCCGTTGTTAGAGATTTCTGGGAAAGCATGTAAGTCAAAAACGCCACCTTTTCGGGCTCTTCCGTCGTATTGGTAGACTTGAGAGAGTTCTCCTCCATTTCCGCAACTTTCTGCAAGAGGAAGAGACGATCTAATTAGTTGAATTTAACGAAGTATTCATATTTCGTCATCTCTGGTTTTACTCCTGCTTTGAAGTAATTAGATTCTTGTGTCATGATACTTCATGTTCGTATCAGTATGTGCAGCGCTTGTTCGATTATCAATCAGTTCATTATTAATTAGGATTGTATCCGTATAACGTATTCGCAATATTAAACGGAACAATTGCATTGCAACTGTATTACTCTTTTTTTTCTTGAGACACTCAAAGCATAGCGTATATTAAGCCAATGATATTTGAAACTATCATGACAAATCATGAATTCGTCGTGATCTGTTGAAGTATTTTCTTTTCTGTTTACTTCATTTTAGTTCCTATGCATTTTACAATGAGCACGTTATTTGTTTGTTTCATAACTACACGATGGTGTAACATTCAATTTAGACAATCCGTGCATCCGTTTACAAACAGGTGTACAGTATCAACTTACCTTTTCGATAAAATATCGGCCTAATTCAAACACTTTGTCTGCGTGGTATTCGAACTTTTTCCAGAGTTTGGTTTTGTAGAGTTTATAGAGGGGTACGTTGTACATGAGCGGTTGTAGGTAGCGGAAATACTCCTGTAAATGCTCAATAAAGTCCTGTGCCTTCTCGGGCATAGGATCCGAGAAACAACCAATTCGTTCTTCGAACAGAAATGTCCCGATTGCTGCAAAGAAAATGAAAGAAAATGAGTCGAATTCGAAATAAGAAAGATGGTTGTAGATAAGCAACTTAATCTAGAGGCTGCTTGTTCACAGATGTAGGGAAATTTTGAAGTTGTATTCTAATAACTCTAAAACTGTATAGCAGCTGTACTGTTTGTAGGGCGTACGCTGAAAAATAACAATTGGTCACAAAAGTAGAACATATTTAAACTTTTAGAGCCTTTAAACAGGGAATTAATATGCATTCTGACGTCTTATTTTGACAAAGCACCATTTAAGAGCATGGTCGAGACGAAAAAAGTTAGCTAGGAGTCAACAGTTCTTGTCTTCAGGTAGAAAATCCATAATCAGCCATTTTGAAACATTTTCCTTCGTCGGAATACTTCGGTCGTTCTCGGTATACATCAGTCTGACCCGGACCGGACCTATTCGTATTAAATCGAATAGTTCAGACCACGTTCTATGCAGAGAACGACCAAAGTAATCCGACGAAAGGAAATATTTTAAAATAGCCAATTATTGATTATTGGTATTCCACATTGAATTCTGTTTTGAGCGAGCGCGATAGTGAGGAAAAGAAACATGGATTTAACTTTTAAAACACAATCGTATGTGTAATACAAATGAATACATTAATAGTATTTAGTACAGCTGAACCCCTTCATTTAAAGCTATTTGATACAGCACTATTGAATTTCGCGCCGATTGATAATTCAGTAAAGGGTTAATTGAAATGACGTCTCCACTTGGAATCAATTGGTTTCAAATGATGACATTTATTAGTAATGATACCGTGATGAAATGCAAGAATCTGATAACTCGGTTAACGGGCGAGATATCTGATAGCATGCTGACGTAGCTATAACAACTCGTTAATTACTAATAATTATCCATTATTGAATAAATCTTTTTCAATTTATCTTTAGTTAATTAAAATTAGATGTATAATGCGTACGTAGCAACGCCATGAAAGTGTTATGCTAATAAACTGTTTGAACTTGATATTGGTACTTTTAATCGTTCAAATTGAAAGGAGCCGCAGCAGCAGACGACAATGATGATATGGGTTAGCACTCGTTACTTATGGGGTTGATCTGGGTAGAAACGGAGTCAACGAAAACAAGATGTTTGCTCTTATCTGGATCTGCGCGACCTTTTTCTGGGAGGTTTTTCTATATCGTATGACGTGGAAACGATAATGAGAGCACCTATAAGTACATGTGACGTATTCATCTTGAATTGAGGATTGCAGAAACACAAAATCAAACTTTGCAAATAAATACATAAAAGTAAAATGATTTTAAGAAACGGGAAAGAAAACTTATTACCTTTTATCTATTGCATAATTCTATTCTAGTGTGGTTTTGTATTAACTTAAACGGAAAAGTTATGTGGCAAGGTTTAAATTGGTTTGACAGTAAAAATGCGCAGTGAATAGCTTTTTGGATGAAATGTCAGTTGAATGGTGAAACACTTTTTTATTATCAGGAAATCGACGCCGTGTTCGATTTGTTAAATTAAATCGTGGCAAAAACAGATTAATCTAGAATCGACCGTACTTACATTCAAACGCCCATTTAAAAAGTTCCTTTTCCAGTCCGTGTATTTCTTGGTCGGGTCGCTTGCAGTTTTGCAAATGACTGACAAAGTCGTTGGCAACATCGTTCATGGGTGTACAGTAATCCAGTGCCTCTCGCATCTTCAACATCTTAGGCGCTGTTACTGTTCGAAGCTTGTGCCAGTTCTCTCCTTGACTGAAACACGTCAAACAAACATTAGATTGTAACATACCCGGGTACCGTTTTACTAAACAGTTTAAGTTTTAAACTTAAGATTTGCGTAAGTCTGAAACAACAATTCCTCTTATTTCAATATTGGACGAAGCAATATTGCAAAGTGACACATCATTGGAATCGTCTCTCCGAGACGCTTCCAATGAAGTGCCACATTGCAACATTGTACTTTCATTGAATATACTATCCATGTTTATCAATTATGACTTACGCAAACATTTTCCGTAAGTTGTTTAGTAAAACGGGCCTCCGGAACGTTTATGCAAATAAGGAAACCTAATGGACTGTTATAGAGCATATGTGAATACAGTCAAACTTGTGTTAAGAGGCCAGCCTTTGGGACAGAGTAAATTGGCTGTTTAAGACAGGTTGGCTGCTTAACACAAGTTGATGTACACTATAAATCTATCAATGGGACTTTCTGTAGCGGTTGTTTAAGGCAGGTTGGCTGCTTAAAAGGGTGGCTGCTTAACACAAGTTAAACTGTACATAAATAGACAACAGAACTGATCAATGGACGACAGTATGTTTTTGGAGATCTATTTGCTCGGTTCGTTACAAGATAAAAGATTCGTTCACATGTGATTTTGTCTTTGAGAGATCTGTTTGGCGGGGCTTTACATGATGTCAAAATGTGTGCACACAAATGCGATATTGGTTTATCTTGCACCCGTGTAACAGCTAGGACCATAAGTGAGCGGTTTACTCCCTTATTTCTCATTTATCAAATGTGATGCAGAAAGTTTTTAAACATTTCTGACAAAAAGGATTTATCGATTTGTAACACATGTTTTATCCGACACCCTAGGGAAAATGTCATTTGTCTATTGTTGCTTTCATTTCGACCGGTCACGAAATTATAATCAGCAACTTCTCTAAACATTACATAAACATGGAAAAACATTTATGTGTAGTATACGTCCTTTATTTATATATATATGGGTTTTACATCACATCAACATTATTACAGTTTTGTAGCGATGCCAGACTCTTAATGATGGATGAAGACCCCATACTCAACTGCCCATAAGGGCTGGTCAAGGCGGGTAGAACCATCGGCATTCCGTAAGTCAGTCGGGAGACTGCCTCTCATGAAAATCCATATCCCTCTCAGGATTTGAACCCACGCGGAGAGGGGCCATGTGATTTCAAGTTCTGGCCACGGAGGCCCCATTCGTCCTTTATTAAGATAAGCTGAAAACTAGATTTGATAACACTCTATCTTCTGTTGAAGCAGATAGCGTATAAGTAAAAGGAAACCAGCATATGCTCCCCCAAGAATTTAATTAAATATGTTATTTGAAACTAAATTTGCCACTTTCTCTAATTAAGATTGTGAGAGGAAATGCACACTGGCGTCGTTTAATCAACCAATCAGGAACGACGGTCACAGTCGCGTGATTGTTGACGGTGCACTCGTTTCTTGTTCTAAATACGTCATTCGAGTAAGAACGATATTGAGTTATCATATAGTAAAAAATGTCGAAAAGTTGGATGCATTCATATAGGAGTTACATTTTGCAAACAACTAATAGAGATATTCCAAGCTTCCATGTCTTTTTGTATTGACTTTAGACCAATTATAATAAAACATATCTTGCACTTTCGTTACAAATAAAGCACCAGTAAATTATTCTTTTGAGTAGTTTCCGCCATCTTTAAACGCCATTTTCGTTTCTAAGAAGGTGGTCATGTGACCTTTTGAGTGGTAATGATCAATCCCATAAAGGGAGCTCATTGTGAGGAGAATGATTCTGCTTTAAACATATCGTATTGCCCAAAATATACATAGACACAATATGGAAATTCAGAAAAATGCATAATGAGCATATGAGTATGTTACACGTTCTAAGGCATAGTTACAACTCGCCCCGTGTGGATTATAAGTTACAACATTGGTCATTGCAATATTACATTAGGGTATTAACAAATCATACGAATTCACATCAAAATCAATAAAATAAAGAAATGGTGAGAAAGCAAAAGCTTTCTGAAAGACATAGAGAGGATTAGAGCAAAAGAGCAAAGACAGTTTAGATATAACGTTTCAGAGAGTGTCACATACTATATAGAACTTACTCGTTAACAAGTCCGAGGTCTATTCCAACTTGCTGTCTGTAGTAGGCCATCGGCTCCATTTCTCGTCGTTGTGGGTATTTACTTTCATTGCGGATCACTTTACTGTATTCGGCAGGGTCGCTTATGACAACTGAGTTGATTGTGGCAATCTTTTCTTTGTAAATGGGTCCGAATTCGATCCCCCGTTTTTGATAGGCCTATACGGAAAAGAATTTTGATGTCATGAAATGGATGTCTTATGCGTTGTGGGATACGATTACAACATGTTTTCTCGCCAATCGCTGTTGACAACAACCATTCTCTAAATCAGTAGTGACTTGTGACTTAATGAATCTCTATATCTTATTGGCCAAAGAGTGAGACACACAGAGATGGACAAACAGACAGGGGATGGGGAGATATAGAGAGTGAGAGACAGAAAGGGACAGCCGGAGAGACAAATAGAGAGAGAGAGAGAGAGAGAGAGAGAGAGAGAGAGAGAGAGAGAGAGAGAGAGAGAGAGAGAGAGAGAGAGAGAGAGAGAGAGAGAGAGAGAGAGAGAAAGAGAGAGAGAAAGAGAAAGAGAGAAAGAGAAAGAGAAAGAGACCGAGAGAGAGAGAAAGAGACCGAGAGAGAGAAAGAGAAAGAGAAGGAGAGAGAGAGAAAGAGAAAGAGAGAAAAAGAGAGAGAGAGAGAAAGAGAAAGAGAAAAGAGAGAAAGAGAGAGAGAGAGAGAGAGAGAGAGGGAGAGAGAGAGAGAGAGAGAGAGAGAGAGAGAGAGAGAGAGAGAGAGAGAGAGAGAGAGAGAGAGAGAGAGAGAGAGAGAGAGAGAAAGAGAAAGAGAGAGAGAGAGAGAGAGAGAGAGAGAGAGAGAGAGAGAGAGAGAGAGAGAGAGAGAGAGAGAGAGACAAAGAGACAAAGAGAGACAAAGAGAGACAAAGACAGACAAAGAGAGAGAGGGAGAGAGAGAGAGAGAGAGAGAGAGAGAGAGAGAGAGAGAGAGAGAGAGAGAGAGAGAGAGAGAGAGAGAGAGAGAGAGAGAGAGAGAAAGAGAAAGAGAGAGAGAGAGAGAGAGAGACAAAGAGACAAAGAGAGACAGAGAGACAAAGAGAGACAAAGAGAGAGAGAAACAAAAAGGCGGAGACAGAGGGGGAGAAGAGAGAGAAAGAGAATGAGAGAGAAGGGGAAGGAGAGGGAAAAAAGTGGAAAAAGGAGGGGTAACGAATGAGAAAAACACAGATAGAGATAGAGATAGGAAGAGATGGAATGAGAGAGAGAGAGGAAATGAGAGAGAGAGAGAGGGGGAGACAGAAAGAGACATAGCACAGCGAGATACAGAAAGAGAGAGATATAAAAAAGACAGAGAGGGGAGCGGAGGGAATTGCTATATTTTCTAATAGGACAATCATCATTATGCACGACGAAACTTATCTCTTTAGTTAGTATGATACCGTTTTATTTGTTCGTGTCAACTTATGAATCATATCTATATATCAACATTACAACATGGGTTATTTGACTCATAGCCCTCTTGTTACCCAGAGACCCTTTACTTTATATTGCTCTGTCACAGTTCAAGGAGACTCACAACGTTTTCGATATAGGGAAGGAGTATATCACAAATAACTTAGGTTAATATATGGGACGATAATTAAGAGACCGCTCTTTAGAAAAACAAACTGTATATTTTCTTCGTGAACGCTCAATATATGTATATACGAGATGAAATGAAAGACTTAACGCACCCGCTCATGTTGGAATATTGGAATTATTTGTTACCGGTCCAAAGTGAAGAAAGAAAACAGGGAGCGACAAAAGCGTCATAAGTAAAATACATATCTTTGTAATATTCGCTCGAATCTAATGAGATAACAGGAAATATTTTTCATTTCAATCATATTTAGACTGGTAGCGATATTATATTCATTCAACCCCTTATTTAATACAATCTTACTTCTATTCGTCTACTTCATAAATCTTAAGATAACCACTGACACAATGATAAATCAACCTAAATGAGCAAGGCGTCGTTTTACAACAATGATTTCTATCGATTGTCGTATATAGATTGTATATTAACTTGATGCAGAGGTCTTTTGAAAGCATTGTGAAAAAGGGATCGATTGCTTGTTGTGAGCAATTATTCTTTTGTCAAAATTGGTTTTCACCGAAAGTGTTGACAATGTTGCCAATTGCCATCTGTTGTCACTTTCTAAATGGATCAGTCACAGAATGCAGTAGGGTGGAATGGCTTGAAACGAAAATTGCTGGTGCACACCCACATCTCGGGTTAATTCAACATTTTCTTAGGCCTTTAGACATCAAGAAAAAAATCAACTCTA
The DNA here is from genome assembly GCA_947846245.1 of Cerastoderma edule. NCBI lineage: Eukaryota > Metazoa > Mollusca > Bivalvia > Cardiida > Cardiidae > Cerastoderma > Cerastoderma edule. Next base: position 46,992,091 of record OX401405.1, read on the forward strand.
CAATTTGGGTAGACGGTAGAAATATTGTTTAGAACATAGAAATTGTTTGTGAGAAATATAGTCCTTTGTCACAATGGTACCTTATAGCGTCATTAAAGTGTGTTCCTAGATGCATATTCTGTTCTACCCAACGATCACTACCTTTCAAATATTCGGGTACAAATATTTACTCAGTTGCTGTTAACCGAGACAACGTAACATAGCAAAGCCAAGTATTTGTTTTTATTTATTTCCGATCTAAAGCCAGTCGCAACAATCGGTTAATCGCTCGCTCTAATTAAATCTTTACTCCATGTATGAATGGTTTAATAAAACTTTTAACAGACCAATTGAGTTAGCAAACGTGGCATTTGGACGAATCTAGATGCCTAGCCATGTGTTCACAATGATCTTAGCTGAGGCGTAACATATTTTTGTTTATTACTTGAAAATTATTTTTTGACTTTCAGTCGATCTTTCCAAACTGATCAGATTATTCATTTTCGCTGAGAGGTAGATTTCTAGATTCAATGAAAGCGGGTTATCAAACGTGTGTGTAATTTTTTCATTCTGCAAAAGATGCGTCGAAGTAGAGTGGTAATTAGATAGAAGCTTTTTACTCCATAGAGATTGGTCTTATTATTATCTGATAAAGTGTCTCATAATGCTTATATGTTTAAAATACCAAAATTAAAATATTGTAGTAAAAACGAAAATGGGCTAAAATTCAGTCTTATGTTATTCGTAGTAGTTATTGTAGCATAGCGGGGGTACCAGCAGTTGGGAATTTGACACCTACCTCGAACATTTTACTAAATCGAAGACCGTCCTTTTTGAAGTAGTCGAAGAGTGTTCCTACAATGGGCAGACCTTTCGGTCCGGGTATGTCGTGAAAGCTTTTCAGTTCCGTTTTCGTCTTTGTTGTCGTGTGGTCCATCTCCTCTCGGTTTATCGACATCATTCCATCGGCTGTCTGTAGTGCATTCCGTATTGGGCACTGCAGCGAGAACAACCATCACGTGTCAACTTGTCAACCAATAAGAGTGGAGGTAGGCGGAAATTTGAAAGGGTAATTTGCATGTGGCGGGAAGGAAAACAGTGATGGTCGGCAAGAAAGTGCACTAAGCGGTGTGGTGTATTATTAAATGACTATCGAGAATGAAACCCGACTTGTTCAGATTTTGTGTATGTTCGTACAGGCCTCTATGTAGTATGCATGCATGTGTAAGAGAGGTACATCATAAATTATATATATATGTGTGTGTATGGGATGCATGCACATGTATGTGGGAGTAATTGTGGAAGACTGTGTATGTATGTAAGCACGTTTGTGTTGTCATTTTCGTATTTATTTATTGTTCTTTTGTATAATACATTTTGTCAATTTTCTTATATGGATGAAATAAAGAAAGACCATCTTTAATTGTCTGAGAAACTAGGGGAAGTTGTCGAAAGCGAAACACAAAGTTCGAACAGCCTTATTTCTATTAGAATTGCAGTCGTGTTTATTTTAAAGTGACGTTGATTCAAGCATTGTTTTCTGAAACCGTTTTATAGAGATTCTTATAATGGTTCAGTAACGTAATTGCCACTGCATCAAAGAATTAGAAAGATGGCATATTTCTTTATCGATACAAGTACAAAAATGCATGCATTAAATATGAACCACCAAGACATAAAGGTTTCTAAAGGTTTCTCTGTCACGTTAGTTGCAATTACATGTACGTTTATATTAGGTCGTGAATTGGGATGAGGGGAACAAACTGTTTGGTACTTACTGTTTTTGCTCGTTCTAGTGCAATAGAAGAAGCTGCAATGTTTTGCGGGCTGGGTGTCGAAGTTGAGACAACCCTCTTAAAGATCTTTGATGATGTTGATTTCAATAAATTTCCTGTTTGTGTAGCCGCCATCTTTTGTTTGTTTTTTTCTGCAAAAGATAGTTTTGAAATAAGTGATCTTCTAGCATTTACTGATAGCCACTCCAATAACCTTAACGTAACCAAATCCACGAATAAAGTCTTCGAAAATTTCTGAAGTAACAAATTGTTAACAATAACCGAAGTAGCCTTTTGTCATAAAAGTCGCCCATTAGCCTAAATAAAATGATGCTTTAACCATTAAAGTGTTGGAACCGAACTCCATGCTTAAATGCAAACAGGTTAGATCTAGGCCAGCCGCGAAGTAACTTGGGAACTGGCCTTTAAACTAACCTGTTAGCTACTCTGGGTATCTTTCCTCATCACAATTAAGCAGATATTTAAGGTTTTGGAAAGCAGACAACACAATATGTTTTATTTAGCATCATAAAGAACGCATTTCAAAAAATGGAATTGTCGCCTGCTGTTGAATTGCATACGCAATTGTTCAACCGAAAATTATAGGGAGTGTTTATATTCCAATGTAACTTTTTTGTATCTAGACATAAGTTCTACAGCAACTTGTAGTTTGAATACAATCACAGAGCCGCAAAGAGCTCGTTTTGGCAATAACATGTACTGTCCATATATAGGTGCTGTACACAGAAGAGAAAAATTGAAAGTTGAAAAAAGATGAAACAATACAGTCTTTGTTTTGTTGTCTAATATATAATTTGAAAGTACAATAAATTCCAGAGGTGTCAAATTATCTAAGTATGTACAGCTTACATGAGGTATATCTCAAAAACGGTGTCTCTCTATTGGATTATGGTGCTTCTTAATTTCCTGTTCAATCACTTCAAAGATTTGAAAACGATTTCATCCTAAATTGCTAAAAGTGAAATAAGAAGAAATTGAGAAGAGTTGCAAGTAAAGTCGTTTTTTATTACTTCTCTCATTCCTATATTGATGCGACGATTCTAATGTGTATTCAAAAACTAGGTTCTGTCTACTAGTCCTTTTTTCTTGGGGTGGGATGTTCCAAAGGTACAAAAGACCATTGCTATTCCCCTAACAAAACAACAGTATAACATTAACACAGTGATCGTAATGCTAGGAATAAAACGTTGATCGTAACGACAAAAGTACTTTTTTTTTCCATAATGGTCTCATAATGGTTATCATGGCTTTAAAAAAGTGTAAAACCCAGCTATTAATACTTCGAAACATAGTCGCAAATACATATAATTAGATAATATTTATCATCGATTTAGTTGAAATGTTTTACTTTTATTGTTATCAATGACCTTTACACAAAAAAATGTTTTTCAAAATTGAATTCATACTACAAACAGTTTTTCTTATAACAATTACATTTCTTGAATTCATGATTAACAATCATAGAGTGAATAAAAATGATAAATATCGATGAAACATGCATTTTCACTAAATCTAATTGCGTTTTTATTCGCAAAACAGTTTATAAAGATGGAATTTCGTTTGAAAAATGTTGTTCACCAATGCCATAAATAAATTTTCAAAAAATATTTCTGACTTCATTGATACATATTGACAAAATTGATTAACTCATTTATATTGATTAAAACTATTTATTAAATATTTTATGATATATTAAAACATAAACTCACCTTGTTTGTTTATTACGTAAAGTTCCTGTTATTTGAAAGTTCCGTTCCTTTAAGTTCTTTGTGTGTATGTGCGTGTGTGTGTTTGGTTCAGGCGGCTTTGCCCTCTTTCGGTGTTTCTCCAGCGGAATGCACTGATGCCGCCAGTTTGTCATCGACTATTTATAGTCACAGAGAACCATCTCCGAGCATGCGCACGGGGATTAGCCGATATCATTATGAATGGGGGGTAGATACAACGCGTGTATGAATGGGCGAATATAATAAAACTCAGTTAACCCTTTACCAAACAACAAATTTTCGACTGTCCTAAATTGAAAGAGTTTGCAGACGACATTTCAAAAAAATTAATCTTCTGATAGGGAAGAAAACATTGTGGAAATGGAGAAATTGCTCGTCAAATGTCGTCATTGGTTGGGAAAGGGTTAATGCTACGGGTGCTTTGAGTGGCACATGATTTCCATTAATTGTAAGATATTTCGACACAGATCAGACACAATTTGATCGTGGCACATTCATGTAATTATCAGGACTTCAAATCAAAAGTTGTAGAAAAAAAACCGTTAAATATTTCCAAATGCATTGCAGACGACTTGCAAACCGCGTTTATTTACCTTATTAGAGAAAAGTTATTTTAAGGTCTTCACACCAAGTGGGGTAATACAACTACGTCATCACGATTTATACCCTTTTTATCAATGGATGACATTTCAACATACATAGGTAAGAATAGTGAACCGATGTTGCAAAATGACTCAACGCTCTGCACATGAAAATGTTTCCTGCCATAAAAACGCTTTCTTTCAATTTGATCGAATGTTTTTGTTGAAGTTAATCGAACCCTTGATCATGAAGCTCACTCTATTTGGAATTCGTCCGATTCAATTTCGTAATGCAATGGGTGGTCTCTGGTTATTATTATAATACGAACAAATACAAAATACTAATAGGCGATTAAAATTAGAATGCGGTTTAAAAATAACTGTAATGACAGCATGTGACGTTTAAGCAAAGCTTTGAAACCTTTGTCTCGGTGGCTTTGAAGTGCAACTGACCGATTTTCATAAGGAATATCGTGTAAATGTCGGTGTAGCAGACAATTTGTGGAACATCTTTGATATTATAATTAATATCTCCAAACGAGAAATTTTGCTTTACAGCCCCGACTCGATTTGTCTTATATAATATCTTGTAAATGTATATGTAGCAGACAATTTGTGGAACATCTTTGATATTATAGTTAATATCTCCAAACGAGTAATTTTGCTTTACAGCCCCGACTCGATTTGTCTCATAGAATATCTTGTAAATGTATATGTAGCAGACAATTTGTGGAACATCTTTGATATTATAGTAAATATCTCAGAACGAGAAATCTTGCTGTTCAGCCCCAACTCACTTTACCGGATTTACAACAGAGTATTTTGAACTCCCTCTAAATGTCTTTTACATTCCAGGCATCTATATCTCGAACTCTCTCTTTGTCTTTTACATTCCAGCCATCTATTTGTCGAACTCTCTCTATGTCTTTTACATTCCAGTCATCTATATCTCGAACTCTCTCTTTGTCTTTTACATTCCAGCCATCTACATGTCGAACTCTCTCTATGTCTTTTACATTCCAGCCATCTATATGTCGAACTCTCTCTATGTCTTTTACATTCCAGCCATCTATATGTCGCACTCTCTCTATGTCTTTTACATTCCAGCCATCTATATGTCGAACTCTCTCTCTTTGTCTTTTACATTCCAGCCATCTATATGTCGCACTCTCTCTATGTCTTTTACATTCCAGCCATCTATATGTCGAACTCTCTCTCTTTGTCTTTTACAGCCATCTATATGTCGAACTCTCTCTATGTCTTTTACATTCCAGCCATCTATATTATGGGAAAGGAGAAATGGCTCGTTAAGAGCCATTTCTCCTTTCATCACCATGTTTTCCAGATTTGTCTGAAACGAATTGGTCAAATACCGTTCTTGTCTGGTAATAGGTCAAGAAACATACTGTTTCAAAATCGGTCTCTTTTTCAATCTGCAATTTTGACCCGAGAATATTTAAGCATACATTTAAAGAATACAGAACTGCGAGCGCCGCAATTAATAATACCACGAATTGCACCTGGTGATGTAAAAAAGAATGATAGAAAAATAGTTCAAATCATTTTTGGAAGTTACCATCATGGCATGAGGAAAATTCGATTTAAAGCAGTTAATCAATTGAAATGGTCATTCATTCAAAGTTTCTCAAATGTCCTTCAAGAGATACATCGAACACCGGATGGAGTTTGGTATAAGTGTCACATTTCCAGACCATCCAGTTCGACCCATACCCGGTTTACCCTTAGAATGCTGGGTAATTTTCTAAAAATATATTTTTGTGTCGTCTGCTTTCTAAAACCTCAAATATTTGCTTAACTTATATGAGGAAAGACACCCATAGAAGCAAACAGGTTAGATCCCAGGCCAGCCGCCAATTTATTTGGCGGCTGGCCTGGATCTAACCTGTTTGCATAAGCGTGAAGTCGTTCCCAGCACTATAAGGGTTAAACTTGAGTCGGTTTGCGGGGGTGTTCGTTATATACCCTCGACCTCTTTCAGTGGCATGTTTAACAAGGTTATAGGAATTGTGAAATACTCACGAAAAGCTGACAGGGGGGTTATTTCGTTTATTATATTCATACACTTCTTTCAATCGAATCCCAGACATTTAATATTTCCAATACTTAAAGCCGTCGTCTTGCTTTTACTTTCAAAGAGCAAATACTCATTTTGCCAACGTGTTTTGTATGTTATATTTTGTCATTTTACAGGCATGTAAAAGAATGTCAACAGACATTATGAGATCAAGCACGATGTAAAGCAGATGACATCTTTCAAATGAACAAAGGGGTTTTAAGCGGGATTCACTGTCACATGGTGTTCGTCAGTATCATTTCGAAATCGGGGTTTATCGTGATAAAACGAATGCGTCATATGAACGGCTGGGGTGAATACGGGCACTATCCAAATGTTAGGATAATTGACACAAGCAGTTTCCTTTGTTCTTTTTTCTATCATTTCGTTTCTTTTATCATTTCCCCCCCCCTCTCTGTCTCTCTGCCGCTCTGCCTCTCTGCCTCTCTGCCGCTCTGCCTCTATGTGTCTCTGTCTCTGTCTCTGTCTCTGTCTATGTCTATGTTTATGTCTATGTCTATATCTATGTCTTTCTGTCTGTCTGTCTTTCTGCCTGTCTGCCTTTCTGTCTTTCTGTCTGTCTGCCTTTCTGTCTTTCTGTCTGTCTGTCTTTCTGTCTTTCTATCTTTCTGTCTTTTTGTCCCTGTCTCTATATCTGCCTCTGTCTCTGTCTTTGTCTCTGTCTCTGTGTCTGTCCCTGTGTCTGTCACTGTATCTCTCTTTCTCTCTCTTTCTCTCTCTTTCTCTCTCTTTCTTTCTTTCTCTATGTGCCTGTGTGTCTACGTCTTTGCCTCTGTCTCTGTGTGGTTCTTTCTATACCTTTCTCTGACTCCCCTTTCGCTCTCTATCTATCTTTATATATTTCCCTGTCTTACTCTATTCATCTTTTTCCTTCTTCACATCTATGCCTCTATCTCCCTCTTCATTTCTCTTTCTCTCCCCACCTATTTCTCCCCACCTATTTCCCCTCTCTCTTTCTCTCTCTCTTTCTCTCTCTCTCTCTCTCTCTCTCTCTCTCTCTCTCTCTCTCTCTCTCTCTCTCTCTCTCTCTCCCTCTCTCTCTCTCTCTCTCTCTCTCTCTCTCTCTCTCTCTCTCTCTCTCTCTCTCCCTCTCTCTCTCTCTCTTTCTCTGTATCTTAATCTCTTTTTTCCATTTCTTATTTTATTCCCTCTCTTCCTCTTCTTCTCTCTTTCTTACTCCTTCATTTTCTCTCCCTGTCTTTCTTTTTATTTCTTTCCATTTCTTGATGTGATCATAGTAAAGCCTTAGTCGGATAAACAAGGGTTACTTTATCGCACGCTTTCGCGCCCTTGACATACAATACAAAAGATAAATATAGACATGTTTCATAATACCCTACCCGTATATATACAATAAGCCGGGTTGTATAACCCTACCCATATATAAGTCGGGTCGTACAACTTTACACGGGGTTGTAGAACTTCACGGTTGGTAGGATATAACTATTTCCTTTCTTATCCTGACATAACCCTATCCCAAATAACAAATGTTCGACTGTTCCAAATTGAAAGAGTCTGCAGATGACATTTCAAAATGTGATGAAATTGAAAAATAGTCTTCAGATAGATCAGAAAACCTTGTGGGAAATGGAGAAATTGCTCGTTACGAGCAATGTCTCCTTTTCCCACAATGTTTTCTAAAGTCGTCTGCAACAAAGTGGTTAAATGTCGTCATTGTTTGGGAAAGGTTTAAGGGGTGAAACTATATTTGTACTGTAGGTCAAGCTAACTGCTTCCCTCAAGTAGAATTTTGTAACCGATCCAAGTCGAAACCAACTTACTGTAGATGACTTGTACATGCTATCAAAATGGCGATGTCTTTGAGATATTTGGAAAACTGAAAGTACTGTAAATTTACAGGACCAACATAATGTGAAAGGAGGAAATTGCTCAACATGAATAATTCAATTTTGTATTTATAATTGTAACATTTGTCTCGAAATCAGCTTGCTGAAGACTAGATAATATGGATGTTGTAGACAAACCGTGTAAAGGAACATCAAAGGAGAGGAGTACAAATAAATTACTGAAAAATTATATGGAGTTCTTTTATCATGTTCATACAAGTCATGAGAATAAGTTTAGGAATGCAATGAGACCCTCTTGAAGATTTATTTAAAATAAGTTATTTTGTGCTTGAAATATAGTTGTCTCCAATTCAATCATGTTTATCAACAACCTGTTAGTTTACATATTCAAAATAACGAATTCTGATTGGTCGGTTCAAAAATGTGTGTATTAACTGTCAAGGTCAGAGGTGAAGAATCAGGGAATCTGAATTATAAAACTTGCTGATCTGGATTCTGGTTTACTTTAACATTTAAGTTGTGCTGATCGTGTTTTCTTGTGATAACTATTTGCATCTGTACAATAGTTTACCAAATAATATAGTTTGATATAGCATTTGTCTCCTTTAATGGGCCTTTAATTAATGAAAGTACTGTATTTACCTTTCTACTACAAATAGGCGAGTCTATTATTGAGCGGAAGAAGGTAGATATCGGCAGTGTTTTACGTAATATAAAGGTATGTTAAATTGAGGTAATAAATATTAGTATCTATATTTAGACCAACCCAGTATATTGTATAGTTATGTTTACATGTGTTAAAACCACAAAGATATAATCCGGTGCTGCTTTTTACCAATATAGATCTAACTATTTAAATGAATTAACCCATTACCTAACAATTACAACATCTATCCACTATGTTGCAGACGATTACGGAAAACATTGAGGGAAAAGGGAAAATAGCTCGTACTGAGTAGTTATACTTAAAACATAATGTTTTTACCCTATCAGAAAAATTATTTTTAAATTTCATCACATTTTGAAATGTCGTCTGCAGCAAACTCTTTCAATATTGGACAGTCGAAAATTTGGCGTTTGGTAAAAGGTTAATGTTGATATGTCTACATCCATCCTTAGCATGGGGTCTTTTGACCTAGTAAGTCAAATTATACCCACTTCTTGGCCTCACCAATTAATAGTGTCGACATAATATATGTACTTCCCCTAATCGTATTTGGTCAGTATAAACCTGTACTTCCTCCTTACCGGATTTGGTCGATATATAGATGTACTTTTGTCTGTACTTAGTATCGTTAAATCATTACCAAACAATAATGACGTTTTACTAATTTGTTGCAGACTACTCTGGAAAACATGGTGGGAAAAAGAGAAATTGCTCTCAACGAGCAATTTCTCCTTTTCCCACAATGTTTTCTTCCCAATCAGAAAACTGTTCTGCAATTTCATCACATTTTGAAATGTCGCCTGCAAACTCTTACAGTTTCGGACAGTCGAAAATTTGGCGTTTGGTAAAGGGTTATGATGATTGAGAAATACCCCAAACTTAACTCCCTATAAGGATAGAAAGACAATTTTTTGACATAAACTTTACAGTTTCAAGTCATACAATTAGGGCTGGTCAAGCCAGGTAGAATCATCGGCTTTCCGTAAATTAACCGGAAGAGTGTCTCTCATGAAAGTCCACATGGCATCACCGGAATTAGAAACCACGCGGAGAGAGGCCGCGTGAATATAAGCTTTGTGTGCTAATAGGCCACGGCAACACCTTCGCTTATTTATGTCTATACAGACACATGCTAATCATTGCAAGCATATTAATTAGTGTCATCACTGAAGGTGCCGCCGTCAATTCAATCAATTCAGTTATTGGACAGTATTACTGTGAACCATTTACTATACAATGTCGCCAGCTCATATTTCCATGGACAATGAACTTAACTATGTAACTTTAAGTAATACTTGCGCAATCGTTTCATGTCTGGAATAGTTAAAAACGAACATACAAATACGTTTTATTTCATTTAAATGAGTAGCCTATACGTTTACATGTTTATATGATGCTTCTCAAAGGGCTAAGACGATCAGGTTTGTTTACAATAAGCGAAAAGACGAGGTCAGCCGAAAAATATCAGGGTAAATTTTGTAAAACGTTGGAGACAAATGAAATCGGAGTAATTTCTTCATTTTGATTATTCGCGATGTCTTGTTGGTAAATGGCTGTACTGGTATGTGTATCACGTGACATTTCTAACCAGGTGACCGCCACGCGTTTTTACGCGCGATCATCGCTATTTTTAGACAGGTCGGATGTAAACAATGAAATCAAATAGTGAGGTACACAATTTGTGAGAAGTAGCACTTTGAAATATCGATTATAACTAATTCAGGCATTATACTGTAATGACAATGTGGTGTTTCGCTATGCTTAATCATTTTGTTTCAGAATTTATAACTATCTTTACCCAGTTTTGAATCTATTTGAGCCCAAGTATACTTTAAACTATCAGTAAGCCTAAACAGACTTAGTTCTCACACGAAAAGGTTTAATAAAACACGAAAAGGCACATAAAAGGAGATAAATGCTACATCAACTATTTCATTTAGTAAACTTTTGATCAGATTCAATTAGTTATCACAAAAAAAACATCAGCAAAACTTGAATGTAAAAGATAACCAGATATAACCCAGATTAGCAAGTTTAATAATTCAGATTGCCTCATTATTCACCTCTGACCTTGACAGTTGATACACACAACTAATCAGACTTTGTTATTTTGAATATGTAAACAAACAGCTTGTTGATAAACATGATTGAGTTGGAGACAACTATATTTCAAGCACAAAATAACTTATGTTAAAGGTGTCTTTTTAATAGGGTCTAAATGCATTTGTCAATTAATTCTCATGACTTTTATGAACATAATAAAAGAACTCCATATATTTTTCCAGTTATTTATTTGTACTTATCTCCTTTTATGTGCCTTTAAATGTGCCATTTGTGGTCTTACAGAATTCATTTGAAATAAGTGCGAAAAGTGAAGGGCTTTTCAAACGAACGTATTGAAATACTTCTGCATGTGACAACATAACATGGGAATATCTCACCGATTGAGATTTTAACTTTTCAAAATGAATTTTCTTCAATCGTTGAAACGAGAATATAATTCTTCGAGTAACTTAGATTAAGATTTGCTATTTTAAGATACCTTCATAACGTGGGTCTTCGGAAACGTTTAACCGCTTTTGTCACGTGGTGATAGCAAGGTGTGCGAGAAGGAACTCCTACTTTTAGTTATATACTGGCATAATTGTTGTGAAACCACATTAACAAAGGAACCACTTGCTGCCTTTGTCTCTCTCTTTTTAGATATCTCAACATGAAAACGTTACTGATTATTCAATATGATGAACGTTCACTATTGTTTCAAATTTAAACGAGTCAAAATCTTAGCCCTTAGAAAGTTGGGTAATTTGGTAAAAATAGATTTTGATGTCGTCTGTTGTCCAAAACCTTAAATATCTGCTTAATTTCGTTGGGAAAAGATAGTCAGAGTAGCGAACTGGTTAGATCACATGCCAGTCGCGAAAACCTTAAATATCTGCTTAATTTCCTTGGGAAAAGATATTCAGAGTAGCAAACAAGTTAGACCACATGCCAGCCGCCAATTTTCTTGGTGGTTGGTCTGGAACTAACTTGTTTGCATAAGCATGAAGTCGGATCCAGCACATAAGAATATAATTTATCGAGTATTTACTATGAATTTGTTAAAAAATATCATAGAGAGTCATACGGTATAGAATGTACTTTTGAATATAGGGCGGTTTTGCCATGTCCATTGTAATTTCTGTTTGAATTGAGGTCATTCTACTTTGGATATCAACTGAGACGACTCGAAATTAGGTCGTGCTTTTTTACGTGGGAGTTGGTGTCATTTGTACCGTATATCTTTTATTATTGCTTCATGTTTAATCTATCGGCAACGGGATCAGGAAAAGGGAACGAGTTCAATTAGTATGTGTTTACTATCTATATCGGCTTTACATAGCATTTATAGTTTTTCAGTTACGATGCAATGCCAGTTTCATAATGATGGAGTAAGACCCCAAACCAGACTGCCCATAAGAGCTTGTATAGCCGGGTATAACCTTCGTCATTCCGGGTGACCGGGTGACTGTCCCTCATTTTCATGAAAATTTAAAATCTGACTTTGTGTGTTAACTATATGCTTATAGGATACAAGAGGGCCTTTTAGACTGTTTTTGATCTTTTGTGGGTGTTTGCAATGTTTTAGACCTTTTTTTCTAGAACCACTTTGTTGCGGAAGGCAAAGCGATAATGCAGACGCCCTTCGCTGACTCCAGCGTTTTTATGCGACTTTAGAGGGTGGTAGTATGAGGTTGCTGATAGCGAAAACGTATCAGTTGATCGCCATGTTTGTTTGTTAAAATCTGATAGTTTACGGAGTGTGGAATAGTGAACAAACGAGGATTATCTCTGAAATTTGTCATTGAAGGTACTGTGAAGGGGCCAAAATGGCTGTTTAATATAGAATAAAGCAGCGCTAAAAGTTTTCGGTCTGTACTCGGAGACGCCGCATTTTTGATGCTTTGACAAATCGAACGCAGTCACTACATGAGTTAATTTTAAGGGATTCTATTCAAGATTTGTTGAAAGAAATAGAAATTGTATGAATTACATAAATCATATAAAGTATTTTTACCTCACGTGAGTAAGTAACCCAATCACACTGGTATTCGATAGGACGATATTCGCTCATAAACCCATTACATATCCTTAACACATTAATACCTAACGCCTTTTTTGCGTCTTACTGCAGACGATATCAAAAAGCATTGTTTCAAAATGAGAACTTGCTTGTCACAAGCAATTTCTCATTTTGCCACAATGCCTTTTTAATCTATTCACATATCAAGACAGCAGATCTGAAAGTTTTTTTTACATGTTTACAAATGTTTTATTAAGTCCGTTGTTTCAAGTAAAAAATGTCGGCTGAATGTGGTAAAAAGTTGATTCACGGAAGACAGCAAAAAACTCGTTTATCAGTATAAATAGGTAGAAGAAGCAGACGAACATGCGGACATACGGAGCTATGGATGAACAAACAAATATCAAATAAACTCTTTGCCGTTTATAATAATGTGTGCGGCAATGTGCATGGCAGGTAAATGTATCAGGAAATCCACGTGACGATGTTTCTAAAAAATAACACTTTAATCTTAGTTTAGAACGTTATTCATGAGATAAACCTGTTTAAACGGTCTACGATATCTGCGAAATTGATGTTTACTGTACAGCCATGAGCAGGGTTTGGAAGCTGTCAATAACCTAGTTCTATGTCACTTAAGAAATCTCTTTTGTTGATTTTATGGTAGAAGACAACTGATTTTATTCTTAAAAAAAAAAGCTTAATTTTTAATCTCTGAGAAAGTCTATTTAGATTAAAACACAAAACTTTGTTTTGATCATGACTCTTGATTTAAACCATTATGACGGCAGGCAAATTGGTTTGTCACGAGCAATTTCTAAATTCGTTATATGTTTTTCTTTATGGTTTTCTTTTGTTGTTGTTTTTCACCTTTTTGAGAGGGAAGGTTAAAATATTTTTGGCTATGCGTGCAAAATACCGGAAAGGAAATAAAGAGATGAAAAGGAATTAATAAAAAAAATCTCGTTTTGCTTTTGTCATTTACCGTTTGTGTGGGAAGGCGAGAGAACAATGCTGTTATCTGATCTATTCTCCATTGTAATACGAGCGTTATTACCAAGAGGTGCCAGCTTCTAATGGCGTAGGTGGTTGATAAAGATAAATAGAACATTCAACCCCGTCACACTTATGGGTTATTGGAACGGGAATGAAAATGAGTATACATCATTTATGTATACCGTTTATACTAAAGCAAATATTAACTCATATCGGTGATACTACCTTCATTTTGTGTTAGCCAAAGGCTACTCATAGGACGGGACCTCGGTTTAAAGTCTCATCCGAAGGAGGAGGGAAATATAAGAATGTACTTCTAAAAGTCCCGGTGGTGAGACCCGGGATCGAACCCAGGACTTTGAGTCGAGAGCTTTACCACTCGACCACGTCCGCCTCTTAAAATGTTTCTATCAGAGACTACGTAGAAACCATGCGTGGCAAATGAAGATTTTACGCCTTATAAGCAAACTCTCCAATTACATCGATGGTTTTTGAGGTCGCCTTCTGTGCGAACTGGAAATTGGTAATAAGTTTAACTATTGTTTGATGGTTCAGAGACACCAAAAAAGGCAGTGCACGGATAAATTATTGACGTCAAACATACTCGCAAAACCTATCAGGGTAATTATATAGGGAATCCTAATGATTCTATTCTTCTGCATATACAGTCTAACTTGTGTTAAGCAGCCACCCTTTTAAACAGCCAACCTGTCTTAAACAGCCACGACAGAAAGTCCCATTGTTAGATTTATAGTGTAAATGAATTTGTGTTAAGCAGCCAACCTGTCTTAAACAGACAATTTTCTCTGTCCCATAGGCTGGCCTCTTAACACAAGTTCGACTGTATGATTTTACAACTCCTTAGCTGATTTTATAACTTCTCAATGTGATGCATTCGTGTACCTTCTTTGTCTAAATATTTGTAAAATTGCTGTATAACTTGTACTATTTATAATGAAATAAATATCATTATGTTATGTTATACTATGTTATACTATGGTTGTATCCTGCGCATTCATTATTTCTTTCAGTCAGTCGGTCGGGAACTTCATAAATCATGAATCCGAAACTTAATAGCCGCGTTCCGATCCCGCACATATAGGGGTCGAGTAATTTCAATTCAGTTTGATAATGGTCTTATGGTTGAAACGCTGGATTTGAAACCAAACTGCACATCTCTCCTGCGCCGTTTTTAATATTTTTATTCAAGTTTGTCTTTCGGAGCTCAATTGCAGAATGTGAGAATAATTGTTGGTTTTACGCATGTTTCAAATGTCTCACGTCCCTTTACATTTGATATTTATACTTATCTAGAAGTTTGATTTTGTTAAAATGCGATTTTAAAAACGATGGTAAAATTGTTCGAAATATCATTCGCTTTAATTTGATTTGGTCACTAGGCTAATTTGCATTTTTAAGACACATTCGCCATAAAAGGATGAACAATGGAAATTGTCAAAAGCTTTCAAAGCTACAGGAACGATGAAAAGTAACATTTATAATCTTTAGACCAAAAACATGACAAGTTTACAACGAATCGATATTTAGCCCTTCAACCTACATAACATCAAAATGGTCGGCAATCAAATGGATAATCATGTAATTTTCTATCACGTGAACGTCACGTGCCTGTTAAAACGCGTGATTGGAGAACAGTCTGCAGTTCCCTCCCCTACATTTTACGATTTTTCAGAGAGTACGACAGGGAAACAGACATGATGCGAGAATGCTGAGTAATTTTCAGAACATCGATTTTTTTGTCTTCTGCTTTCCTAAAAACTTTGCTATCTGTTTGATTTTGTTTTTGTTGGGGAAAGATACCCAGAGTAGCAAACAGGTTAGCTCATAAGCCAGCAGCCAATTTACTTGCCGGCTGGCCTGGATCTGACCTGTTTGCATAAGTATGATGTCGGTTCTGGTACTATAAGGGTTGAATGCGAGAACGCTTCTGCGCACCTGCAGTCGCATCCTGGCAACCGTTGATATTATTTTCCAGTCATTCGGATACCCCTGTGGTTGACGCAATCTTATATCAATGAAATCAGGCACGAAAAGAGGCTTAGCGCCACAAATCGCTTTTGTTTAAACAGTTGAATAAGGTTGCGCAGCGTGAACCACTCCCATAGAATAGGGCTCATTCTTAATTTCCATTTGTCTTGATTTATTTCTATTTTGTTTTATTGTTTTATTGTTTTATGTGACGTGACCCACTATCGGAGAACAACCTAATAAGTACGACCGCATAAATAAGTCTCCACCTTGAATGGTTTATAAACACTCTCGATTCACAATCGATGTAAAATAAATCAATCTAAACTACGAGTGACTGTGGATTGTGCATCAGAGAAGTTTATATCATTTTTCCATTTGGATTATATGCATAGAATATCAAAGTGTAACTTTTGAAAATTGTATTTGAATATCCCCTTTCATAAATAAGTTATGAACGTTATCGTAATACTTTTCGAATACCCCTCGTAAATGGTTTATTGTCGTGTTGACAGACGGTACAGTGAGATCATTCGTTCTATGATTTGATTGGTCAATATACAACTAGAAGAAAACCAAGAATAACTGGGTTTGGTCATTGGTTAGGCACTCGTTGTCATAATGAATTGTATATATGTTTATGTACAAAATGGTTGTGTTTGCATGACGAGATATGTTTGCACATATAGGTCAATAAAATTCTATTCTATTCTGTTCCATTCCATTCTATTCAAAATACGAATAAGAACCGGTTCAACCAAGTAAACGATTGAAAGAGAAATACATGTCTCTTTTAGCGACCGTAGCGTGAACATGTAGCAATAGACCAACATGTGTGATCCATACAGACTTATTCTTTGTGATAGCTCATGGTTCTGATAGAAATTCACTATCTAAGCGTTAATCATAAACTGTCTTTTAGTGGAATGCCTATACCTCGAACTTCTGGTTAACATATTAATAATGTATGTTGTTACCGTGATGAGACATCAAACAAGATTTTAATATCTAAATCTTAATATCTGAAATATATCCTCTTTATTTCTACGTCTTACCATTCCAGATTCATATACGTCGAACTCTCTCTATGCCGATCCCGATGCCCACTCAATCTCGAGATATAGAGATTCTAGGGTTTTTTCTATACCAGTCAACAAGTACACACTCTGCAGGCTGTACCTTAGCCCTTGGAATGCTGGGTAATTTTTCCAAAACAGATTTTATGTTGTCTGCTATCGAATAACTTAATACCTGCTTAATTCTTATGAAGAAAAATGCTCAAATTAGCAAACATGTTAGATCACAGGCCAGCCGCCAATTTATTTGGTGGCTGGCCTGGATCCAACCTGTTTGCATAAGTTTGAATTAAAAAGACGATGAAGTACCACGAGCATAGAATATGTCTCTCTTAGATCGCAATTGTATGACTAAAACATTGATGAAAACGGCGGGAAACTACTGTGTTCTATCCAGCATTTGTACAAACAGTAGTTGCATTCACTGTCATAAGATCCGCAGTGGTGTAATGGTTAGCGTCGGGAACTAGAGATTGGTCAACCCTGGTTCGAACCCCTAAGACAGCCATCTATTACACCTTGTATGAGAAACATTTCACTTACTGGAAGGTCATCCAGGGAATGTGCACTACATGTATAACACTCAAGAGTGATTCCTGTGCATTAATGGAAAAACAAACAAACACAACATACGCACTTAATGTTATGGAGTTTTACGTCCTATGACGCCATAGAAATACGTAGCACCATGACATTTGACTTGTCATGTCAACGCGTCATTCATATGACAAAAGTATATCACGATCGACTATCTCACATTGAAATCAAATTTCAAGACAGAAAGGGGCAGTCGATGGGTTTCTACCAGCATGGCATAATGCACTTTTGTGCAGAATAAATAGGCTTAGAAACAACTGTTGTGACTTTCAAACAAAAACAAAACACTTTTTTAATGTCAAAGGTGCTTGTACACAAATGTGGGGAAATTTGGAGGTAAAAGATGAATTTCTTTAAAAATGCACTATATTTGTACTGTTATATGTTACATATCAATCTGAATTTATCGGGTTTATCCAATGAAAACACGTCTGAAATAATATGGATGACACCATATTGTTTCCTGCGGAATGACGTCGTTTCACTTTCGTTTTCAAAAATAGATCTAAAATGTGAAATATAAAAAGTCGTTTTTTAAAAAGGAAACAACTATATATGTTACTTATGATTTCACCATTTCGTATGAATTATCGATAAAATATGATTTAAAAGGATGCCTAACACTTCAAAATACAAATCCAATGATTTATTCAAGTATCTAAGGCCGCTTGCCGATTTACATAAACACATATTCAAATACAAAGTGTGAGTGACATAGCATATAGTTATAAAACATAGAAGAAGTCAGGGACTATCCAGAAATTAGAAAATTTGTTATACACCAAGGCCGATTTGCCCGAAAAATTGTATTCCTGTATTCCTACTCTTATATCCGAGGTGTATTTTTAAGCTCACAGTAAATACCCGAGTAGTTTTGATTGGTTGAATATTGAAGAACAGTCATTGGAAGCAAAATCGGATAGTTTTCAATTCCTTAAACTTTGCATGCAGTCAATTCAGGAAATTTTCTACAGTTTTATAAGAAAATAATCCTTTCATAGGATTTTCTAAATTTCTGATATCTTATTTAGAATTTCATTGTGAATTCAAAAATGAAAAGAAAAGTGCGGGTAAAATGACAGTTTCCGTGGTAACCCTTTGGGGCAAAAATGTCAAAATGACCATAATATATTCAAAGATGATCAAATAATTCCTGGAAGGTTTATGATCACAAAAATATGAATTCATATATTAAATACTTTATAATTCAATGTCATTTTAAATTATTACAACATTTTTTTTTTGTCCAAATCAGTTTTCAAAATTTTTGTATAAGACAAAAAGCAATGAAAATTGGTCTGTATAATACAAAGAAATGAAGATATTTAAAAAAATTCAGTATGTGAAGAAAAACTCAATCTTGAAATACAAAATATAAAAAGAAATTTATGTAGACGAGTTAGTTTTTCTGTAAAATGACAGTTTCTATGGTAACCGTATTTGAAAAACGTTCATAAACACGACAAAATTACTTTATACTTGAAAAATAATTGAACCTGGTGGCTAAATATGTTTTTGAAATATGTAATAAAGTTAATAACCTATACATGTTTTATAGATAATATAGATATTCTTTGGAAAAAAATGCAAACAGTAAATTTTAACCGAATACAAACGTTAATCCGACTACTATGCAAGTACTTCTTCAGAAACAGATTAATTATCTCCCTTGGATGCGCAGATGGTCAGAGTACACTGAAGAATTACTTCCGGAGGTCGTTGTACAGTAAAAAGTAGTTCTTGAAAATTTGGAATGTTACTTTGAGTGTTGATTTTATGCTTTTAGGACATAAGAGGGGGTGTTTTTGACTGTTTTTGATATTTTGTGGGTGTTGGCCATGTTTTAAACCCCTGGTTTGTTGTTTTTTCCAGAACTACTTCTCGCGGAAGGCGAAGCGCTGAGGGAGACGTCCTTCGCTGACCCACCCATTTTTGTAGGCGATTTAAGAGGTAGGTAAAAAGTAATGGCCGGTAGTGAAAAAAGTAGCTGATCTTCGATATGTTTGCTTGTCAAATTCTGATTGGCAACAGAGTGTGGAATAGTGAAACAACAAGGATTAACTCTGAATCTTTTCATGAAAGGTACTGTGAACATGCCAAAATGACTGTTTTTGTATAGAACAAAGAAGGGCCAAAATAAGCCAGACTCCGTCCTAGATAAACAAGTTTAATTTTAATTTCTCTAGAAGTATGAGGGTAAGGACCCTGAATTTTCTCCCACAAGTTGGTCTACTCATTAGAAGCCTATGGATGTAAAAAAATTATTCAGTTTGTATTTTTTTTTAAATTTTGATGATTTTTGTAAAATATTGCGTAACGAGTCGGGCCGAGTGAGCTCCCCTGAATGAGAATAGGCGGTGTTGATGTAGAATTTGATCTTCTGCTACAATTCTTTGGACATTGTGATAGATTGAGACTTTATTCACACAGAGGACAGCAGAATTTGATTCTAATTAGTTAAAATTGGATAATTTCCAGTGAAATACATAGATATATATATATATATATATAATTTCATAACTTTGCTAATTGTGCTCTATACTGTGTTTGTCATGGAATCATTTCATGTTGAATGTGAACAGAAATTGAATGAAAACACTCTGATTCATGAGAATAGGGAATGTATTGTATGGAAGGCTGTGTTAATGCCCAGGTTTATGTTCAATTTTGGTATAAGGATCCGATGGCTAGTCCCACGGCTAAACACAAGACTCAAACAGCACACCCAGTTGCCTTGATGGTTAAACTAATGGATTTTTCTATTTCAGCTCAGGACCACGCATCACATTCACTGCAACAAAAAGCTCTGCAACACAGATCACCTCATATTTGAAACCAGCCATGATAATTGCCTGCGACGGAAGACATGTTTTCGGGTAGGAAGATGCAGCGAACATTTTAACCGAAATGAGAAACCGACGGCAGGATGCCTCGTGGACCTTTGGATTTACTCGTAAGTGATCACCAGAATTGTCTGATATTTGATTTCAATATGATTGATTTCAGGCTTGGGACTTGTTGGGTGGTCGGTTTGGTATGTTTATTCAGATATTCAGATGGGGGGGGGGGGGGGGGGGCTAGTACCCAGTATGAGGTGATGATGATGATTATTTTGATGACTTCTTTCTCTGTGTTTTTTTTTGTGTAAATACCGTTTCGGCCGGCAGCAGGCCATCATCAGGGCTTTTGCCTTTAACCGGATGTTTTTTGTGTTGTTGTTGTTGTTAAGCTGTCAATTTTTTTAATCAATCGAACATAGAGTATTTATAATTACTTAATGTTTTAGTCAAGCTGACCTTTCGCATACTCGCGCTCTTCATGCCAACTTCCTTTACCTAACGGACCCCTAGCTCTGGTGTACCGGTATTCAAGATTTGCTCTTCTTTCTTTTCATTAAGTTTTGAATTGTGCAGGTTTCTTTCTAATTTTCTTTTTAGTTTCATGTTTGGAAATGTTTTCTAAATAATTGGTCTGGTTCGGTGACAATTTTTCCGGTTATCGATGAAACGTTTGCGTGAGTCGCATTTTCCGAACTATTGTTTACCTGTTAAGTTTTTGAGGCTAGCCTTCCTGGAAAATTCTTAGAGTGATTTATTTCCTTAGGAAGTGATAAAAGGAGTCTGCGGTCTCCTTACAATTTTGTGTTGTTGTGTTGAAAGAAACACTGTAAACTGCTTTCTCGCAAAGCGAGACCTCCAAAATTGTTATAAAGAGTAACTTGTTATTATCGGCCATTTTCAGTTGATGGATATTGTGTGTCGGTAGGAACTCTGAACGTTACCACCAGTCCCCTCCACCACATTTGTCAGCATAGAGGAGACTATCTGACCATCCATAGCTGAGATTGTTTCGGGCTGGTTTTCATCTTCAACGCGTCTCTTTCGGGTAAGAACTTATGCATTTCCCTGCTCGTAAAGGCTTCCTGCGGCTTTCCTTTCCAATTTTCATTTGGCCATAGTAGCAGATAGAAATCTTGAATTTGAATGGCTTAGCTCTGGTCATGATCTTCTTATATAGTCCTATAGTGTATTGGATAAGTATGCAGGAGAAGTCAGTTAGACTGGGCATGATATTAACTGGTGAATCAGCTCAGAGTGGCAGGTAAAGGATGTGGGATTAGGGGGTGAAAGGTGTGAAAAGTCAACAGAGTGTGGAATAGTGAAACAACAAGGATTAACTCTGAATCTTTTCATGAAAGGTACTGTGAACATGCCAAAATGACTGTTTTTGTATAGAACAAAGAAGGGCCAAAATAAGCCAGACTCCGTCCAGATGAAATGCACAGAAAGAACAGCCGAGAACGCCCTTAACAAGTATTTTAAGCCAGAAGCGCGACACCGCTTTTCAGATCCTCTGCATACAAACTTTACATACCTAGGTATTTTATCGTTTCCTGAAAAAGTTATGATTTAAAGTGAAGCCTCGTTTATCCGGACCCATATTATCCGGATGTCTCGCAATCCGAACGAAATTGTGAGGGAACGGAATTATTGTGCAGTAATTTCGTTAACCAATTACCAAACAATAACGACATTTTACCAGTTTGTTGCAGACGACTCTTAAAAACATTTTGGGCAAAGGAGAAATTGCTCGTGACGAGCAATTTCTCCTTTCCCAAAAATGTTTTTCGCCATAACAGAAGATTATATTTTAATTTCATCAAGTTTTGAAATGTCGCCTGAAAACTCTTTCAATATTGGACGGTCGAAAATGTGGCGTTCGGTAAACGGTTATAAGTATACACGTGCATAAATACCGTTTATGTCTTAATGTGTATAAGAGCCGGCTCTGATTCATTAGTCCGAAGGATTCGTTAATCCGTTAATTTTGTTGGGAACGGACGTGTTCGGATTAAGGAGACATCACTGTATGTACTTTTAGTTGTATATCAAGGATCAATACTGCAATGTTTCAACGACATTTCATTTCGACTTTCAACGTTTCTCCTCTTTGGAACAAGCGTCTTAAACCTGTTCTGGGAGAAACGACTCAATACTAGGTGAAAGGATATTTCGCTTTAATGGCTTTATAAGAGTAAAAGATCGTTTAGAACGGTCGTTTAATTTGAACGTCCATTCAACCTTTAATCCAACATTACATGTAGTTATGCTTACTTTCATATGCACTTTCAACGAGTTTAACGCCTGAAAGAACCAGCTATCGAGAGTGACTTTGAACAAGCTTTAAGCTTTAGCTTCCTTCACAATCGATGTAAAACAGTATGGCAAACAATGACGTCATAGAAATAGGTAGCACCATGTCATTTGAATTGCCATTGATACCTGCGTCATCTATGTGATAAAAATATCTCAATGTCCACTATCATCCATTAACCCGTATAGTGCTGACCGACTTCATTATGCAAACAGGTTAGATCCAGGCCAGCCGCCAAGTAAATTCAGGCCAGCCGCCAAGTAAATTGGCGGCTGGCCTGTGATCTAACATGCATGCGTCTCTGTGTATCTAACCTCAACAATATCGAGTAGAAATTTAAGGTTTTTGAAAGCAAACGAGACTTTTTTATTAAGGTACCCAGCATTCTAAGGGTTACAATCAAGTTTCAAGACACAGCGGTCGAGCGATGTTTATTACCTTGGTATATTGCACTTTTGTGGAATTAATAAGCTTAAAGCGAATGTAACATAAATACAAATCGCCTGCGACTTTCGAAAAGATACTTTACAAAGAATGAATATTTCAACACCAACCTTGTTCATAAACCAAATGCTGTGACAGGTATTTTTTCTTCTTGATTTTACTTTAACAGCGTGTCAACGATCATGAAATAATGTTTAATGATGCCATGTTTTACTCATGAACACATTACTACCTTACGCCTCATGTTTGTGTTTTGCAGCAGACGCCTTTTCAAAAAGCATTGTGGAAAAGGGAGTAAAAGATGTCGATTGCAGGAGGTTAAGAGTGAATGATAGACGGAAAAACACAACTTTACTGTCAATGCTGGATTTGTCGTGCTAGATTAAACCAGCGTTGTTTGTCACTTGTATGGTTCCACTACGCTCTTTAACCCGCTACCAACAATAACATCTTTTGAACATTTCATTTTTTGCAGACGACTCTGGAAAACATGATCGGAAAAGGAGTAATTGATCTTCAGGACCATTTTTCTCCTTTTTCAACGATGTTTTATGTCATATCAGATGATTATATTTCAATTTCATCACAGTTTGAAAGGTCGTCTGAGAATTCCTTCAAATTGGGACAGTCGAAATTTTGTCGTTTGGTAAAGGGTTTACTGTAGCGTTCTAACGTTGTTTCAGGCGCTAAATTGAAACAATTCGTGAGTCAAGAGGAAGACTACCTCTCATTTTACGGTGTCCGTCTGGTGTTGCAACACTTCCGAGCCTGTGCAGCCTAGGACTTACTTCTTTGAAAGAATGATTGTGTTATTATTATCTATTGTGTTGTTGTTTTTATTATTATTATCTATTGTGTTCCAAAAGTATATATATTTATAACATTTAGAATATACGGACTAATACTGTGAAATTGCTTTATCTCTTCCTACACATTTAAGATGAGTTTTCTTCATATTCTATTGGACAATATCGCCATGTTTGAATCTTTACCATCGGAGCAAGATTGGTAAAATGTTCCTTGCTGAGTTATCGTTCGTTCCTTGCAAAGTGCGGGAGCGTAGCAGGAATTATCCTCTGGTAGAGAAAGTGCTCAAAGAAGGTTCCTTTACCAGAACACACTCTAGCCTCAAATGTGAGGAACAGTTCATAACTCTTCAAGGGAAATTGGCCCATCAGTGTAAGCGTTTGTCTATAGCTTAGTGTGGGAGCATAGTTGAAACCATCCTCTGATGGAGATAGGGCACAAGCAATGTTCTTCCTTTTCGCTCTATCATTACATGTAATGGACGATCCATAACTCTTCAAGGGAAAATTGGCCCAGCAAAGTTTCCTTACAGAGTAAGCGTTAGTCCTTAGCTTAGTACAGGAGCTTAGTGGGAACCATCCTCTGATGGAGATAGGGCGCAAGCAATGTTCTTCCTTTTCGCTCTATCATCAAATGTATTGGACGATCCATACTTATGTAAGGGAAATTGCAATCGTATCAACTCGGTAATCCCCGTCACAAGTCGGTAGATATACCTCGTAAACAGTACATGAATTCACCAGAAATCCTGGGATAATTCGCCTTATTTCCGGCGGAAAACGCAAAATACACATAGGCACAATATATGTATTTTAATACACACAAATTGGTCTGATTGTATTGAATGGGTCTATTTTTATCCTTTTCATTAAAGATGAACATATCAACACATCTTTGTTTCATATTTTGTCAATCGACTCTTTTCGGCAATCCCCGGCTTGTGCCGGGGATTTCCGAGTAGATACGATTGCAAACGGACATGCCCTTCGTTGCTGACCTTCTTTAAAAAATGGCTCCCCATTACCTTCGAGGTTATTTTAAGAAATGACCGAGTTGTTCCGAATGGGGAAATTGGCCCAGCAAAGTTTCCTTACAGAATAAGCGTTTGTCCTTGGCATAATGTGGGAGCTTAGCGGAAACCATCTTCTGGTGGATATAGGGCTAAAGCAATGTTCTTCTACAAGACTTGAACTCCAGCATCACATTTCAAAGGGAAAGTCGGCACAGCCATCATCCATTGCAGACTTATCGTTTTTTCCTTGCATAGCCCAGGTCTGCGAAACGGGAACCAATCTTTCATCTGGTACAGATAGGGCCCAAGCAATGTTCCTCTTCCAGACTATCGCTCTAGCATTACATGCAATGGACGACCTATAACTCTGCAATGGAAATTTGGCACAGCCATCCTCCGTTGCAAACGTATCGTTCCTTCCTCGCATAGCCAAGGTCGGCGAACTTGTAACCATCCGTTCATCAAGTAGGGATGGGACCGAAGCAAGATTTCTTCACCATACAATCGCTCTAGTATAACACATGATGGAAGAGCATAACTTTCTGGGGTGAATAAGGCCCGGCCAATATCTTTTGTGTAGTTTTTGTTCCTTCCTTACATAACCATGGTCTGAGTATTTGAAACCATCTTTTCATCTAATAGAGACTGGGTCCAAGCAATGTTCCTCTACAAGACTATCTCTCTAGCATGACGTTCATACCTCTCACAGTTCGAGTCAGTAGAGTGGGAACCATCCTTTCGTATGGGAGCGATAAGGCCCAAGCCGTAAACAGACTAACGCTTCAGCATCACTTATTGAGGGGAGGGGGGAGTCATTATCTCTACAAGGATAATTTGACCGGGCATATCTCTCTAGCTAGGTTGTCGTTCCTTCCTCTAAAAGCGTTTCATAGGCAAATCTTCACAAAATGTCGAAACATGGTTGATACCATCCTTTCATCTGATAGAGATTACAAGCTAACATTGTTCCACCATCAATGTAGCTTTCTTGAGATGCTCCCATATCAAATGTCATGGATGATTGATAACTCTGCAGGGGTGATTTGATAGTCTAGTGGTGTCAAGTTCATTATTAGTAGAGTAGATATATGCACCAATCGACAGTGTTCAGTTATTAAACCTAAATGAAGGATAGGTCAGCTTGGCCGTACAATGAGAATATAGCTAAAACAGTGTCTTTTCAAAAGGGTCTCGTCGTTTTTTCAAGATATAAAGAGTTGACCATTAAAAACAGATTCCTATTGGATATTTGTTAGTGGTGTTCATTGTAGACCTGGAATGAGCTCTCCATTCGTAATACAAGCTTAAAGCTGTTTGTTCATAGTTTTAAGGAAATGTTGGAGTTAAAACTTAAATGACTAACTCAACGATTTGTGAGTCCATTCGTAATACAAGCTTAAAGATGTTTGTCCATAGTTGTAAGGAAATGTTGGAGTTAAAACTTAAATGACTAATTCAACGCTTTGTGAGCCCATTCGTAATACAAGCTTAAAGATGTTTGTCCATAGTTGTAAGGAAATGTTGGAGTTAAAACTCAAATGACTAACTCAACGATTTGTGAGTCTTGGAGTAATGAACGTTAGGAATTTGATATCAACAATCATTGTCACTAAACCAACGACCATTTCCAATTTCTTACCTACTAAATCACAGAATCTTTGTGAGATCGGTAGATAATCTGAAGTGAAGATTAGCAGCTGTCAGCTCTTCTATGGGAAAATGCTGACGTCATATGACATGAGTGGTTACACCTTTCTGGAGACCCACGTGACGAAACGGGTTCTAACAATCGTATCTACTCGGTAATCCCCGTAACAAGTCGGTAGATATACCTCGTAGGCAGTACATGAATACACCAGAAATCCTGGGGTAATTCGCCTTATTTCCGGCGGATAACGCAGAATGCACACAGGCACTAAATATGTATTTAAATACACACAAATTGGTTATATATCACAAATGAATGGGGTTTTTTTACCCTTTTCATTAAAGATGATCATATCATCACATCTTTGTTTCATATTTTGTCGATCGGCTCTTTTCGGCAATCGCCGGCTTGTGCCGGGGATTTCCGAGTAGATACGATTGCAACTTCGTTGCTGACCTACTTTAAAAAATGGCTCCCCATTTCCTCCGAGGTTATTTTAAGAAATGGCCGAGGTGTTCCGAATGGGGTTCTCAAAGCTATCAATAATCTAGTGACATTCTCGTGTTACTTTAGAAATCTATATAGTCATATTATCGGTAGATGACACTTCTTTTAGAGAGTTAAAATTCGACGCTGTGAGGTAGTCCTTTAACTGTCTTTAAATCTGACCAACATCTGTTTTACAATACACACTAAAGAATAATGCAAAATCAGATCAAACTGCATACAGTCAGTAAATACAGTCAAACTTGTGTTAAGAGACCAGCCTATTGGACAGAGAAAATTGGCTGTTAAAGACAGGTTGGCTGCTTAACACAAATTGATTTACACTATAAATCTAACAATGGGATTTTGTGTCGTGGCTGTTTAAGACAGGTTGGCTGCTTAAAAGGGGGGTTGCTTAACACAAGTTAGACTGTATGTTTCATAATCTAAATACGTCGCAACGGTTTTGAGATTTCACGAATATAGACAACACATACAGTGAAGCCTCGTTTATCCGGATGTCTCGCAATCCGAACGAAATTGTGAGGGAACGGAGTTATTGTGCAGAAATTTGCTTAACCAATTACCAAACAATAACGACATTTGACCAGTGTGTTGCAGACCACTCTTGAAAACATTGTGGGTAAAGGAGAAATTGCTCGTGACGAGTAATTTCTCCTTTCTTAACGATTTTTTTCGCCATAACAGAAGATTACATGTATATCTTACATTCATCAAGTTTTGAAATGTCGCCTGAAAACTCTTTCAATATTGGACGGTCGAAAATGTGGCGTTCGGTAAACGGTTATAATGTACACGTGCATAAATGCCGTTTATGTCTTAATGTGTATAAGAGCCGGCTCTGATTCATTAGTCCGAAGGATTC
Source organism: Cerastoderma edule (assembly GCA_947846245.1). NCBI lineage: Eukaryota > Metazoa > Mollusca > Bivalvia > Cardiida > Cardiidae > Cerastoderma > Cerastoderma edule. Next base: position 47,019,902 of record OX401405.1, read on the forward strand.
GTTGATCCGTAAATTTTGTTGGGAACGGACGTGTTCGGATTAAGGAGACATCACTGTTCTTAGATGTATTGACGTTTGTGAATTTAGTATGTTTTCTATGAACTGTATTTCATAAAATAATACAAAAACTGTATTGCTTAACGATATTTCATTTTAACTTTCACTGTTTCTCATGTTTAAACGAGCAACGTATTTAAGGCGGCATTGTGATTGCTTCGTTTTTCAAACACACACGACCTGTTGTTACACTTTATTTCGGGCGTGTGCACCATATCTAATATGTGTCGAAATGTAATGACTTGTTATACATGGCGAGTGTCTGGCATCCAAACCATGTCATTCGGTCCAACATCAAGGATCTAACCAATTGCCATCACTGTCATAGATGTTATTGTCATGTACAATTTTGTTTTGCTATATAACATGTAATATTTATTATGCAATACCATAGAGTTACTTAGTTGGTTAGCTATAAAAGACAATGCAGAACGATCCATAATTCATTATTTGATTGGTTGATGATACTTAATATTCGACAAATAACAATTGAGAGGAATAAACATCAGTTAAGTCTTAGTATTTTCGTACATGTTATTTGTTATGTTATCAGGTGTATTTTAATCAATTGAAAGTTGTCGCTTTTATAGACACAAAGAGAATATAACGTTCAACTCTTTTTCAACTGCAGACGACATTGTCTTGAAGCAGACGACTTTGGAAAAGCTTAAACAATTGAAAAATCTTTGTTCTCCTTTTGCCACAATGCATTTTGAAAGCCGTCTGCTGCAAGACGCGAAAATGTGGCCTTAGGTGGTAATGTGTTATTAAAGCAACGTTAAGCCACAATTTGACCGGACAGAACGAACCGAATTGGAGAATTATCGGCTGGTGGCAACAAGTTCCCACCACTGTTCCCACCACTCCCTGTCTACATGACCAGACTAATTAACAACGGTTCAGACTTATTGCACAACTAACCCTGATTAAGTTAGTGCTGGATCCGGCTTCATGCTTATGCAAACATGATAAATCCAGGCCAGCCGTCAAGTCAATAGGCGGCTGGCTTGTGATCTAATCTGATTGTTATTCTAAGTGTCTTTCTTTATCAAAACTAAGCAGCTATCTAATGTTTTGGAAAGCAGACGACACAAAAGTGTATTCTTAGAAAAACACCCAGCATTTTAAGGGTTAACCATTTACAGCATGATACACAAGCTTGTGACTTGTCCAAATTGAAAGAAACAGCAGACGACAAACAAACACATACAAATAATTCATTTCCTCGTTAAATAAGGTACAGACGACCTTAACGAATGTACTATCTGTTCACTACAGGCAATCTATCGATGTGTCAAAACGGGTTCTAGTGTTTCTGCAACGGATACTACAAAGTGGGAGAGTGTTGAAGAAGGAAGTTAATTAGTAATTCTATCATAATTAGTGCAGAATCTCACCACTACTGGTGTGATGAATGCACCCAACCCAGGTAAATTGAGATAGTTATTCGAGCTCAACATTATATCAAATTGATGTCGTCAATACATCACATGCCAGTATTGTTACGAAACTGTCGAAAGGGTTCTTTTCCAAGTGAAAAAAATGAAGTAAATCATTTGTACTGGCGTATCCTCCGCAATGAAAACTCGCTATTAACTGCTGATTTCGTTCGAAATGATCCATTACATCTTTGTATTTGAAGCTGAAACGATGCTAATTTCAATACCGCATCATTACAAAAATTGGTTGGGTGTTAACAAGTATTTTCGCACGTCAATACGGTTACGAAACTATCGTATACTTTGTCATTAGATAAAGGCACGTGTCAATATCGTTACAAAACTCTAAGATGTCGTAATAAAATGAAAGCTTCATTAATCCTTTCCCAAACAACAAATGTTCGACTGTCCCAAATTGAAGGAGTTTGCAGACGACATTTCAAAATGTGATGAAATTGAACAATATTCTTCTGAAAGAGCAGAAAACCTTGTGGGAAAAGGAAAAATTGCTCGATACGAGCAATTTCCCCTTTTCCCACAGTGTTTTCTAAAGTCGTCTGCAACAAAGTCGTCAAATGTCGTTACTGTTTGGGAAAGAGTTAACAATGACAATGACAATATTTTATGAAAGACGTGAACTATACAGGTTCTGGTCACAATATAGGTACAGAAATACAACTGAACAATAATTCAAAGTACATGTAAAATTTAAAAAAAATAGTTTTACCATCGAATTCACATTTTAACTAATTTATATCATTGTATTTTACCTTTTCAGTTAATTAACCACTGGAAGAGAACTCCACATGACATGCCATGGCGACATACATTATACAGCTATATTCTGCATTGTTGAGACCTCGATATTGTGCATACTGTTAGCTCTTTATGCAGATGCTTCCTTTTTAAAGATTGCCTAAATGAACAGGTAAACTGTCTGTATGATAAGTATAAAAACAAGCCTGTATAATTTCGATTTATATATTGATATAGATAAGCAGCATGAATGTTGTTCGAACAAGTATGCATTGTAAATGATGCATTTGCATAAGAATATCAAAAAATACATTGACAAAAGGAGAAATTGGTATTGACGAGTCTTCATTTCCATCTGTAAAAATACTTTCTTTGTATCTTTCACAATGGTAAGGCTAGTTTTCATTCGCCTAAATTTCATTCAAAAGCAGCTGCTACAGTCAATGTAAAAGGTGTTTTCCATTTCCTAAAAAAGAGATTTTGTTTTTATACCTGTATCATTTCCCATAAGTTGAAGCTAAATTCGAAAACTAAATTATAACTTGTTTGAGTGACCAACGTATTGCTTCATTATATCTCACATCAACACACCTATGGCATTAGAATTAAGTTAAAACAAAAGAAGTGACAAAAGAAGAACTTGTTTTAACAAGCACTTTTTTCTTTTGTAATTTGCCTGATATAAAAATAATCAAAAATGATGTTTTTTTATTAATCATACTTTCTTCATTTCCATCTGTCGCTGAATCAAATTCTAAGTAATCGCACATGTATTGGAGGATAGTAAAGGGTGGAATATTGTCAACCCATAGAATACCGTGGCATTAAGCCGCTACTTTGTCTGTTTGTTTGACTAAATAATTAACATTATAACTCAGCAGGTAATCTGAAAGTACTTATAGGGAAGTCAAGTCCTTTTTCAGCACGGTCACGAAGCATGTTTCCCTTTTTCTAACACGAACGATTTTTTAATGTGTTCTAGCATACGGCTTTTTATGCCATTGCGACAAAATGGGGAATATGCTCATAATGAGCAAATTCTCATTTGGTCGCAATGCCAGTAACGATCTAAAGTCCATAATAAGTCTATTTGGAAATTGTTGACAATCTTGGTAATTTGTTTTAATATCGTCTTATTTTGTCTCTCTTTTTTCTCTATTAGGGTAAGCGTTAAAACCATGTCTGAGAATGTATTAAATTGTCTGGTAAAGCTATTTGCAGGCTGAACTACGTTTGACCCATCCTTGTCTAACAAAACGTGCATGTTTGCTGCCTTTTAGAGAAACTAGCAGACGGGTGCAGGTGCAGATGACATCGACATTTTTCGCGAGTATCAAAATTAAGAAAGGCACGAACTCTTGAACGTTTTAATTCACGCATGTACCTTGCCAATCTAACACATCGGGTTTATCCAATGAAAACAGTGTTTCACAGCTCACGGAAATACCCGAGTAGTTCCGATTGGTACCTACCTGAATAGGCCTACGTTTGACGAACATTCATATGTCCTGTCATTAAGCAAACAGTATTTAAAATGTTTGGGGGTTTTTAACATTAAAATCTGACCATCGGAGTTTTCATGCAGTTTTATACATATATGTTATACTCCCAAAATATATTGTTTGGTAAAAGCGCAATCGTAACTACTCGGGTATTTCCGTGGCCTGGAAAATACGCGTTTACGTCTTATACACCAGATGAGTTAAGATTGGCAAAACGGTTGCGGGACAGAATTGAATATTCTGTTGAGAAATATGCCATCTGCTTTCACCCATTACCAAACAAGAACGACATTTGAGCAATTTCTCCTTTTCATGCAACGTTTTCTGTCCTGTCAGATAATTATCTTTCAATTTCATCACATTTTGAAATGTCGCCAGCAAACGCGTTCAATTTGGGACTGTCGAAAACTTGGCGTTTGGTAAAGGGTTAAAGATACCATGCAAGCTATTTGACTTTTTTGTTGGGTCCATCTTAGGATATGGTTCAGAGACCTTTGGATTCCCCCAAGTCAAAAGAAATAGAAAGGGTACATTTGAAATTTTGTAAAAGGGTATTGGTGTGCCGATGAGCACTTGTTCAAACGCTGTATATGGCGAACTTGGGCGTTATCTTCTTTATCCTCTTTATATAAGTAGGTTTGTAGGTATTATAAAATATTGGGGCAAAACACTTTCTTCGGACAACTTTCTGATTAATCAAGTCTACGAGCATGTAATTGATAGTAAAAACAGTTCGGCTAGTTGGGTTAGTGATGTTTAAACCCTTCTTAGTTTGTACGGATTTGGGTATGCATTTAATAAACCAACATTTCTGAGCTATGTTTTATTGAAACTTTCAATCAACAATGGCATCATTCTATTGCAAACAGTTTACTCTTAGATACTTACAATTGTTTTAAGACGATTTTTTAATATGAACATTATTTAGACGTGTTGCCAAACTCCTTAAGAATCATTTTATCAAGGTTAAGATTGTCTTCACACTCCTTGAGAATACATACAGGGCGGTTTGGACGAAAATAAAATAAATAGAAATGAACGATGTTGTTTATGTTGTGATTCTAATGACATCAAAAATGAATATTACTTTATGTATGTAATAATTTGTTTTAATAATCAACGGAAAAAATAATTGCAAACATTTTACTAAAACAGACCAAATATGTTTTTTGAGCTCTTGAAATCAACAAATAAAAATACATGTACACTGTTTAGAGTTGCAAAATACGCAAAGGAAGCTTTTTCATCTAGAAATTGAATTGTTTAGGGTTTTTCCTCATTAGGTTTCTAGTGTATTCATGAACTACCTCATTCGGAACACCTCGGCCATTTCTTAAAATAACGTATATCTACCGACTTGTTACGGGGATTGCCGAGTAGATACGATTGGAACTACCTATGAGATCTACCGACGTGTGCCGAGAATTACCGACTAGATACGATTGCCGTCCTTCACCCTCTATTTATTTACACATCGTACATAGCTGTTTTTCCCATACACCGTTATTTGTTAGTACACGTCGTGCATTGCTAAAATGCCATGGTTTGAACGTTCATGTAACTGAGTGTATGACAGCGTGGGCGAGGAAGCGTGAAAAGTATTAGTGAAGTAATATCTAATTATCGGCATTAACCCTTCCTTAAATAATTGTGACATTTAATAAGTAGCCAGTCTTTTACAAAGTGGGTGTTGGACACAGCAGTCGATATCCAGTTAAATCCTATGTACCCAATGCCAATTACCTTTAATAAAGAATTCAGAACGGTCCAAAGTTAAAGCGGCAACAGGCGACAAAGTTTGTCAATGAATAATGCATTCTCCTTATGGTATTTGGTCGACGACTTTGCTTCAAAAGGATGAATTATTCATTAATTCATAGGTATATAGGTACTGCTAATTACCTGCAACAAAAATCAGGAAACAAGGAAATAGCCAATGGGCAAGTAGTCTGGATCACCTGCACTAATCTATCATAGTACGATGCGAACCAGACCAATGCACAAGCTGCAAACTTAACCCTTTCCCAATCACAAAATTTTCGACTGTCCCAAATTGAAAGAGTTTGAAGACGACATATAAAAATGTGATAAAATTGAAAAATGATCTTCTGATAGGGCGGGCAATATTGTGGGAAAAGGAAAAATTGCTCGTTACAAGCAATTTCTCCTTTTCCCACAGTGTTTTCTTAAGTCGTCTGCAACAAAGTGGTAAAATGTCGTTATTGTTTCGGAAAAGGTATAGTGCTGTCACCGACTTTACGCTTATGCAAGTAGGTTTGATCCAGGACAGCATCCAAGTAAATGAGCGGCTGACCACTGATCTAACATGCTTGCTACTCTGAGTACCTTTCCTCATCAAAATTAAGCAGAAATGTAAAGTTGTGTAAAGCAGACAACACAATAACCTTTTGAAGTAAATTACCAAGCATTCTTAGGGTTTGTTTTTAGATTATACGCCAGTGTTCAATCCCTAGTTTTATCAATATTCTACTATTTCGGTTTTACCGGCGATATGTAATTACGTGTATTAGGGATGGGGCTATTCTAAAAGATCCAAAGGTAGATATCTGCTAGCGCATCCCCACCCACATCCTAACCCAACCCTCAGCCCACCCCCATCCCCGTTTGTTTACATTTGTATACAAACGAATAACAAATAGCAAATGTGTTTGATCATCGTAAGCCATTGTAATTGCAAGCACTCCTGTTTTCACACACAATGCATTCAAACGTTATAGTCTGCAAATCTGACAATGAATAAGCGTCTTGATTAGTATAAACAATCAGAACGAAAGAGGTCACATGGAGTTGAACACGTCTGTGAGCCTCTGAGATGTATCGAGTGAGGAAAGTTTCAGTGCACATAAGGTCACACGGACTAACCATATATCAGGAAATGTGATGCAGCGAATCTAGCTTTTCCCTTAACAATACTTTACCGCTTGTTTTGTCATCGTCAAGAGCTGTTGATTGAGTTTGCAGACGCAGTATGAAATCTTATTAACGAAGATCAGGATAGGAACTTGTCGTTTTCTCCTTCTAGACTATGCTTTTTCGTTTTCTTTTATAAAAATGTTTAAAGTAATCACACAATTTAGAGGAAGTATTCGTATTATATAAATGATTACAAATTTATGTAAGGGGTTAGAATCCATGCGCGTAGCTAGCCCTCCATAAATAAGGTTTCATGGTTAAGCTAAGGATAAGGGGGCATGTTCCCCCTGGAAATCAACAATCCCCATATTTCTATAGAGAGATAAGCAATATTGCAAAGCGACACATCATTGGAATCGTCTCTCCGAGACGCTTCCAATGACATGTCACATCACATTATTGTACTTTTAAATATGATGCTAAAAAGGTTTGTCAGTTTTGAGTATTCGCGTAAATATTTTTATCATGAGATATTAAGTAAGATGGCCCTTTGGTGAGGAAATACCAGATGCTTTGCAGACAGCTGCAGTTTGAATGTATACTGGCAACAAAAACCCCAATTAATCTCACAAATCTAAGTATATTGTTGTCATATTGTCAACTTGTTTTTTACGTACTTTCACGGATTGTTCAATGATGTATATTGCTTATACAGGCGTATAGCTACCAGTATGCTGTCTATGCACCTTCGTAAACATTGTCCCTGGAAAATGAAAATCTAAGGTAGACCTATACATTCAGCGTCCCGTATTATTTATATGATTTTATCCCCTTAAGTCTTATTATATGTCTATTTTCTGGCTCAAAACACCCTATAAGTGTACTAGACAAAACAGGAAATAGGAAATAGTTTTTCCGGGAAAGCATGTCACAAGCTCTCTAGCTGGGTGTACACTTAATGAATGACAGAGCTGCCTGTCTAAGCTTCGCCTATGGGTTAGTCCGAATGATTCAGACGTTGATGTTTCATTATATTAGACAGTTACAGCTTCGATTAACCGAGTCACCTATGGGTATGTATAAAAGTTGTTTGTTTATTAAGGGTTTTACATCACGTCAACATCATTTCAGTTATGTTGAGATCCAGGGGCCCGTTTTACTAAACAGTTTACGCTTAAGATTTGCGTAAGTCTAAAACAACAAGTCCTTTTATTTCAATATTTGGCAAAGCAATATTGCAAAGTAACACATCATTGGAATCGTCTCTCCGAGACGCTTCCAATGACGTGTCACATTGCAATATTGTACTTTCATTGAAGGTACTATACCTAAATGCGCATTGTTTCGTGAAAAAAAAATTAATCTAATCTATCCTATCGGATGTGGTGACTGAAAAATATATAATAAAAGGACACTATTTTAATAACATTAACATCGCGATGCTGGAAAGGAAGGCTTATAGCGAAAGGAAACGTTACTCACTAGGAGAAATTTACTCATTTGTCACAGTCGTTTCTGTTTAATACTTCATCCTCTGTAGACGGGACCTCTGTGGTCTATTGGGTAAAGTAGAGAACTTGAAATCACATGGCCCTACTACGCATGAGTTCATATTCTGGTGACGGCATTTGGATTTTCATTACAGGCAGCGTCCCGCTTAACGCAGGGCCTACGAGATGTCGATGTTTCTACCATACAAGGTTGTTTGGCCTTACTCCTTCATAATGAGCTGTGTCCCACAAGTTCACAACATAACTGAAATCATGTTAGCGATGCAAAACCCTTATAAAATCAAATACATGTAAACAAATATATTGTAATATATACTTCCTACAACCACAGCCTGTTTCTTGTCCAAACAAATCGATTCTTGACAAAACTTCACGCGTCTTTTTGTGGGGACCTTTTCGACCGTTGTAGGCGATTCGATCTTTGGTTACAAAGACTAAACCAGACTTCCTGTTGAGAATTATAGGGGAACGGTACAATCGCCTTATCGCATACCCCTTTCCAGGCGGGAAATCGGGGAAGCATCCTGGGGAAACCGGCCTCCGAAACACGCGTGCTAATTCTGGTGAAACATGTTCACATTATTGCATTAACCCTTTACCAAACGCCAAATTTTCGACCGTTCCAAATTGAAAGAGTTTGCAGACGACATTTCAAAATATAGAATCGGAATATAATCTTCTGATAGCGTAGAAATCATTGTGGGGAAGGGAAGAATTGCTCGTAATGAGCAATTTCTTCTTTCCCCACAGTGTTTTCCAGAGGCGTCTGACATGAAGTGGTTAAATGTTGTTATTGTTTGGTAATGGGTTAAACATATTTCCTTTCCCAAACGATATATAGTCATAATATGGAAATTCAGTACAAATTATAATAAGTAAATGTGTTGAGCTACATGTTTTAAAACTTAGTTTAAGGTCTCTCCTTAATATCTGTCGGTTTCAGAAGCAATATTTCGAATCAAAAACCTAAACACTAAATCATGTTTATTAGGTCTTTGTCATAAGCAGATCACTCTATCTGACATTTTTCTTCCCTTGTTTCTTCCTTTGTTGTATTATTTAATATTGTTGTGTTGGGTGCTTATATGTACAATTTGATCGCTATATCGTGCGACTATGATTTTAAAGACTGTGTTTGTGTGCTCAACTCTCAATAAAGTTATGACATGTCCTGTTGAACTAAATATCTATAAAGAGTCTAGAATAAGTGTGTTTCTTCTTAAATACTCATAGGAAAAATAGAAAATATTGTTAGGTGCGGAAATTAACAGTTTTTTGGTTGTGATATTTGTACAGAAAACCTTGTGAAGGAAGGGAAATTGTCGAGTAGTCACAAGCAATTTGTTAAATTGTCCATCTGCATTACTAAAATTATCTTTGGTATATTAGATTTTATGGGGGAAAAAGAGGATTAAAATGCATATTTGGACTGGTCGTTTAACAATCTAACAATCAATTATTGTCATATTACACACGTTATACCTCATTAATAACTAGGTACGGTTCTACTTAAAAAGACAGCTATCTCTGTACTGTCGTTTAACAAAATAAGAACATTAACTCTACTATCTGAATACATTGAAACTCTTACTCACTTAGCTCCCTTGACTAGAGACTGGCAAAACTTATCGAGACTTATATATTATTTTATATTTTCTAGTCGCTATACCATATTTCGTCATGTGTATTTTGTTGCTGGTCGAAATGTGAAACTCAGCAAACGCAAAAAAAACTGAGAAACAAAATCATATTTCTGATACTTGGTCGAAAACACTGTGACAAAAAATGAATTGTGCATTGGGAAATCATTAATACTTATGTGACCATGGTTTCTTACGTTTTTGCATCAGGTGAAGTATAGTAAAGTTAAGGAGTTAATACGTGTGGCCCAGTGGTGAGGGTAAGGATTGTGATACGGGTTTCCCGGCTTAAGCCCTCCCCAGCGGTGTTGGGGTTTCGAACTCAAATGACAAAATAGTGTTAGTTTCAAATAATACTTTACTTAAACCTAAAACATAAGGGATGGTACTTAAACTAACTAAAATTCCCAGCATAAGATGTTTAATAACAAGCTGTACTTATGTGCAGGGTTCCGCATTGTTGTTGAGACGGGGAGATTTCACAAGGTAAACAAATGCATGTGATCATGGCTAGTATGACCGTATTTTGAACAAGGTGTGCTTGTATTCTTTCCCATTGAATCCATATTTTTTGTATTTCGCCGGACGCCCACTGGTTTTTCCATAAAACTTCATTATCGCCTGTTTACTTATTTGTTCGGCCAAGTGGAAGAGTGCAGGACTTGGTGCAGGGCAGAGCGTCGGGCTCTTGTACCGAAGGTCCCGGGTTCGAATCGCCGTTAGGCGGGGTGAAGATTTCCGGGACTAACCCACTAACCGGCGCGATTACTGGTTTAGTATCCAGGAAGCAGTCATCGAGAGTGGCTTTGAACAAGCTTTCAGCTTCCTTCACAATCGATGTAAAACAAATACGATATGATATGATATGATATAATCACTTGTTGTCTCTACGCAACGACATTTGAATTTCCATGTGAGGTAGTCTCCCGATTGGCAAACGGAATGGCAATGGTTCTACCTAGATTGACCCGAACTTATGGGCAGATGAGTATGGGGTCTTCCTACATCAACTAGAGTCGGGCATTGCAACATAGCTGTAATATTGTTGACGGGATGTGAAGCCAATGTAACTAAACTCACGTATTTATTTTTATCAAGATACGTTATATGTGGACTCTAACCTTCGCGGGAATTTGGCCAGTGAATTCCAGATATACTCACCGATAAGCCTCTGTTATAACCAGAGACATAGATAACAGAGTGTTATCTATGTCTCTGGTTATAACCTCTTTCATAATTTCTTTTTGACACATGCCTACATATTTGTTTCATGAGATAACAAATCAAACAATGGCATAACACATGTTTATTTTTTTTTATTTTTCTTTCAGTAAAAAGTGCCCTGAATAAAATTACACAACATTAATAAACAGGTTCAGCCCTTTACATGCATTCATAAAAAACGCACCTGTCAAAACAGTAAAGGTGGCCTAGGTAGGCATTTCTTAAATTTTGCATAATATTAAGAAGTTTTGATTTTGCCATCGAAAGTAAAAATCGCATTTTGTCTCAGTGTTTAAATTCATTGAGACAAAAGGATATTTTTCTGTGCTGGCAAAATTCCACTTAATCAATGTTTTCAAAAGTAGCCAATGTAGACAAGTAAAGTCTTAAACAAAGTATTCGTATTTCAAACTCCTTTAATACGTTTTAACCATTTTTTTGAGGTTACTCAATTAAGATGGCTTGATAACCTGATCCTTATGGGTGTCTTCATATCACACAAATATTTTAAACACACAACACTGCAGACAACATTACTGATAAGCACCTATCTGAAAATGTGGGAAGGTTAAAACAACAGAATAAACAAATGAACAAATAAACATGAATAGCACGCCCACTGTCTATGATGTAATGAATTATCATACAAAGATGTCGACATTAAAGCTTCATGTTCAATTTTGATAACAACAGAGCACAACATGATTATTTCCACAGAACAGATAGTTTTTTTCTTTTTATTCTAACACATCATTCTAACAATCATATGGTAAAATATTATACCCATCTGCAGCAGACTACTTAACAAATAAACATGATAGTCTAGTATCATATATTCAAAGGCAACAAAATTATCCACTTATTTAAAAACAAGAATCCGAGATAGACGCAAGTTTCAGACAAACTTATTTTTCGATGGTTCATTACTAGACGGTTACCAGCACGCCAATGATGATGTCAAGAAATCCCGCCCAGAATGACTGGTTTACAGGAATTCTATCATACAGTCTATAATGTCCGTCTCCAAACATCGTATGAATCTGAAACATGTGTGTATCTCAAGGCTTGATTCATTCGATTTTGTACAAAGTAGAGGTTTCAGTACAATACTATAGTAAGTGCTTCATAAACATGAAGCACTTACAATAGTATTGTATTGAACCCTCAAAGTGATAATACAGTAGTTATTGAGCTTGCAATATACACTTTAGTCTAATCTATATATTTTCATAAATTCTACAGGTAATTTTGTTTGTAACTTTTTTTCTTTTGCAGCAGGATAGTTAATTTGAATCAACAAAAAGTTGAAACCTTACGAAATTCTTTTCATTTAACAACCTTAAATATCACTTGACTTATACAATACATAATTGACTGAAAAATGATTTATTTGGATATTAAGATATTTGTCATGAAAGTGTTGGGGTTTACAACACAAACGTTTTCATTTGACCCTTTGATAAATCATCCAAAGACACGGACAGTGTATTATAGATCTCCTCTTATTCAGGTGATACCTGTCTAACTATTTCTAAGCATTTAGGACAAATGTTTGTTCAAAAAGTCTGTGTGTCTTAAAATCATATAGACAACCTTCACAAATCATATGTCTAATATACTTCTGATAGTGCAGAAAACATTGTGGGAAAAGGAAAAATCGCTCGTCACGAGCAATTTCTCCTTTTCCCATAATGTTTTCTAAAGTCGTCTGCAACAAAGTCGTCAAATGTCGTTATTGTTTGGGAAAGCTCTTTTGCTACCAATATCACTGATCAGAGTCTTACTGTGGAGTGCCAATGTCTCCAATAGGCGACTAAAACATGCTGTTTGGTTCACCATTGTTTGTTACTTTATTCTGCGTATGTTTTTATACAAACTCATCTTAACGATTTTGATTATTTAAACAGATACAGTCATTTTTCTGTGATTTCCAAGAACTTAATTAGCAAAGAGAAGCTTGTTTTCCAAGAAGATTGACAGCAAAAGAGTTTAAGTAAGAAGTATATACTGTTGGTTAAAACTTATACTCTTGTTGTAGTATAGGAACAAAGTGTAACTCCCTTCACATAAATTAATACTGACAGAACCTCATCATGGACAAAAAAATTCGTAACAAACACATAAAAAATATAACAAAAAACAAAACCTCACAAGTACAATAAAACTTCGATGGCGTTCCTTTGAGTAGTCAATCTGTTTCCTGTAATGTTGGACAAATGGATAAACTTCATAAGTTTTTTGGTATCTCTGCTAATGACAAACTCTCCTGGTTTCAATTGTTGAAGACTGGAAGCATTCCTGAATATTTGATATGGATTCGAAGTTGACGATAATTACTGTTGCAAATAATCACTGATAACTTTCTCAAAGGACTGAAAAAAAAAAGAAAGTAAAATATTATGAATCATAACACAGAGTAACCAATTGTAAACCATGAAAAAAATATCTAATGAGAAACAAACAATTGCTGTTTTCTTTAAAAAGCATAAGCATCTGCTTTTCCTTTCAACTGACATCTTTTGAAAAATGCACAGGAGGGAAATATTGCAAACAAAATTTTATGAATCTTTAGCATTTAGATAAAGTCTTATTTAGATAAAGAATCATATTAACGATGAACTATTATCTGATCCCACCCCCCCATACAACATTAACCCTTTCCCAAACAATAATGACGTTTGACTACTATGTTGCAGACAACTTTAGAAAACATTGTGGGAAAAGGAGAAATTGCTCGTAACGAGCAATTTTTCCTTTTCCTACAAGGTTTTCTGCTCTATCTGAAGAATATTTTTCAATTTCATCACATTTTGAAATGTCGTCTGCAAACTCTTTCAATTTGGGACAGTCCAAAATTTGTTGTTTGGGAAAGGGTTAATAAGACTACCTCACAGATTTGGAATTTAACTTTTTGAAAATAAGTTGTCCAAGAACAATCAATAAAATGACAACATAGATTGTTAAGATAATGTTAGACTAGATTTTTTACAGATTTCCAACCCTTTTTTAACCATAAAGATGTATATGATTTGTATTGCAGATATTTCAAATTGTTTAAACATTTTTTTTAGTTAATAACAAGCCTAACTTAGAATAAGAGGTGCTCCATCCACATGAGTGTCTTCAGAAATAATTATTCACTCTTGTCACATGGTGTTAGTATTTGTGCTTTCTAGTATTAAGTATTTTTAACTTCCTTTCCCATAGAAATGCAGAAAGGCATGAAGGTTATCTTCACATACATGTTATTAAAAAAAAAACCACTTGGTTTCAGCAACTTTAAAGTAAAGAAATTGAAAATGGTCTTTGGTTGTGACAATGATTGATGATTTCAACTTTTCAAAGTTCATTTCTTCTACACCACAAAGTAAGTCCCTTAAATTAACCAAACAAAAAAAGTCTTACTTTTGGTTCATCTGTGGGACTGTATCTTTTAACTGGAATTCCATTTTTGTCAACCAGAAACTTGGTGAAGTTCCACTTGATAAAACTGTAATAAATAATGATGTCATTGATTACAAATCAGAATTAGAAGAGAGAAAAAAAATGATCCCCCTTTCTTGGCATGAAAGTGATCAATGCATAAATTTCTATTTTAATTAACTTCTCAAATAACAATATTGACTACATAACATGAATGATTTTTTTTGTTTTTTTTATATAGGTTTAACATCACATCAACATTATTTCAGTTATGTAGCAATGCTAGACTCTTAATGATGGAGGAAGACCCCATACTCAACTACCTACAAGGGCTGGTCAAGGCGGGTAGAACCATCGGCATTCGGTAAGTCAGTCAGGAGACTGCCTCTCATGAAATTCCATATCACTCTCAGGATTTGAACCTACGCGGAGAGGGGCCATGTGAATGAAAACCTTGTAATATTGCAGAAATCAAAATGTATTCAAATGAAAATCTAAGCTACTTCTGAGTACAGTCATACTTTTACATTTAAGAAGTTGGTTTATTTGATTCAAACTTAATTTAACTTTTAAAGGTACATATTCACAGAGGAGAACATTTGAAAGTCGATATAAAATGTCATTGAAACAATACTATAATAAAATTATTGAAAACTAAAAGCAATGGCAGATGAAATAATGCAAGAAAAAACATTTTCTTTCATGCTATTTGTTAGAAACAACCGTAACAAAGGATAACATGTATACAAGTACCCATTTATTCTTTGTTGTTGTGGTTTTCATAAGACTTCTGCAGTAGATGCAGAAAACAAAGGTATCGTGACTAAAACATAATCCATTCAAATTTTTGGATACAGCTTTAGAGTTGTAAAACGTGTTGTGATTGAACTTCTATTTGTTAAATGGATAGTTTAACCAGTCCTTACAACTTCTACTAATCACTCTCAATTCTGCTGCCTGCATATACCAGCAGTACTCAATCTTTAATGAAAGATCCTAAACATGACCCCGATACTCAGAGAATTTGATTTGTATATTTGGATGGTGTTTAATGTGGTATCAACAATCTCTCAGTTAGTTACAGGTTAACACCATCAGTACAAGACAAGGGCTTTAATGTGACTTGCCAAAGGACAACCTCACGAAACCAGATGTGTCGGTGAGGCTCGAACTTGAGACCCTGTGTTAAAAGTCTACAACCTTAACCCCTGAGCCATACAAGATCCCTCCTTGATAAATAATCAGTAATTGACTACATTTTCCATTAATTAAAAGATCTCAAAGTTGACCCAGAAAGTCACAGGATTTGACCTCTTGTCAAATAATTGATTACAGAATTCTACTTACTCCCCTAGAGTGCCTCCCTGTTTTTTCTTGAGGAAAGCAAACAGTGGTAAAGCCTTACTGCCATTCACATCCACTTTACTAAACAGTTCAAACTGATCACTGTACTTGTGAACATATTCTTTAATCTTGGGTTCTTCCCAGGGTTCCTAAAAATGACGAAAATAATGTATTAAGGATGATAATGAAAATAATGTCTAAAGGATGATAATGACAATAATGTCTAAAAGATGATAATGACAATAATGTCTAAAGGATGATAATAAAAATAATGCATTAAGGATGATAATAATAATCTCAAAAGGATGATAATGAAAATAATGTATTAAGGATGATAATGAAAATTATGTCTAAAGGATGATAATGACAATAATGTCTAAAGGATGATAATGAAAATAATGTCTAAAAGATGATAATGACAATAATGTCTAAAGGATGATAATGAAAATAATGTATTAAGGATGATAATGAAAATAATGTCTAAAGGATGATAATGAAAATAATGTCTAAATGATGATAATGAAAATAATGTCTAAATGATGATAATGACAATGTATAAAGGATGATAATGAAAATAATGTCTAAAGGATGATAATGAAAATAATGTCTAAAGGATGATAATGAAAATAATGTCTAAAGGATGATAATGAAAATAATGTCTAAAGGATGATAATGAAAATTTATAAAGGATGATAATGAAAATAATAATGTCTTAATGATGAAAATGAAAATAATGTCTTAAGGATGATAATGAAAATGTATAAAGGATTATAATGAAAATAATAATGTCTTAATGATGATAATGAAAATAATGTCTTAATGATGATAATGAAAATAATGTATTAAGGGTGATAATGAAAATAATGTACTAAGGATGATAATGAAAATAATGTTTAAAGGATGATAATGAAAATAATGTCTAAAGGATGATAATGAAAATTTATAAAGGATGATAATGAAAATGTATAAAGGATTATAATGAAAATAATGTCTAAAGGATGATAATGAAAATAATGTCTAAAGGATGATAATGAAAATAATGTCTAAAGGATGATAATGAAAATAATGCCCAAAGGATGATAATGAAAATAAATGGTGAAAACAAAATGATATGTGAATAAATGAAAAGAATACAAAAAAGATGAAAGTGGTTTATAAATGATGAGAAAAAATATATTAATGCTGAAAACAAAATAATATGTGAATAATGAAAAGATTTAAAGATTATGAAAATGGTATATAAATGATGAAAATGACATACATGTACAGGTATAGATGATGAAAATGATTCATGCATGTATTTGACTTACATTACATATAAACATTTAATAAAATTTATATGAATGATAAAAAAAAATATCAAAATGATGAAAATGATATATAAATGATGAAAAAGATATATAAATGATGAAAAAGATATATAAATGATGGTTATGTATATAAATGTTGAAAATAATCTATAAATGTTGAAAATGATCTAAAAATTATAAAAAAGATATATATAAATGTTGATGAGTAAAAAGATATATTAATATTATTAATGATATATAAATGACAAAAAAGACATGTAAATAATCAAAATGATATACAAATGATTAAACACCTAATACATATTATAAGGCTTGAGAACAGTGCCAATTTCGAACAGTAAAAAGTCAAGCTTGCAACATCATTTTCATTTAGTTTTACATGTAACCTTAATGCGCCATTTCTTTAGAAAGCCATAACTTTCTCATTAGGTTGAATTCCCTTAAATTCCAAACAAGAGATATAGACCTAGGTCAGGGCCCTTACATAATGACCCCGAAACACATGTGTGAAGTACCAAAGTATCAACCCATTGATGGGTAAATCAGAACCAGACTTAGCCACCCTGATAAGTTGTAAAAAGTTCAAACCAAATTCCCCTTACCTGGCCCCCAAACTGATTACAGGGAAACAACAGGATTTTGAGCCCAGCCTCAGCATACTTGGCGTGCATCTCTGCGAGCTGGGTGTAGTTTTTGACAGTCATGCCTCATTTACTGGCAACATTCACTATCAAACAAACATGGCCTCTGAAAAAGACCAATGATAAACATTAACAAAGATGCAATCAGCATCAACACCTTTGATGAGCAAAATATGTTCTTCCATTATAATGTCAAACACCATGTCAACAATTTTTTTTGCGTCTTGCAGCAGACGACTTTCAAAGAAGCACTGTGGCAAAAGGAGGAATTGCTTAATTGTCACAAGGAATTTCTCCTTTTGCAACAACTCTTTTTCAATCTATTCATATATCACAACACATGCTTATAAAACTTTTCTAAAGTTATCTAATTCAAGAAAAAAAATGCTGTCTGCATGTGGTAAATAGTTAAAGAAGAGTTCTTCCTTCAGAAACTTTTTTCAGTCATTAAAAGTATGCATGCATGAGGCAAGGTGTTCTGAAAACAAATACTTTTCCCATACTGGTAACCCTTTAACAAACACCAAATTTACAACTGTACATAATTGAAAGAGTTTGCAAAAGACATTTCAAAATGTGATGAAATTGACAAATAATCTTCCGATAGGGCAGGAACCATTGTGGGAAAAGGAGCAATTCCTCATTTTCCCACAATGTTTTGCACAGTCTGATGCAACAAACTGTTCAAATGTCATTATTGTTTGGTAATGGGTTAAACATGCACTTGCTATTCTATTCATAGAAAGTGACTAATAGGCCCATGGGGCTGGGTGTCATGAGTTGTGTTACTATAATTGTTGGACTTAATTTGTACAAATGTCACTATAATAAATGATTTAACTTCTTACTGTAATTGTTTAAGCCTTACTGTGCCGTAACCAACTTCATGCTTATGCAAACAAGTTGAATCCAGGCCAACCGCCAAGTAAATTGGCGACTGACTTGTGATCTATCCTGTTTGCTACTCTGAGATCTTTCCTCAACAAAATTAAGCAAATATGTAAGGTTTTGAAAGCAAACAACAAAAATATCTAAGTTTAGAAAATTATCCAGCAATACGAATTTTTATAATAAACACTGATGATAATAGCAGTTTGAATGACCATTATCTTGTCTATTTCCTGTGTAAACCATGTGACTTGTCATAAGACTCACAAGTGGTGATTGCATAAAATAAGCTACATTTGAATTTTAACATATCTCTCTCCCAAACAAAAAAGACATTTGATGACTTTGTTACAGACGACTTTAGAAAACATTTCGGGAAAAGGAGAAATTGCTCGTAACGAGCAATTTTTCCTTTTACCACACTGTTTTCTGCCCTATGGAAAGGTTATTTTCCAATTTCATCACACTTTGAAATGTCGTCTACAAGCTCTTTCACTTTAGGACAGTCGAAAATTAGTTGTTTGGGAAAGGGTTAAATCATTAAATTTTATCAAATTTGGTAAGGCCTTTTAAAAAAGCTAAAAGACTACTTTCAATTTCCCTACTTCTAAGTTGCTTAATTAAACCCTGTGATGTCGTTAAATAATGCAAATTGATCCTTTGAGCCTGACAGCCCTTCTATGGGAAAGCAGGTTCATAGACACAGGATTTCTTTCACACACCTGTATAGCTTCATGTGACAAGAGCGGATAAACTGTTGGAAAGACCCATGTGACAATGGTTTCTTAAAATACCCCTTTTACTATAAGCTTAGATTATTTCTTTTTTTGAAAAAACCTGTTGAAACGGTTTGCAATATCTGCAATATAAATGATCAATACCTTTTCTAAACGGTTAAGTACATTATTGGAAAGCTGTCAATTATCTAGTTTTATGTTTCTAAAGAATTATGAATTTGTTTTATTGGTAAAAGTCAATTTATTTTATAAAGTTAAAACTTAATCTTTGAATTATAGTCCATCTAAAGGATTTTAAAAGAGGACCTTAAGTTTATCATCTGATAACGGATCATAATTCTTCAATAACATTTTGCAATGTGTAATGAGATTAATAAAACTCTAAGAAAATCATTGATGTGATGAAAAGAAGTAACAGGCTTCATGTAATATCAATGGTTATGCAAATAGGGAAGATTATCTGAAATATATATACATGTTCAACAAAACTGTATCATGTATAAAACATTGCTTATTTAAAAGCTCCAAATCAAATGAAATGCAGATGATAAACTGTATTTTGTATTTATAATACACAGAACAAAAGTGCCCTGAGGACCAGTGGATGATACATTACATAACAAAGCTTTAGGACATATGGCTCTAGTGAAGAAGACTTTAAAATATTTTCCCATATTAGGCTGTGTAAAACTTATAAGCCCATATGGTGGGGCAACTTTAGGCCCAGTTGTTATGATTTGACCAAACATGGAAGATGTCCAATGGACGACGCAACATACAGAATAACAAAGGTCTAGGCCTTATTGCTTTAGAGAAGAAGATTTTGAAATATTTTTCTATATATACAAGCTCAAGCGACGCCCAACGGAATGTGATCACATTTAGCTCACCCTAAGCTTAAGCTCAGGCGAGCTAATAGGAAAAAGTGAGCATCTAGTTTTAAATCATATACTGCTTATTTTCTGAGAATGGGTTTTTACAAAATAACTACTTTACAGTTTACCATTTTTCCCTTATAAAATTACAAATGCAGGAAATGACACTTACACAACTTATGACAACAAGAGGGTTCGCCCACAATGAGCAAACCATCGTTTTGTCACAATGGTTTAACATTAGTCAATTAACTATGCAGTTTTCGATGGGGATTTTATGTGAATTTATAATTTGAAAAGTGTCGTGGCCATTTGCTTAACCCTTTACCAAACACCAAATTTTTGACTGTCCCAAATTTTAAGTTTGCAGACGTCATTTCAAACTGTGATGAAATTGTAAAATAATCTTCTGATAGTGCAGAAAACATTGTGGAAAAAGTAGAAATTGCTTGTTAAGAGCAATAATTTTATTTCTCCTTTAAAAAAAAGTTTTCCAACAATGTTTTGCAACAAACTGGTGAAATGTCCATATTGTTTTATAAAGGGTTAAGGTAAGTACCCTGCTGTACCATTAATATGATGATAAATCTAACCAGCAGGAGCTAGAGTCAACCTTTATTGATGATTTATCCCTTATAGTGCTAGAACAGGCTGGCCTGTGATCTAACCTGTTTGCCACTCTGTATATCTTTCCTCATAGAAATTAAGCAGATATTTAAGGTTTTGGAAAGCAGACATCAAAAGAAACTATTCATAGAAAATTATCCAGCATTCTAAGTGTTAAGTTAGGGTCTCCCTCCATCACTTGCATTGAGCAAGACATTGTAAATTTTCAACATAATTGAAATATTGTTGCATCAGGGTTGTCATTAATAATTGGAGTAAGAAGCCACTTTTCGATTTGAATAGGACAATGAAGCTAACATCCAACAAAGACTATGTCTTTCTTATGATGACCTATCATATTATTTTGTTATTTGAGCCAACCAAACAGTCAAATTGGCCGGCAGTCGGCTCTTAATGACATCTCTGCATAGTGTTAATTTAACCCTTTCCCAAACAATGACGACATTTGACCACTTTGTTGCAGACGACTTTAGAAAACACTCGTAATGAGCAAATTTTCCTTTTCCCACAAAGTTTTCTGCCCTATCAGAAGATAATTTTCCAATTGCATCACATTTTGAAATGTTGTAAACGTCGTCTGCAAACTCTTTCTATTTGGGACAGTCGAAAATTTGTTGTTTGGGAGAGGGTTAATGTAAAAAAAAAAAACATTTAAAACAAAATTAAATCACTTCAACATATAATTTGAAAAGGAAAGGTTAAATGACATAGATCTTCAGTCAGGTGTACCTACCTATATCTATCTAATGACACTTCGTTTCCATCTATATCCTTTGCAGAGAATGCATAGATGTCCGTTGCTGATGATGCCTGTGATATTAAAAAACAAAAGATTAGAATCATGAAGTTCTTAATCCTTCCCTTATTTATAAATATTCAAATGACAAAGTACACACGCTAAAGGTATATGAAATTATTAGTTTTCTTAACATTTTTTAAGTCTTGATATCTTGCAGTAGGTGCATTTAACCCCAATGATGGTTCACCTTCCAAAGAAATATTTCACACATCATATAAAAACAAAACTAGAATCACATTTTCATATTCTTTATCTGTTTTATCTCACTTATTAGAATTATTCCAGTGCCATACTTTACTGTCAAATCATGCTTAGAGAATATGAAATGATATTACACTTGTTGATCAAATGTGAAACAAAATTACACTTGCTGAACAAATGTAAAAATGAACAAAAAAACAAAGTAACAATTTTCACATAGCTTTAAATATCATAACTTCTTGTTTCTTTGTATATATTCTGTCATTCTGTCAATGAACCATCATTGGGGTGATGTATTATTATATATTTACATTACTGTTTATACTTAACACATGTCACTATAATAAAATATTCATTCATTAATATCAATGAAGATATGAATTTAGCATTCATGTTGTCTCATATATATACACTATTGCCGCATCAAGATTTTGAAGTCATCCCTCCTTTACTTCTATAAATTACAAGAGGACCCTGAGGGTCCTGGATCGCTCACCTGACACTTGTAAAGTGTTGGTTACAACAATGTTACACATGAGTAATGGACAAGATTTGTCTAAATTTGACAGTGATCTACTTTTGACCCCAAGTTACTCATAAACTGACTTGGTTGAGATATAACAGGTTGATCATTTTGAGCAAGTTTGATCAAATTGGGCTGAAAATGTAGCTTTCATTGCTTCTAGACTGTAAACAAGGTTTTTCAAAGATTTGACCTAGTGACCTACTTTTTGACCCCACACTACCCATGTTCAAACTCGATCAAGATACCATCAAGGTTAACAGTCTGAGCAAGTTGTATCAAGATTGGTCAGAAAATGTGACTTCTAGAGTGTAAACAAGATTTTTGAAAGATTTGACCTAGTGACCTACTTTTTGGCCCCGCACCAACCATGATCAAACTCTATTGAGATATCATCAAGGTTATTATCCTGAGCAAGTTTGATCAAGATTAGGCAGAAAATGTGGCTTCTAGAGTGTAAACAAGATTTTACTAAGATTTGACCTAGTGACCTACTTTTTGACCCCACCCCACCCATGATCGAACTCGATCCAGATATCATCAAGGTTAACATCCTGAGCAAGTACCAGGAAGAATGGGCCAAAAATGTGGCTTCTAGAGTGTAAACGCTGAAATTGTTGACGACGCACTCACGCACACACGACAGACGACGGACATTCAAGTATCCTAAAAACTCACCCAGAGCAGAGCTCAGGTTAGCTAAAAAAATAATTTAGTATGTGTCGATCACAATCATCTTACTCCTATGCCAAATCTGAACTATTTGATTCCACAGTCCCACACTCAGTACCACTCCGACTCCTATTTTCCAAGGACAATACAGCATTGGAATAGCCTTCCAATCTTTATATAGTGTAGGCGGAAGTCCCAGTCTTGAATCTTCTAGATCAAGATTGACCACTGTAACCCTATTGTAATTTAATAATTGTTTTTAACCTTAGTAACTGTAGATCTTTTCTAACCTTTTAGACACTTAACAATGTCCTGATGATGGCAGTGTTCCCTTCCTATAATAATCATGGATGACTGTTGGAAGTAACATATAGAAGTATATAATTGCTAAGGTCTCAAATTTCCGCTAACAAGTAACATTCTGCATTAATGTAACCAAGGTAAGAAAAACATGCAGCCAGACCAGGACTCGAACTCGGGACCTCTGCAAACCGTGCGAATGCTCTACTGACTGAGCTATCTGGCCCGCTTACACATTTAACTCTACCTTCTAAACCGAGATCCCTACTATTGTCACACTTAATTTACATTCTGTGTGTCCTTTGCTGCAACTAATAAAACATGATTAATTTAACATTGACGCATATTCGGTACTAAAAACGACCTGCTACATGTTATCAGATTTTATCAACTGGTACGTAAGTACGACGGAAAAAAATATGAAAACGGTAATCGCTCAAACATAATAAATTAAAATGTCAGGAATGTCTTTTTTTGAACATGAGAAAGAAAGGTCATCTATCTATTTTAACGTTATTGAATGCTGACAAGAAGTCACTTTGGTTAACAACATATATTAAAATCTTAACTAATCGTCTGGATATGTGATGACTTACCATGCTGCTAGAAGATGCACTCGATCCCATTTGTGAACTCTTTCTTATCGAACAGTTTGTCAGTCGTAAAAGGTGTCTCAATGTAAACATGTTCTAGTGGGGTCAACTTTCTGAGGGACTATCTCAAACTTTACAGAAACTATGTTGCCTGGTTTGGTATTATAAAGCTTTAAGATGGGTGTTTGAATAGATTATATGCCTAAGTTAAAATATGTTTTTCCATTGATTAAGAAATAAATGATAATATGATAACATTGCGTAGTTCTAAGAGACATTGAATTTTAGGAGGCTGAAATGGACCCTTGAAGTTCTCAAATTATCCGTAGATTCGAAAATAATACCTCTTTACATTCCAATTGAAGTAGGGTTTCAAACGATAGAATTCGTTCTAAGAAAAATTTGAGCAACAAATAACTAACTATGTATCTTAAATTCTTTACAATATATATCGATCCTTTCTTTTACATTAAGGACAGCCACATACTCGAATCATTAATAACAACTTCCGGTCTGTTGCATGTGTATCCGAAATCCCATTTCAAACTCCTATTTTTGAGATTTCTCCTTAAACAGTGATTATTAATCATCATGGACGATGAAGCCGAAGTTTACAAGTTATGGAGGATCAGGAAGACCATAATGCAGGTAGATATGGCCTTTGATGAGTCTGTCAACACTGGCGATAATAAGAGGGATGTTAATTCGTCCCCAAGAAATATCGTAATTTATTTGGTAATTTTTGTAATCGGGAAGTGATATAAGGCAAATTTGTTGAATTAAAGAAGCGCAAGATGATGGACAAATATATTTAATCGCAATTCGGAATCTTTAGATGAATAAATGGCTTTATTATGCGAACATATTTCTGTGAATTAATGCAACTGGCATTAAACATTGGCATGTGCTAAGACAGTGGAGGGCTTCAAATCCGCCCTCACACATCACTACTAAGTGATCATAGACACCCCGTCGTTATATGCCAGAAATGGTTTACACGACGTCCTTATACAGATACAGATAAACTCAGTACTCAAACGTGATCGAAAAATATTTAGAAACCTTTGTATCTAGCAATGTCTCCCATCAAGTCAAACTCTCTCAAAGGATTCATTTAGTGGAGGATCCATGTGTGAATATTTTGGCGCAAGGTTTGAAGACTCATATTGCTGTTGCTATTGAAAATTATCAAATTATTTTACTTACAGTTGTCAATTAATCCTTTTGTAATCAATCCATGCACTTAACAAGTCTGTATTCCGGATATTGACTTTTAAGAATGGTTAGATTTACACTAGGTGACGATTTTTTGCTCTCGATAAATTTTCTCTGTGCATGTGCACTGGAATTACAATATTATATTAAGCGTTTTATTAATTGTAAACAGCAATTGATGCCATTATTTGTTGGTATATAAGATTTTTTTTACATATCTTGTCTTATCAATTGACTTTCAATGGCTATTTTGTGCTTTAAATCCTAAAATCAGAATTCAAAAAGTCTGACACTATTTGGATTGTTTGAAATTTTGACTTTGGATTGTCCAATCAGAAAAAAAGAAAGCAATCTTCATGTCAGATTATTTCGACTTTTCAACTCAGTAACTGGTACATTTATTTCCTGAAGTACTATCACTATAAGTACTAGTCTAGTGTTCATGTGGTTGCTTGGTACGATTCACATTGGCTTCAATTCAGCAGTTTTTTTTATACTATTTCCCCAAATTAGAAAGCCTATGCCTTAGATTTCCCTTTTCAAGGGAAAAAGGCCCTACTATTGCAATTCAGAAAAAATATTTGTCTTTTTACTTTCCTTGATAACAAAAAGGGAATAAGATACTCATTGACAAATAAATATTGAAGGTTTACAACAGATACCCACTAATTGTTTTAAGCATCAGTTTGTTGAATTCAATTTCAGTTGTGCCACGACAGGGGTTATTTAGTAACACAGGATGAATTGGACCAGACGCTGGATGAGTTCAAAAGTCAGTTTGGTGACAAACCAAGGTATCTTGCTTCTTGAAATAAATGCCCAAGATCATTTCTTACAGATTTAAGAGGGATTTTACCATTTATATGATAAGTTCAATGTCCTTGCATAACATATTTATAATTAATACATTGCTGGCAGTGACAAACTCAATTTTGCCTTTGTATTTAAAAACTTTTTTATAAATACATGTAATTAAATCCCTTTTTTCGATCACTTGCATTAATTCACAACTTTAAAGCAGTTTTGTAATCTTCAAAGTTTACAAACCTTTCATTCATTCAGGAACAATATTTGTTCTTTTACAGTTATTGTTTTCATTGACCTAGCTAATTAAGTGTGCAAAAGATCATTGTTCTGCAAACAATGGTTTATAGCCAAAACTCAATCAAATCCATAAAAAATCAAAAATAGAATTTGCAAATTATTCCCACCTTTTTAACTTTTGGAAATGCAGATAAATGAAGTCATGCAAATGCTCCAATCCAATATTCACTTCTTCATACTCACACACACAACTTTTCATCTTCTACAAAATACTAAAAAAGAAGATACACTTATAAAAACAGCCTGAAATGTTATTACCAGGATCTTCCATGGTACATCTGTGTAGAGAGTGGAATGTACTCATGTACTTTTGTTACAGGTCTGTATTGATAGTAATATGAACATTGATGGAAAGCTAAGAATATTAAGCTTTGAATATGATCTAAATATAATCCAACAGCAGACAACCTTATTGATAAATGAACAGTTTCCAATTTCAGTTCAAATCCATACCAGTGTTGAAAGATATCTCAAAGTATTTCTTGTGACAAGCAGTGATTTCTTTAATCTACATATTTTCTTTTATTAGTTTAAAAATAGTTTTTCAATGTTTAATCTGTATCACACTGCTTTTTCAGTGAGAGAAAGCCAGCTAGAAGTGACTTGATTGTCCTTGTGGCTCATAACGATGACCCTACAGGTATTTGTGTTATTTAATCATAAAGATATGTTGACTTTAGCCCTATTTAATCATATTAATTGAATTTTAGATTGCTGCATTATGATCATTCTGAAAGAAATCTATAATTTTATGCAATGATTTCTCTCCTAAGCAAAGCAGGATTTTTCCTTGATTTATGTTAATTTGGGGGATTTTGACTCCTTTTACATGGAATTTGAAAGGAAAATAATCTTATCAGGGAAGTTAGGGGTTAAAGAAAACCCTGGTTAAGTTTGTAACACTATGTTCATCATTGAATACAAACAATATATTATCTTTCATACCATTTATGGAATAAGTCTAAAATGATTATGACAAACTATGAAGTTTGAACAGACAAAAATAATAATGCACAGGTACAAGCGTGATGTAATGATTTTCAAGCCATTGAAGCCAAGTAATATGCCCTCTTTCTTGTGATCTTAGATACCCCCGGTACTGAAGTTTGATAAATTTTTAATTCTATTCATAGAGAGCCAATGTGTTTTAAAAACTTTGAACATACGATTGACTCTCAGTTGGATGAGGATGCTATAGAAATATGTTGAATAAGGATTATTATTAAAGAATTTGTTTTTTCAGATCAGATGTTTGTGTTTTTCCCCGAAGAGGCAAAGATTGGTATAAAAACCATAAAGACATATTGTCAAAGAATGCAGGAGGAAAACATAACTACTGCCATTATTGTTGTTCAAGGTGGAATGACACCTTCTGCTAAACAGGTAAATGTTTTTTTACGAAGTAGAAATACTTTCATCCTTATCTTCCATTTTGGAAATTTGGACAGTATTTGTCCATAAAAGCAACTTCAGAAAAACCTATGATTTAGTAGATTGTTTATGAAAACAGTGAAACTGGAATTTATTTTATGCAGTCATTGGGGTCTCCGTGGCCTAGTGGTTAGAGTACAGAACTTGAAATCACATGGCCCCCTCTCTGCGTGGTTTCAAATCCTGAGAGGGATATGGATTTTCATGAGAGGCAGTCTCTCGATTGATTTAAGGTATGCTGATGGTTCGACCCGCCTTGACCGTCCTTAAGGGCAGTTGAGTATGGGGTCTTCCTCCATCATTAAGAGTCGGGCATCGCTACATAACTGAAGTAATGTTGATTTGTAACATCCAAACTTCCTCACATTTGTGAACAAGCACCTTATGGGACAGAGCTTTTGTTTGGCTGATTTTGTAGCCATTATTACAAATATTTGAATAATGATCAATCGTTACAAAAGAGTAATAGATTCATCATGATTAAAATCCACATAGAAGACGCAATTGTGTATAG
This sequence comes from Cerastoderma edule, assembly GCA_947846245.1. Lineage (NCBI taxonomy): Eukaryota > Metazoa > Mollusca > Bivalvia > Cardiida > Cardiidae > Cerastoderma > Cerastoderma edule. The sequence continues at coordinate 47,048,102 of OX401405.1, forward strand.
ACCGAATCTTTTACACTTGGTTCTCATCTCGACTCTTGAATTTCTATTTGAAAAGGCTTTGGATATCCCAATTGAATTCAACAACACTTTATTTACAGGCTCTGGTGGACATGGCACCTAAATACATGCTTCAACAGTTTTTAGAATCGGAATTATTGATCAATATAACGGAACACATGGTAGGTCTTTTTCGTGCAAGTATTTTTTCTTCTTTGAGAGGGGTTCAGCATTCTGAATATGTTAGCCCACTACCTTGTATGTATCTTTAGGCTTGTCCAGATTGAAAGCAAAAACAGATGGCAAAAATAGCATGATAAAATACATTTTCCTCTAATTGTGTTTTGCAGAAACTATGAATTTGAATGATTCACTGAGGGCTATGTGGACTAGTTGTGAGAGTACAGAACTTGAAATCAAATGGCCCTCTTTGCCTGGGTTAAATTACCAGTGACAGAATTTGGATTTCCATGAGAGGTGGTTCTGCCCAGCTTGAACAGCACATGTTACCAGTTGATTTGGGGGTCTTTGACCATCATTAAGAGTTACATATTGCAATATAAATGAAATAGTGTTGACATGATGTATAACCCATATAAATGATAGATTGAACTAGTCACATTTTCCAATAAGATACTAATGATGACTGCTCCTGTCTGTCTTCTCCTGTGTTAGTTGGCGCAGCATTTAAGGTGTAGAGCAATGACTTTGGATATAAGGGATGTGAGTTTGAATCTCGCATTCATCAAACCTTGCTCATCCTCATTATCTCAGGATCCTGTGTGACCCATTGTTTAAGATGTAGTACTTGAGATGTAGGGATCACAGATTCAATCCTCATCTTTGGTATTGGGACTTTCCCTGAGAGTGTCCTAGGGCAAGACACTTCAGAGCCGTGCCTTGTACTGATGAAATCAAGGAAAGCTGTAAAATAACTGAAATACTGTTGACAAGGCCCCTTTCAAACACCTTGCAAAAAATGTTAGGAATTGTTCTTCATGTGTCATCTGTGTTTTCTCACCAATATTTTTATTGATGTTATAACTTGCCATTGTTCATTTACAGCTGGTACCAGAACATGTTGTGTTGACTCCAGATGAAAAACAAGAGTTATTAGACAGATAGTATCCTTTTTGCTTGGGATGACTCTTTACTTTAAGTCATAACTATACTCATTTACAGTAAAACTGTACTATAAATGAACAATGTTGACATGGCGTTAAATACCATAAAAAGAAACAGTCCTTTAATCTATAATCTGTGTGAGGGAAAGGGTTAACTGCCATGGGGCCTTTTTTCCAATGATTTAGTAGAAAATGCTGCTTGAGCCTGTTCGTCTATGGAACATGTTTCCCTGAGATTACTCAATTTGGGAACCAAAAAGCTGGAAAGACCAAATCTTTGGGAAAACTGTCTATTAACAAAGTTTCAAACTTTGAAGATGCCATTCAGGCCCCTATACTATATCGAGAAAAAGACTTGTTATCACTGCAGTTGACTTAATATATTAGAGGAAGATTATCTTGTATTTTGCCTTAACCATATAATCAGCAAATTAAAGGAATCACAATTACCCAGAATACAGCAGGGAGATCCAGTGGCTAGATACTTTGGATTGAAGAGAGGCCAGGTAAATACATTTTATCTTTAACAAATAATGATCTCCAAGATAGGGAGAGTTATCGATTAAAGATGTATTCCTTTTGCCTTGAAGGCTTCATAAGTCATTGTGAGAGTTCAATTCAAATTGCAAATGCAATACTACAGTACATGCTTTTTTAAGTTATTCCTGAAAAAATCCCAATATAAGAAAAATGCTGTGATTTTTGTGTTCTAATTTTTCAAGTTACACACACATTCATAAAAGTTGAAAAATGAGCGCTGCAATATAATTTACCTATCATGTTTTACATAAATTGTAAAGGAAGCTTGTTCAAAGTCACTCTCAATGACTGCTTCCTGGATACTAAACCAGTACTCATGCCCAATTGTGGGCTAGTCCCCGCCATTTTTTACCTCACTTAACGGGAATCGAACACGGGTACCTTGATTCAATGGGCAGACACTCAACCACTGCATCACCGTCACACACAAAACTAGGCCTTTCCCTTATTTCAACAATCAAGTATCTTTTAAACATTTATTTCAGGTTGTAAAGATTATTAGACCCAGTGAGACTGCAGGACGATATGTGTCGTACAGACTTTGTGTGTGATACATGTGTCAGACTTGTAATTATGTTGTTACCTGTAAAAAATACCTGTTGCAGACCATTGTCTTATGTAGTATTTTGTTAAGAGTACAGAAAATCCATATTAAGACATGCGGGTATTGCATTCAGAGTACAATGCTACAAGTGATTATTTTGGCGAGACATTTATATGCTGACAAAGCATGTTGCCCATTGCTGAAGACCATTGAATGTTCTTGAAAACTCTTTGCTACATGCAAACAACATTTCTTTACATGAAGCAGACTACTTTGGAAACGCTTTGTGAACATGTGAAAACTCTTTTCATTCTGCTGTCATGTTATGTGAATATATTGAGAAAGCAGTGGCAAAAGGAGCAATTGCTTGTCCCATGAATTGTCTTCTTTTGTCAAAATGCTTTTTTAAAGTTGTCTGCTACAAGACGCAAAAATGTGGCGTAAGTTGGTAATGTGTCAAAAGCCTGAATGAATCTGGCATATAATAAATTTGTCTGTTATGTTATGTATATTGTTGTTTAATGTCATTTTCAACAGGATTTCAGTCATGTATCAGTGGTCATTTTTGTCACAATGGGTATGATTTACGAACAGTTACCATAAAGAAAATGATTTGGGTTTTTTGTACCAATTTTGTCAACTGCTGATGCTTTTTATTGAGATCAGATGCAAAATTCCCATATGGAAAAATGTTAAATGAACTTTTGAAAAATATGTGTCAAATACACCCCTCTCTGTATGGGTTCATATTCCGGTGATGGATATGGATTTTCATGAAATGAAGTCTCCCAACTGACTTACAGAATGTCAATCGTTCTACCCGGCTTGACTTTCTATTATGGGCAGTTGAGTATAATCTTTCTCCATCATTAAAGAGTAGGAATTGGAACATAACTGAAATAATGGTGATGTGATGTTAAACACACATTGATAAATATGTGTCATATACAATGCATGGGTGAAAGTCATAGTGTTCAGGATTATTCCTGAATTTCAGGTTTTTGAGAGGTTTTGTCCTTATATAATGCTAAAACAAATATTCCTTTTCAGGATAATGAACTGCAGATTTCTGGTTTTTGAAATTCTTTAACTTGCACCCATGACAATGGATAATAGCATAAATGAACTGTGAAAATATAACATCGTGATTCCTGTTTATTTTGAAAAGTGGCTACAAAGAATTACTTTGAAATGTTTTATAATAATGTGCTTTCTTCATTTGTCATTTTCGATCATGTTAAATCAAACTACATCACCAATAAAAGTGAAACATTTTTTTAACGTATGTGGCGTTTTAATGTGATCCAACATTTGTCCCAAACTTAAGCTTTCAATGTTGAATGTCACCTCAAGATACCAACTTAGGGGCGTGGGTTCAAATCCTGAGAGGAATATGGTTTTTCATGAGAGGCAGTCTCCCGACTGACTTACGGAATGCCGATGGTTCTACCCGCATTGACCAGCCCTTGTGGGCAGTTGAGTATGGGGTCTTCCTCCATCATTAAGAGTCGGGCAACCCTACATAACTGAAATAATGTTGATGTGATGTAAAACCCATATAAAAAAAAAAATTAAGGGGGGTAATCTGTTATGGAACCGCATACGCTATTCTTAGGTAATATATTACCTCCCTTTGACTACCTTTTGTATCTCATTTTCTACAGTAAAACTAACTCGGGTGATCCAAGCTGTAACTGTGAATACTATATACTTACGTTTGGATCATTTGGACTACAGTATAACTTGAATTTTGCTCTCCGAATGAGAATTCTTCCTTAAAACAAAACAAAAATGCCAACATATGCCATTTTTTCTTTGCAAGATTATGTCAGAAATGTATATATTGGTCTCATCAGCTGACCGGAATAAATGCCGTTTTGCCAACCAGAAAACGAAAATGAGTTGCAATGCCATCCTACAAGATACAAGGTTAAAGTGAACATATATGGGTATGTCATGATTGCGAGAAGTGTTCCATTATTCAAAGACGTCACTAGATCTTACCGTCTCGATCCTTAAAGAGGATACTTCCCTTTTAGTTGCGTTCAGTAGCATATCAGTGAATATCATGCTGGGCTGTGTATCTTCCTTGCGTGATATTTATTTCTTTGCTGTCTGGAACCTCAACAGTGATGTATACCATGTGATATGAGTGACTAATGTGTGGTAAGCGGTTTGACCACCCGTCCTCGAAAAACCTACACGTGGCGCAGGTTTATTTTGTTTGTATGGTGTTTAACGCTGTATCAACAATTTTACTATCATGTAACGGCTTTATTTTGGAGCCCCATGTACTAGGACGAAGTTTATAATTCCATGTTAGTTTTTCTTGCCATACCCCGTGATGTATTCTGTAAATACCCTGGTGTTATAAAAGATACTTTTTCGTTCTGTATTGATGGGAAGTACAGCCCAACATACACTTACATTTTACATTTATACATGTAAGTGAAAGAGCTGTCGACGCAACGCAACGCCCTCTATATATTTTACAACATAAGATGAAATAAGGCATGGAAGATGTCATGTTTAAAATAAACGTATCAATACGTAAATTCATGTAACAGGGATTCGTAGTTATGTTTCTTTTTGGGGGGGTGGGGGTCGCTTCATATAGCTGAAAATGAATGGCTAAAAAGTATCTCCTGGAGTTAAGGGTGTAAAGGATTTGAGATCCACCAGTTTCAAACTGTTTCTGTTTCCACGTCCTTTTGTTCTGAGTATATGTGACCATACCATGATTTTATTAGAACATAGGCCCATACAGTGTCATAGTTCAAACACATCAACAATTACAATTGTAACCTATAGCGGGTCACCAGACCGCATTATAGCTTCAGAGGGGTACCATTTACAAAACCGTTTCCCGCATTTAAATATGGTAACCATTTGGATGGCTTCGGTTACGTGGTGTTTACATTTCAGCCTCGTTCTGAGCAAAGAGAGTTACCGTGTGTCAACACTGGGACTCTGTTTTGATTGTTTTACGTGTTTCTATTGGATCCCCGCGACTTTCCATAAATTGTCTTCTGGTCTCTTGATACTCGTCCGTCCTCCTATCAAAGGCTTGTTCGACATTTGTCCTCTTAAACCCTTTACCAAACGCCAAATTTTCAACCGTCCCAAATTGAAAGAGTTTGCAGACATTTCAAATTGTGATGCAATTGGAAAATAATCTTCTGATAGGGCAGAAAACATTGTTGGAAAAGGGAAAATTACCCTTAACGAGCAATTTCTCCTTTTCCCTCAATGTTATTTAGAGTCGTCTGCAACAAACTGGTCAAACGTCGTTATAGGTTGGTAAAGGGTTAACTCTTCGCCTTTGTTACAATCAATTTGCACAACATCACATTGAAAACATATGGTCAAATTGACAACGAATAGCTATGAAAGATGTACTATAACATTACGGTGCTTGCTGCGAAATATGTTTGTCACATGGAAATCGAAATCTACACGTGTCACAACAATGTTCTCAATTGTTCTGTAGACGCATGAACGTCTTTTAAAGCCTCAAATTAACAGAAAAAGGGTTGAATCGGAATCGGTTATACGCTTTGAACTATGTTGCACAACGTTTATTTGAATAGTACAATGTATATAAACGTATATTCAACCAAATTGTGTTATGCGAGCTTTTGTAACAAAGACTTAACTGTCGGTGTAATGATATGCTTATCACAGTGGTTGATGGAGAAGTAAATTCGCACAGAAAGCATTTATTGAATGTTCTGTCAAGTTGTTACTTGTCTTAGACAACCATTCTTCCTGTATTTCTTCGTTTAGCATAATACTTTTTGCACAAAATGTCACCCATTTCAATCCGTTGTCGGTTTCACAATTTCCTGCACTTGTTAGTGAAATATTCTAATAGAGCGTCGAAACCCCAATGTCGTGTTTAATCCGTTTACGTGTCGTTTTTAGATAATTCATACGGGTACCAACAGCACATAACATGGTAAGAATGCATCATGGTTAATACCACAGGATACACGTGTTCGAACAATTTTTCGAAATTCTTTGAGACTGATCTAAAAAGAATATAATACAGATAAAATAATGACAACGGTAACTCAGTATTGACGATTACGTGAATGATGTTAGAAATAGCGATAATGTAAGGGTTAAACCATATTGAATATAATGGGTGATGTTTGTGCTGTTGATAAACATATATGATTTATCTTTATTGTCTCGTTCTTAACCCATTCCCATGTATGGAAAGGTATACATATTCCAAATAGAAAGCCATAGACTGCGAAATGGAAAGCATGTCAGAAAGCACGTTTTTTTTTTAACTTGTCTATTTTACATCGACTGTGACGGAAACTTGCTGCATATTAAATTCACTCTCGATGGCTGCTTTCTGGGTCCATACTAAATCAGTACTTGCACCGATTTGTGGGTTAGTTCCGGCAATTGTAACCGCGCCCAATCCGGAATCCTCGGCGGTACAAGATCTCACCGTTCTACCACTGCGCCACAGTCGTCAACAAAGCACGCCTTGCTTTGTCATAATAGTTACAAACTATTTAGGACAAAGGGACTAATTGCTTATTTGATTTCGTGGTTAACTAGAGTCCTCCGCAGCAGATTTGATAAAGTAAGATATTATGACGTAAGATCAACAAATCGAATATATTGTTTCAGTTTAACATGGTAATTTTCAACTCGCTTTGACTTTGATTTAGGACAAAGGGACTAATTGCTTATTTGATTTCGTGGTTAACTAGAGTCCTCCGCAGCAGATTTGATAAAGTAAGATATTATGACGTAAGATCAACAAATCGAATATATTGTTTCAGTTTAACATGGTAATTTTCAACTCGCTTTGACTTTGATTTAGGACAAAGGGACTAATTGCTTATTTGATTTCGTGGTTAACTAGAGTCCTCCGCAGCAGATTTGATAAAGTAAGATATTATGACGTAAGATCAACAAATCGAATATATTGTTTCAGTTTAACATGGTAATTTTCAACTCGCTTTGACTTTGATTTAGGACAAAGGGACTAATTGCTTATTTGATTTCGTGGTTAACTAGAGTCCTCCGCAGCAGATTTGATAAAGTAAGATATTATGACGTAAGATCAACAAATCGAATATATTGTTTCAGTTTAACATGGTAATTTTCAACTCGCTTTGACTTTGATTTAGGACAAAGGGACTCATTGCTTATTTGATTTCGTGGTTAACTAGAGTCCCCCGCAGCAGATTTGATAAAGTAAGATATTATGACGTAAGATCAACAAATCGAATATATTGTTTCAGTTTAACATGGTAATTTTCAACTCGCTTTGACTTTGATGTAAAGCCAAAGCATCACGCAAACAGGTTTTTTCTTCCTGGATTGTGAATAAAACGTTCTTAGGGTTGGCATCATCGATTGTCCGTTCTGTCCAGCTTGTCATAAAGCCTTAAGGGACAAGTGATAATTTCCTGAAATTTGATATATAATCATTTTACAGACAAGTGCATTAAAATAGTAGGTTTTTATCGACAAATTAATACAATTCTGACTTCGCCACCTCTCTTCCAGACCGATATTTTGACAATTTGGTTCTAATGTATTATTTTGCCTGCGTTTCGTTGTCAGATGGTCATGCATGAACTATTCCATACATCATGTTGACAAGGCCCTGACACGGGTGTTTTGGCGACATTTAGACTCCATTCTCTTAAAATGCTACGTTTTATGCCCGGACATTACATTCACCATGTACACGAACTAGCCATCCAACTATGTTACCCTTCACACAGGAGTGTCCATGTAGCTCGGAAAAAATTCGTTGATCGGTTTTCTCCCATTTCGTCTACTGGTATTCGATTTTCAAACGCTCAAGTTTCCCCCTCCATTCCCATTGTGTCCATATTTTGTTTGCAGGGCTTTTGTTATCTATAATATGTCGTTTGAATATCATTTTGATAATCCCGGAAGAATTACATGGATTTTATAAGGGAACATGGAAACAGTTTTGAAAATATCAACATATATATGTTACAGGGAATATGTATAATCAGGGAATATGTATAATCCCTGAAAAATTCAGGGATTATGTATAATCCCTGATTCACTCAGGGAATATACATAATCCCTGAAAAAAAGCAGGGATTATACATATTCCCTGATTTGATGTCCAGATTTTTAGACATATTCCCTGAAATTAATTCTGTCTTTATTTTCTGGATTTACGATTCATTTTAAAGAAACATCTGCAGTTAATTAAAGAGAGTGCATAAAGTAATTTCTGCAGTAAACCAAACACAATTTCTCATATGAAACAGTTTATTTCTGAAAGGACATCACATTTACATATTCCGTCTTTGTTTTCTGGCTGATAATTTAGCAACATGCACCGTCAATCATACTAATCTATCCAACTGATTAAACGTAATTAAGTTGTTTGCACGGGTTTTATATTTGATGTTCTTAATCTTTGTCGGAGATGATAATGAGCAAATACTCCATTTTCAAAAGGGCACTAAGATAACTGACTTTATGTGACATGTGAACAAATTAAATGCCAGATGCTTTCATTGTGAATGAAAATAGCCTTTCGTCCGTGTCGTTCCAAAAAAGATGTTAGTTCCCTTTGTTCCAAAAGGGCCCTTAAGTCTTTTTCGAATGACACCGAAGATATAGAAAAAAGGGTTAACAACAATTAACTGAAACTGCATGTTCAAAATACAATAACTGACTTTAAATGATCAGGTGATATGTGAACAAATTAGACGCATATACTAGATGTTTTCATTGTGAATGTGTCTGAAAATAGAATATCGTCCGTGCAAATTCTATATGCTTACAATATGAATGAGCCTGAAAAGAACATATTGATTAACCCTTTACTCCAAACATTAAGACTGTTGAGGAAAGGGTTAAAGAATTAACTACAATTATCTGAAATGCATGTGTGAAATGAGATAACTTTGTTTTAATCTGAAGCTATCTAATATGTTACATGTACATGTGATGTCCTTTCAGAAATAAACTGTTTCAAATGATAAGGTGTGTTTGTTTTACTGCAGAAATTACTTGTAAATGATTTGTAAATCCAGAAAATAAAGACAGAATTAATTTCAGGGAAACTGTCTAAAAATCTGGACATCAAATCAGGGAATATGTATAATCCCTGAAAATTTCAGGGATTATGTATATTCCCTGAGTGAATCAGGGATTATACATAATACCTGAAATTTTCAGGGATTATACATATTCCCTGATTATACATATTCCCTGTAACATATATACTTAATCGCTATCTTATTTATGACAAATTGTAGACGAAATGTTTATCGTGTCTTAACAGAAGTAAAAGATGGGAATACATTTTAAAATTGTTTACGAATGGGAGTTGACCAACTGGAAAGTTATTCTTTGATCTCATATCTCCCTTGTTGTGTACCTGTGTTACAATAATGCAATCTGAACACATTGGGTTTATCAAATGAAAACACCTCTGAAATAATAGGGAGGACGCCATATTGGTTCCCAGCGGAATGACGTCACTTCACTTTCGTGTTTATAAATAAATCTTAAATGTGAAATTTAAAAAGTCGTTAAATTTGATTGAGGAAACAACTTTACATGTTACAACAACAATTTTGCCATTTGGTATGAGTTACTGATAAAATATTATTTAAAAGGATGTCCAACACTTCCATACACATTGAACTACTTAACTTGCACACTTTGAAAATGTGTTGATTGCCGGATGCCGATTTACCCGAAAAATGGTATCACTACGCTTACATCCGAGGTGTTTTTTACAGCTCACGGAAATACTCGAGTAGTTCCGATTGACAATAATGCACCACGCTACTCTTCAAACGAAGGAAAGCACTATTTTCGTTATGATATTGTATGATATACATGTAATCTAACACATGTAGAAAGTTCCCAAATAACTTCAAGGAAAAGTACTGTCTTTAAGAAAACACAATTACAACTTAATGTTTTAGACGGCGATATAACTTAAACTTAAAGTACAACGATTGGCAGTTGCCACTAGATGTAAAGAAAATGTAAAGAAATCTCCGATAGGGACTTTCTACACGACTTGCATCCTGCTTCAAGATGGTCACGGATTTTAACGATGCATTTTAAACATTTTCAAGATGGTTAACCAACACATGTTAAGGTTTTATCTTCAGCCTTGTATATTTACTTATACAGCTATCATATTGATTAAATTCAATACATAAATCGTTTATGCGGATTCGCAATAACAAACCTTGCGTTCTCCTTTGTTTCATTTTTATCAAGTGATGAAGCACCCATTCAGTGGCTTTTTTTAAATTGTCTCTTGAACAAAAGGCCTCAGCACGTATTTGTTCTCAATTTCATTGAAGAGAAGTATCTTACATTATTTCTATAGTATAGTCCCGGTTTGCCCGTATACCTCTTTTATAAGATATGATACGGTCTTATGAAAGATACCAAGAATAGAAAAAGTATCAACGAGAAATTTTAATCATGCTACAAAAAGGAATCTCACATGCCTTTTTCCTCTATTTGATAGTTAGAAGTTTGATGACATCGTATGGTCTTCAACTGCAACCCAAAACAGAAAAAGGCACCAACACGACGTTTACGTTATGCTGCTAAAAGTCTGACATGTATAATTATATATTTCCCTCACTTGGATATTTATTTAATTTGTTAAATGTCTAGTGTGCTCTATAGGTTACACAAAACATATTCAAATGCCATGATCGCATCTTTTTATAAACCTGCGGCGACGAAATACTTATGTTTATTACCCAAAGGATCGTACTTTAGGTCTGCCACTAGAAATCCTCACAGGGGGTTAAAGGTTTGGTTGTTTTCTTTCCCTAATTCCGTTGCTAATCGCCTGACAGAAGATAGAGCGCCGAGTGCTACTTTTTTCGGCGGACGTTCTCCAATTTGTCACTTTGAATTTGTCAACAGCGTGACCGCGGAGTAATTTATCTTCGTATAAGGGTGCTTGACGTCACACGGCAGACGTGAAGTGGGGACTCTTGCAGGGAATTAGTATCAAATTGGTTTTAAATACGTGCATTTATATCGTATGCCATTTCAAGAGTAGCTTGAAGCTTATGTTGTGTGCCCACCCTTTTTGGAGTGTTGGTGCACTACAGAACACTTTGTATTATCGTCCATCTTGCCTTTGAAAAAAATAGAAGAGGACTTCTTCATTACAAAAATGTAAACGTTAAACGCGCGTGCTTCATAAAAAAAATCGCAAATTCCATGTAGGTTACAGTATCTGTTGCAGATATGTTTGGGCTATTCCTTCATCAGAATTGGTCAGGCATTGCATGCAACCTTACTGAAATATCGTTGACGCGATTAAAAACCATGAACAACAAAAGATTAGATAAATATATCATTTGTTGCAATCAAACAACCTAACGTGATGGACTTACACTTAAATATTTGATTCCTTATCAATTCATTTTGGCTCATCCAACCTTTGAAAAAAAAATGAAATCGTACGTACCACCTTTCAAAAAAGTAATTTGCAATTGTGAATTGTGTTTCAGTGTAGAACAGTTGCAATAAAAGCCATAGTTGCGCTCTCTAACACTAAAATTGTGAAAGTTTTAGAATGATTGAAAAATAGCTTACAAGTACTTCGATTTCCTCTCAACAGAGGAATTGAGACTTTAACACGATCATGTGATGCTTTTAAAAGAGTGAATACTATAAGGTTTGTTAACAATTAGCGATAAAACAAAGTCAGCCGAGAAACGTTGGGAACCAATACAACCGAAGAAATATTACATTTTGAATGTTCTCAATGTCATTATTGGGTAAATGACGTAATTCAATGTGTTTTACATTACATTATTAACCGGGTGATCGCCACTCATTAATCTGAGCACTCCTTAGTATTTTAGATGTTAATCGAATGTAAACAATGAAGTTAAATCGGTGGGCACCAAATCTGTGAAATAAACACTTTGATAAATAGATAATGAATAGTGCAGACGTTACTTAGTATAATGTCATGATCCTCTGATTTTCCGCTATGTTTCAACATATTCTATTTTAATTTATAACTCAAATTACCCAGTTTGGCAGTTTTTTTGCAGTTAGAGCCGACTTACTGTGTTTTTAAAGTATGCAATTCTTAAACATCGTGACAGAATTGCACAATTGATAAAAAATGTGCAAATTTGCCATTTACCGAAATTTGTCTGAATTCATATGAACGAATTAATCTGCTTGTTGCTAGGTGCATGAATTATCGTGGTTCTTTTCCTGTCAATCAGCATGCTCTTTATAACCGTGTGCACTAAAAACAACTGCAAGATAAACACAAAATCAGACGGCAGTGCCACAATTCGGTAATGTATAGGTTCCGAAAGGCTTCGATGCGTTTGCCGAAGACCGATCCCGCAAAACAACAAAACGTCGAAACTGCTATGTCATCATCTTCACAAATAGCCTTTAATTTCGAATGTAATGTTTAAAAACAAAGGTAAACTTGTATTTCTCCTTTAGTATACTGTAATACTTACTTAAACTAATCGAAAACTACCGTTTACGACAACAGTTCCCCTGTGCCGTATGGTTTCCTTTTTATTTCAAACTGGTTGCTTGTATATTGTTTCTAGTGCTTTCCATTCATGATTGATTTGTTTAACGTTAGTATCAAGACAAGGGTTGTTCGCCCGGGATGACATGTTTACATTGACACCAACTGATTGAAACAGTTTGCCTGTTTTAATATGATCGAAAAGGAATAGACAAATACGAAGCGTACATGAGATCTTTAAAGTGACTGTCACTTTTGGATATGTTCCGTACAAACATGTACCTTAACCCATTACCAAACAATGACGTCATTTTGCCACTTTGTTGCAGATAACTCTGGAGAACATTGTGGGAAGGAAGAAATTGCTCGCAAAGAGCAATTTTTCCTTTTCCAACAATGTTTTCTACCCTATCAGAAGATTATTTTCCAATTTCATCACAGTTTGAAAAGTCGTCTGCAAACTCTTTCAATTTGGGACAAAGTTGAAAATTTGGCATTTGGTAAAGTTCTAATGTATTACGCTACTGAAGATCAGCCTGTATGTCTAAACATGGTGATCCGATACTTGTTTCTTTTATCTAGTTTTATTGAAATAGAAGAGAAATAGACAAACGGGTTGTTATTCTATTTCAAATATTAGTTACCGGCCCATTACAAAGGGTTTTACACGCAATTAAATATCAGTGGTAAGTGAACAAACAGGTTCATATGAAATAAGACGTTAAAACAATTATTGGAGACCTTGCACTCTAGGATAAAAAGAGTGCAATAAATCATTTGCAATGTTATGAATAACATTTGTCTTATCATTTCCGAGTATTGAATAAACGATCTGATTGAAAATATGTTATATGAATAATTATTACTGATACCTCCCTGACGGTCATGAACTTGATTCATAGTGTGTGTGAAAATCCGTAATTAAGTCTTCAAAGTTTTAAAGGTGAAATTACCAACTTTTTTTTCAGAGCGTTCGCATTACGTCACACAATGCATCACAACATTGCTGTATTTCATAATCTTCAAACCATTGATGCCAAACTCCTAACAGTGTGGGCGACAATGGTGCAGTGATAGAGCGTCGGCGTCTTGTACCAAAGGTCCCGGGTTCGAATCCCCGTTAGGCGAGGTGAGAATTGCCGGGGCTTACCCACAAATCGGCGCGAGTACTGGTATAGTCATCGAGAATGAATTTAATAATCTTCAAGCTTCTGTCACAATCTAAGTGAAATAAATAAGTTCAATCTAAACTCCTAACAGTACTCTCCCTTTATGGAATTGATCACTTCCACAACAAACGTCACATGCCCGTTTGCTTAGAAACGAAAATGGCGTTGCAAGATGGCGGCGACACCCAAAGGAAATCATCCATATGTGCTTTGTTCGTAAAGAAAACGCAAATCTTTCAATTTGACTGGTCAGAGTTCAACACAATAGGACAGTATTGCGAGATGACTACGCTAACCGAAAAAAAACACATATTAATTTCATCCAAATTTGGAGGAAAATCTTGTCGTGGCAGTAATCGATGCAGCATAGCAAGGGGAGGTCACTGTGAGAATTTGCTTTGATGCATTCAGGTAAGATGTCGATTCTTTTGCAGCTAAGGGTATGACTACAATTGCCAATACATAACACATTCGTAGGGAAAGATCTAATTTCTCATCAATCAAATTCGTTGCTAGGTTCACATTTTTTAATCAAATCCGTCAAAAATGCGAAAATAATTTCCGCCATTTTAAGATTAAGAACCAAAGATTAATGGCGTTATGAGAATGAGGCCAGGAAAAAGTCACTTCCATCATATTTTTCATACACCCAATTTTTCATTGCCAACTAGTTAAACAGACTGCAAAATATCACACAAAAGAAAGAACCCATTTAAAACATGTTTTGGAAATTTGATAAGTACGACATTCTACCGTACGCCAGTGAAGAATGGGAAACAATTAACAAGTTCACTTCGGTTGAGAGGGAAATATATTTTGCGCCACTCACTGGTTTCACTCACGTGAGCTTCATTCCAAAAGCAAACCAAGAGACTACCTAGGGGTTTATCAAACTTTATCTATCGATAGCTTGTCGCCTGGTTTGTGCAACTCAAATGCTTCGGAGAGCTGTGAACATTTGATTTTTTAAAATCCACATAAATACATAAAATGCGGAATGGAAAACATGGTTAGAAAACGTGAAATTGCTCGTTCTCAAGGAAGAATTACTCATCGTCGATATTAATTCAAATTTATAAATTCATAGTATTACCACAGGAATGTATCACGGGAATTCCTTTTGACATATACTAGGATAATGTTTTGACGTTAAGTAGTGTCAGTCATGATAATTGACATATGGCAACTTCAGTTCAAAATGAATAGCAATCTTGGTGTCGGAAATTTCTCTATACAAGGCAATACATTTTTGAAACGATTTCTCTCGATTTCTGTTCTAGATGGATAAATCTCTTAAACTTTCTCATCTTTGAAAGTGTGACCGGTATTTTAGGAAATCAGCAGCAGGTCACAGCAATATGCTCAATGAAATCTAAACATCTTCTCTGTCATGTTGGTAAAAATCATTGTTTCTACGTTGTTAGATGGCGACCTTAGAACTCGGGGATCCATGGTTCAAGCCCAAGTGTCGTGGGAGTGTCCTTTCACAAGACACTTGAGAGCTCTAGCTTAGAACATTTGAATCCAAGAAAGCCGTTACATTACTTGACAATTAATGCCAAAGCGTAACAGTTCATTCTTACAAAGAAATATTTTGGATCAAAGGATATTTGCTCACCAGGAGCAACAAATTCAATTGTTACAGTGGTGTTGATAGCTTTCTGCAGATGTTGCATCAAAATGAGGCTTTATGCAAGATGGGGTAAGTAGGGATGTGAAGCATCAGCATATTCTGTACAATGAAAAGTGAATGTTTCTATAATTCCCTGCAATTCTATTTCTCAAGAGTGTTAAGGAAAAAAGGATTTTTAATGACAGATTTTAGTCCGACATTTGTCCACTTCACGTGTTTACCTAGTGAGATACAGAGACACAAATCCCACATTCGGAGATCGAAAGTACCCTGCCATTGGCCAATTAACCTTTTACAACCAATCGCAACATTTTGGACGTTGTTATGGATTCTTAGATATACCCTAAATAAGATATGAAACACCGCTCTCGGAAGAAACGATATTTGCTTAATATTTATCCTTCAGTTATAGCTGTCTGTTGACCATTCTTGCATAACAATCGAATTAACAAACGTTTAATGATAGATATATGTCTTAGATGGGTACAGCTTGGATTGCGTGAAGGGTTAACATGTCCGCACCTCTCGTGACTGACAAACTTTGATACTATAATCTCCAAAGTTTGATGTATTAAGTGAGTTCGCTCGCCCTGTCATTCACTGATTAGTTAACTTAGTCATTCTATCCATTTGTCGAATAGATACGGGAGAATTATCACGGACAATCGCTTGAAACGATCACACGAAGCAATGTCAACACTGAGGTTACACAAATTACTCACTGCAATGCCTCTTTGCTACAAATGTTAGGCGAGAAACACTGCAGCTATGTAAGGGTCTTTCATCGATGTTTCCGGTTAGCTTGTGAAATGAAATCTTTCACTATTCACTTTGTTACCGTTTTCAATCCGTTATTCTAGTGTGTAGCTCATACTTATGTATATTCCATTTATGATTCTCAACAATCAGTGTATTTTTGCCTTTCTTTCTGTCATTGTCTCTGTCTTTTTTTAATTTCCCCACTCATTGCTTTACCTCAATTAGTTGAATGTATGCCCAAGTACAACGCCCCTAGTTGTATAACATTTATACATGGGAACAATAAACGATATGATTTGTTCTCTTCTATTTTAGTTATGTCGAAGAACAACTAGGGTGCTAGCGCCGATTGCTGATATCTTTGGTGTCTAAGTTTTGTGTTTATAAAGCATCACCAGGCTCTTTAAAACTATATTGTTTGAGTGTTGTGCTGGAGAGACAACTACGCACTATTTCTTTTGATTTCTAATTCTATCAGACTCCCAAACTCCTTCCAGTGATCTCCCTTTATGAGCTTCCAATAGCGTGTCACATAACACTAGTCATTGCTTTAGATGATTCCATGTTTGTTGGGTTTGTATCTTCCAAATAGTTTCCTCAAGTCATCTAATAAAATACTACCATTTTGCATTGCTTCAATGCATTGCTAAACTTTATTTCAGCACCCTTAAGCTCACTCATACGCGAACCTTCTTCCACACGCTCTAACTTAGTCATCACTCTATTCTTACTTTTTGTAACTAAGCTAGATTAAAAGGAATACCAGATGTCAATAGTTCATTTTGAGAAGGATCTTTTTTTTTTTTTTGGTTTTTAATATTCGGAAGAATCCTGTAAAGTAAAAAGATAAAACTATGAGTTATTTCTCCGTTTGCAATAATTGCTTCTTAAATCCGTTGCTAAAGGTGCGTCAAAAGGATATATCTAACGTGCTTTGATGCCTGACGTCGGACAAAGACACCCTTATCTTTAACATTAATGCGTTTCTGACAGGTACAAGATGGAAATAAACGACCACAGTGACAGTGTGGATGGTGCCGACGGTTTGAAAGTGGACGTCACTCAATGTTTCCATTCTGTTATATTTGCGTCAAGGAAATGGTAACTACGTGTATATCTGTAGCAACTTCTTCGATATCTGAGTAAATGTTTTAATCCTAAAAAAGATCTTCCTAGGTTTTGGAATTGAACTGTTATACCCACTTTCAATAGTTTGTATCAGCTTAATAATGTTTTCGCTTTTTCATGAAATATGTATCTTGCAGTGTCGAGTTTTTAAAAGAATCATTTAACTTTTATTCGCGCGTGTTTTTCCTTTTGCTTGCTATTTAATTTTTAATTTGCTTCCTTTTTAATTATATTTTTATATTTTTCTTATTTGTATATCATATATCTTTAAGAGATATAATCAATTCATCTAGTTACCTTCTAACGTTACGCATTTAAATCAATTGAATCATCCGTTTTTTTGATTGACGGATTAATTTTCTAAGATTTGTGTTCTCTGTTTTTCCTTTCTTCTTCCTTTTTCTCTTAGTATAAAAAAGTAACATTCTATTAAAAACATTGAAATAAAAAAGCATTACAATTTTGTGTTCTTTCGCTAACCGGCAAATGCTATATTGTTTTAACGGCATTTTATTTTGATATACCTTATTTTAATTTTCTCATTAGTGAACAAATGAATTTAGAACTAAAGCATGACAACAGATAGCTCCAGTTATTATCTAAATTTTTTCAATGAATTTTTCTGTGTCGTGTAATTGTCACATCTATTCCGTTTGTGATATGTTATAAATATATAATAACGAGTGTATGCATATAAATTCAAAGGCTGATAAAGAAACTCGAATCATTACCTTGTCCTTGCTTGGTAATGACATCTTTTCTCTTATCCTTTACAGTGCTGGCACGGAGTTCATGCTGCGGCTGGTCTGTGATCAAACATGTTTGCTACTTTTAGTATCTTTTCTAAACGAAATAAAGCAGAAATTTCAGGTTTTAAAAGCACAAGACACACAACTTTTTTTAGAAAATTACCAAGCATTCTAAGGGTTAAGATTATGGGAGTCTTTTTTAGATCTTTTTTCAGACAATGGCAAGAGTTACAAGACGAGTGAATTCTATGTGTATGGCAGGCCAGTTTTGAATGTTACAGGTTGATAGTTAATCGTTGTTTTACGTAGTTTTAAGCAATAAAGTAATAAAAGGCTAGTCATTGTATACATTCATATCTGTATTTAACAGCAGTAATGCAAACAATTTTCTCCAGCTAATGGCTGAATCGTCACATAAAAACATATGTTCATTCTTGAAAAGTATTGAGATATTTGCAACGCACTGGCATCTTTCGCAAAGATTCTTGAGTTAGCCAGGAATTGTAACTCAAGATATTGTGTGAATTTGATCTGGAAAGACGGCACATCTTTTGGAAAATGGACGATATCCGACATAGACCTGTATATCAAACATACAACTAACGTGCTAAAACAGTAAATTATAAATCGTTACTTTATTTATTGAAAGTAAACAAACGTATCCATTTCATTATTGATTCTATCTACGCTCTTGAAGTCGAAATACAACACTAGAACAAAAACCGCTAACGGAAGAATATAATACAAAACAAACAGACCGCTTCATTTGCACGTCGTTCCCGTGTGTGGTCGGAAAGGCCTTGTTTGATTTTAACATTACCGTATTTAGATTCGATTCTCTTCCGACGTACCTGTGAAAGGACTATTTGTCGAACGGCGCCTTATTACTGTATCAGTACGCCAGGACACTGTATTTAACAGCTCGCCTCTGTTTGCTTTAGATTTCCTCGCCAAATGCTCTTTTCACACATTTTCTAATTAGGAAGACATACAAGGTCGCGGTGAGACCTTCCAATAACATGTTACATTTATAAGTATCCTTATAATAACCCAATTTGGGCCATGTCAAAAGCGAAGGAGGTAAAGATGTTTAGATAACACTACGTGACATTGTCCCTTCAATGAAGTGGATTAAATCGAAATATCGATGGATATCATTTTGGGTGAAAATTCACGAGAATTTCATTGCTAAGACGCTGAAAAAAATCGTTAGATTTACCCACCATAAAAGGTTTGAATAGGAGTGAATCACAACAGAAATACTATTTCTTTTTCTTGGCCTTCGTCAATCTATTAAATACCAGGTAGAGGAACGTCCTATATTATGTTTAGACTTATTTATTTTACATCAATTGTGAAGAAATTCCTGAGAAATAAACTTAATTATTCTTAATTGAGTTTCCTGAAAACATTACCTGGATTCGCACCGAATAAATGAAAGATTACAGCGAGGACACCGCTTCTTACGGGTTTCGAACCCACAACCCACGAGTCCAGACACCGATGCTTGACCACAGGACCACTGTCGGTGCAAATCCACAGGCTAACTCGGTAAAGTTACCCCAAAGGAAATAGTATGCTCTTGAAATGAATAAAGTGCACTTTATGTATCAGACAGTGAATTAAACGCCATGGATCGGCATATACAAACATCACAAGCTGATTTTTAACGAAAATGTACACTGTTTACTAAAGTTCGGTTAATATTCCTTTTTGAAATATAATTAAGTATTTGCCACTTTGATTAGTTGGCTTTCACCTTTGATAAAATACGTTTATATGGAAAAGCAGTCATCGGTTTGTGAGTGTACTGTGTAGTACTGATGTGGAAATAATGTGAGCATATATAAGGTACATTGAGTTTCGTTCACCGCCTTGATATTATTGAAATATTGTTGAAATGGTGCAGAATTCGAATCAAATGCAGTCCACCGAATCTGCGTTTTGCATGGCGTGTATGAAGTAGCTTTCCCGTGACCATAATCCTCTTCCTCACATTCCTCCTTCTTAACCCTTTGAATGCTGGGTAATTTTTTTGAAAAGATTTTTGTGTCGTCTGCTATCAAAATCCTTAAACATCTGCTTAATTTTGATGATGAAAGATACTCGGCGTAGCAAACGGGTAAGATCACAGGCCAGCCGCCAAGTCAATTGGAGGCTGGCCTGTGATCTAACCTGTTTGCATAAGCATGAAGTCGGTTCCAGCACTATAAGGGTTATATACAATCCACGGAAGCTGTGTTTTTGCATGGCGTGTGTGGAGTAGCTTTCACGATTCTGTTCACCCTCGCTCAATATTGACTCAAAAAATATGGTCAAGGACTTAATGTTTCCGCTTTCAACATGACACCGGGTCGATTAGGTTATTCTTAATTCACCCTGACACCTCATTTTAAAATGTTTGACTCGTCAAAATCTAAAGCAAAAGCAGATGACAAACATAGAAAGAAAAGAAAATACACTTTTAATGATTTTGTGTAAAACTGATTGTGTCACGAGAATACATTGCTCATATGGAGCAATCGGTTTAGCTTGTTGTTATAGTGGTTTCAAAATAATTATGGGGATGTGTCGATAATTATGGGTTTCATAAAGAAGGGAGCTAACGACTTATTGTCAACGTTCCGAATGATTTTCTGTTGACGAACGAAATTGACTCGAAATATCTTTTCGACAAAAATGGCAGTTAAAACTTACTTATTAGATGCGTTTTGATCCCAATGAATTGGAAAAACTTTGAAACGACACATCTCAAATGTCTCAAATTGAAAGAGAATGCAGGCGACATTTCAAAATGTTATGAAATTGAACAACAATCTTCTGATAGGACTGAAAAGATTGTGGGAAAAGGAGTTACGAGCAATTTCTCCCTTTCCCACAATGTTTTCCAGAGTCGTCTGCAACAAAGTGGTCGAATGCCGTTATTGTTTGGGAAAGGGTTAAAAGGGATTTCTCACATTCAAACTCGCTGTTGTCTGCAGCAAGGACAAACGGTGCGGTAATGTTATGATATAGTTCATTAATTTTTTAAAAACACTTATCCTTATTTCTTTGTGAAAATATTAAGTTTAATTAAGGATACGGTTTAAGAGTTCACAAAAAGAGATATGGAATAACCGAACGGAATTCAATATTAAAAGATTTCCGAGGTTGTAATGGTTAGCGTCGGGAACAGGAGACCGCCTAACCCGGGTTCGATCCTCGATTTAGGTCATCTATTTCACCGTGGAGTGTCATTTGGCAAGGTACATTTCCTAGCCCTATTCTGGTAGGTTGTCCAAGGAACATGCACTATAATGCTGAATACTATAAATTAATAAGGTGAAAAAAGATGGTAAATCAAAACAAATTCTCCCTTTTCTTGTTTATTTTTACATATTAGAAAAGCTCATATTAAAATATTATACACAACGTACATTTTAGTAACAAGATAGAGATATCGAATACATCTTTATGTTTATGATACACAATAATAGGTTTTATAATAACTATGTATGCACTGAGTAGTATATAGAACCATAGCTACGAACAATAAATCTTGTTTGTTTAGGCTGTCCATTGATTTCAATAGCAGTGATGTTTTATCTATTTGCACAATTTAGGAATATGTATATTATTAAAATTAATAAAAATGTTCCGAGGACAGAAATATCAGAAAAAGCACATTTCATATACTCTATTTGACAGAAACCCTGGTGACAAAATGATGAATTGCTCATTATAAGCTATGTATCCTGTTGTCGCAATGGTTTCTATGGAGTTTGGTAGCAGATGCACCCCATTAAGGTGTTATAGTGTGATACAACATGGATGGGATTGTTTTCCTCAAGAAATAAAACATTATAAACACTAAATTAAATCAATTTTGCATCGCGAAATCCAGACCAAACCAATTAGAATCAATAGTGTTTTGCTATGAAAGTGTAAAGGAAATCTTGATAATTTAATAGAAATACATGCAATTGTATGGACATCTTAGTAAATTAGTAAAGGTTTATCATATAGCGAAAACAAGACATTTTACGCTCAAATTATGAATTGAAACATACATTTTGCAGGATCAGACCCAAAACCAAAAAATTAGATCCATTTGAAAAAAGTGCTTGCGTGTTTGAATACTTTGATCTTGTATTAAGATACCCAAACAAACGATACCAAGTAATTCTTCGTAGAAAGCAAAATTGTTTTAACTGACGAAAATGCTTCTACCTCACTCAAAACCATAATTTTAATTTCTGACGTGAGTAATTTCTCTTAAGTAGGACACTAACATTAGAAATAATTTTACAGTTAATAAAATTGTTCAGCATATCAGTACAGGATAAAATAAATGAAGAAATGTTAAAAAAAAAATTCACCTTGTATAAAGGAAGTACCTTTGTATTTATCACGTAGCATAACGCACTTGTAATAGATTTCTTTATTTGCAGAGGTGTCCGCAAGAACAATTTAGACGTCTCTTAAAACTTCTTAAGCGATCATATGTCCTTAAAATGTGGAGCCATTACAAGAACAATGTCTCAGCATAAACTCTTGATTCATGAAGTTACCCGTTAATGTTTTGATTATTCGTTATTTTTTTTCCAGAAGACGGGTTAATCTCTAATCACTTTTTGTCCACCTCTGTATTTCTGTCTTCACTTTTTGTCGCCTCAACGGAAACGGTGGATCTGTAGGGGAACATGGGAAACGAGGAGCCTAGCAACGGGTTCACTGACCCGGCGTAACTAGGCAACCCGGAGTACATGCTGTGAGGGAAGCTTAGACCGGAAGCTGCGTATTGTCCACATAGCAACGGCGAGTTCAGACTGGACGTCGATGTTAAAGACGAATATCCGGGTAAAAACGCCGAATGAAGTCCAGAAAATGTCGGCATACCCGTCAACGGTTTAAACGCAGATTTCGAATCAAAGGGAGAGTTCATAAAGGGACTATAGTGCGCGGCGACCCGCGAATTCCAATGACTTGTGTTGCCATAGGGATGATATTTCACGTCCGGTTTCGATGTGTCAGATTTGTTCTGAGATTCTATCGTGTCCTGTGCTGACAGGAATTGTTCTATGGCCTTGACGAGGTCGCCATTACAACCTTGGAGAACGAGTTCGAGAACCGACTTCCGGTGCAGGGGAAACACACGCTGTAAGATTTCCACATTGTCCAGTCGGCCCGGAGTGAATATGGTCGGCTTGATAACACTAGAAGACTTTCGAATGATGGACTCGTCTTTTTCCGGAGATCTTGATTCGTAGGTTTCCGGATATGGCAGTTTTGGGGAGATTCTGTCCTCGAGTAGCTGCGTGTCCCTTGGTCTGGGAGATTGTCCTTGATCTTCGTCGGAACTAATGTCTTCTTCGGAGTCTTTGTCTGAAAATATACATTATGATTTTATAATGCATGCACTCAGGGTGGCAATATCAATTGTCCGTATTGCCCAGTTTGTCCCGAAGCCTTAACGGACAAGTGAATGACTGAATTTGATTATATTACCATTATAGGGGGAAATGCAGGACAATAATTTGCATTTACGGACAAGAAAACCAAAGTGGATTTCGTAACTCCTGCTGCACTCGTTCTAGCGTCGATACTTCATAGAAAACCTTATAACAAATGCAACATAAGGCTAAATGTATGACATTGCCGCAGTGGTAATGTTCGATCCCCAATAAAGCATAATCATATTTCCATGTCCTACTTGGAATGACGGAAGTCGAATACTATTAAGGCTGTGTTCTATTTTTTATGTATTCGAATTAGTATGCTGATATGCACATATCTAAGTAGGAACCAAAGTTTGCGGCTAGAATATTACGTCATCAACGTGGAAATACAAACAGTCATGGTGGTCTTTGGTTGATGCCGTTGTTCTTTCAGTGTGTGTGAATTATATTTCTACCAAACTAAAGGAACGGAATACTTACTAACAGTTAATCCCAAATTGACATAAATATTTTATAAAAATATTCATGATTATAACAGCTAAATATCTAAAATTCAAGTTGGCTCTTTGAATATATGGAAACAAATAGGTTTACCAATAAACGAATCAATCGACCTATCCTTGAGTTGACCGATGAATAGTACACAATAGTACACTTGATCATTAAGGGTTCTTGTTCACAGGAGATCAAATTAAGAGGTTCAGATAAAATGTTGGTGAAACAATATTTCGTTTGTATTGTTGCGTAATTTACAATTAGAAAATAACTATTAAAACATTATTAATTTAGGAAGCGTCGGTTTACCTAAGTATGTACAATTTATATGTGGTAGATCCTAAAAGCGATGCCACGCTTTTGGATTGATTTAGAATTCAATGTTTATACATCTTATTTTGCTTCCAATGACATTCTTCAGCGCGTATCATATAACAGTACATCTGTTGTGAAGTTTCAAAGAAATTAGAATTCAACTTCCAAATTTCCTCACATCTGTGAACAAGCAAATTTAAAAAAACTGTAACTTATTTCTATATATATAATGTTTGGTTTACCGAACACTTACTAAAACGATTGTCAAACATATCCTATTGTTTCCTATCTATTTGCCTGCTCCAAGAAAGATAATTCATTATTTGCAATCAGTATTTTGAAATAAGTCTGACAAATATTCGTTTGTAAAACGAGTGTCATCTTTGTTAAATTCAAACTATGTTTGTTGCATGGGGAAGTCATTAATGTTTTAATCAAATAAAAGTGAAAGAAAAGAAATATTGTTCTATGATTTTGTTTAATTCATAACGCGAATGTCACTGAAATACATTTATTACCCAAAAGCTAGATAAAAAGTACATCATTAAAGCCAAGGTCCGTTTCGACTAAGCATTATTTTTTTACTATCGATTATTGGTATTCTTAAGAGAACATAATGATAAAAACAAAGGCAAAGATTATCGTAATAGTAATGAAACGAAAACCAATTTATGTGATCATTTCTTTATCATACAAGTAGGCTATAGACATTTAGATGTATCATCTCAGATAACGTAAAATGCACTGCTTCGGTCCTATAACACATCAAAGCAATGTGTAAAGGCTCTCAACTATCTATGGATAATTACGAGTATTTAACAGGTGTCTTAATTATTATAAGACAATATTTCAGTTGAAAGAAAAGAAGAAACCAACATAACAGCATATATGCTTTGTCTTATAAGTCTAGTTTATTAGACCAAAAGTTTTAGATTGGAGTTTTACATTATTTTTCGCCTTGAACAATAAATTCTTATGTCATTTGAACGTCATGCAAGTTTTGTAAATGAAGTATTCACAAGTTTCGTTAACGTTTAAAATGCTGGGCATTCTTTAAAGATAGATTTTTGTGTCGTCTGCATTCCAAAGCCTTAAATATCTGCTCAGTTTTGGATGAAGAAATATAAGCGCACAGAGTAACAAACATGTTAGATTACAGGCCAGCCGATTTGCTTGTTAAGGAAGAAGTTGATTCCAGCACTATAAGGATACATAAAGTTGTATTGAAACTTACCGGTATTCTCAGCATGACTTCGTTCTTCATAATTTTGCAGTTGTTTGTTGTTCTCTGTCTGGTTAGCCGGGGTGATAGTCCCAGGACCCCAGAGTGGACCCTGGGTCATGATCGGGATCCCGGTCTCGTTCGAGCAGGCTCGAATCCCGAGAGCGATTGCGTCTTCCGTGGCCTGCTGGCGTTTCAGCGCCACCTGAGCGGCCATTACTCGTTGCCGCTCCGCGATGAGGTTGCACTTCGCACAGGCGCAGTCCTTAAACTCACAGTGTCGCTTATGTCCTTTAAGCCATGAAACCATCCCGTGGTTCCGACATCTTGCGCACTTTGGTTTTCGAGTCCCTTTCTCCGTGACGGGATACAGAGCTGATATAGTGTTCATCGTAAAGCCAGATTCACTTCAAGGGAACGATATAATTGTCATTTAATTCCGTCCTTTTAGTTCACTAAACTGTCTTTAAATTATTGGTTTTAGCGTGTGATAAGATGTTGGAATTACAAATTCAATGTTTCTTTTCCCAATATGACACTTATTCTTTCACAATCTTGCGAATTATAGATTAAATCAATTCAATATTTCAGTAAATATTGGATATACTCGAGTAACACATTCTTAAACGAATAGACCGAATGAATGAAACAGTTAAGATATTTAAAGGGAAAACCATCTTCGAGGTTCCGCCCCTTTGGGATTATCTATTTACATAAGATATTTATTCAACTGTACGAAACGAATCGGTTACTAATCCCGCTAGCATGCCCTCACCTGATTGGTCGGTTTATTGGATGGGATGGTAGAAAGCGATCCCCTTGCTACCGCCTTTCGGGTGGGTGTATCTTTGGTTGTTCCTATTTTTGATATTCCAAACAATACTTCTTGCCGATATATGTCTATATCTAAGTACCATACATATTCTAAAGATTAGGCTTTACCTCAAAGATTTCAAATAATTTGAAAAAGAATATAGATTTAAACAATTCTAAAATGATTATTTTCACGGGTTTCAAAAGCCTTCTTGTTATAAAGGTTAATACAATGTAAAGAATCTTTCTAAAACTTTGCATATTTTGGTGCAATATTTTGTCTGTTTCAGTGACTTCTCTTTCATCTTTGGTGATATGATTAGCCTGGATGATCCATGAGGACATGTTTCATTCTAATGAAATTACAGAATGGATGATCCGACTTACGTTGAAATTTGACGAAGAAACATACCTTTCGATTCACAATAAAAGAACGGGCACTCTCTGTTGAATAGCACGTTTATATTTACGAGACAATTTTGTTCATCAAATCATTGAATAATTATTTTCTGAAATACTGTTTATTTACACGTTTATTAATTTGTTTCTTACAAGCGTTTTGCATATCTTTTGGGTAAAACAGGTAAAACATCGTAAATAATTCCTGAGAAACTGCTTTTACGAATTACTTATCTGCCATTTATACTACATAATATATTGAACTGTTCCGTTAACAAAGAACATGTGTAAAGAGGTCTTTTTGACTAATAGCTTAAATGTATTGTCTTTGTGTGATATCATAAGTCTATTTGTTTGTGAACATGTCTATGTACCATGTACTCTTCAAATAAAATTTGTATTTTCGGCTTCGTTTAGGTAGGCTCTGTTGTCTTTCGGATTTAAAACCACTCATGATGTTTTTAGGGGTACATAATGCATTCGGTAACCTCTGCAATGTTTGCGAGCTATGGTATGTCAGATATTCTGTTGAAGCATTACATAATCAGAATAATTGTATTTGACTTATACAAATATAGTACTTCGTCATTTTAAAGAAAACATTTACAAATACACATGCACTGTATTAAATGTTCAAGCACATAACATATGAAATAACGCGCGAGAAAATACTGTGTCACAAAAAAGAATGCGTATATCGAGCAATTTCTCGTCATACCACAATGATTTCTCCTGCGATTGATAATGAGAATATTATCTCCATCGTCTTTCGAAATATTGATTAGACTGTATTGCTTATACTATCTATGTTAAATGTTTACCAATCCACGTCTCTTAAGTGCTTAAGATTGAAAGGTTTTTTTTTTTTCAAACAACGTTTGATTATTTTCTTTAAATTTGAAAGACATTCATCTGAAAGGATTGGAATTGGGTGTTAAAAAGGAAGAGACATTACTCTCATGGAGCCCCCTCCCCCCCCCACCCCCTTACAAAAATGTTCTGCTATACAAATCTATGTTATCTATTTCATTTATTGTTACATGCGAAACCGCCTAACTCAAAACTAGATTTCTGTATTCATTCAAAAGTTATATTGAAAACGAAATGAACACGATTTCTCAGAAGTGACAAACAAATGAATCATAACGTGAGGTCGTTATCACACTTTTGTGAAAGCCAAACATTGTCTAGATATGCATTTTTAATAATGATATTTTTTTTCGCATGAAGAAAGACCTTGTGTGAAAAGTGCCGATATGATTTATACAGATAAAGCAATTTTAGGATGAAATATTTTTCGTTATACATGTATTTATTCTGCTTTGGTTGTGCCCATTACCGTATCTTTTTTATATATAGAACGTGCGTATTCAATAATAATAGATTTTGATACAGAACAATCTATCTGTATGTTTGAGTTTAAAAATCATAAGATATCATTCATGTTGCCATCGTAAAGTAACATGTAGTATGTTTGTTTGTAAATTGTAAAAACGAGAAACGTTGTTAAGTTTAGGTCTGAATAAAGCATTCGTATTCGTATAAGTATAACACAATGACAAAGTAGAGCTGACTATAGCTGCACAAGCGACTAACATCTCAAGACTGAAATGAAACGACACCCCCCAAAACACATCCCCTGCTCCTTCGAAAAAGGGCAAATGGAATAGAAGATTGTATAACCGTCCGAATCAAAAGTCTTCAATCTTAATAAGTCTTGAGATATTTTAACACTAAGTTAAACTATTATTGCTGTTATATACAATGACTGTAGACAGGGTAAGCGAGTAGTTATCAACACATTTAGGAACCTTTTTAATACCTATTGACCATATTTCAATCGTTTTGAGGTTGGGAGACTTCATTGTACACGTGTGTTAATGAAGATGCAAGACATGGCGATCTTTAAAACATTGTATCAAAAGCGCCGATTGCTCGTAAGAGCAATCGGCGATTTTGATGCAACGTTTCTTTTCTTTTTATCATTTATTATTGTTTAGAGAAACATACGTGTATTTCGTAAAAAGGGATAAAGTTCAGATTTGGCAGGAGTTTATAAACACGTCAGATGCTTCCATTTGTAAATGATCGCTGGCGAGTGAGTATGAATTTAAAACATATGTTACAAACACGTCTTCATGTAAACATTACCGTCCAATGTGTCAATTGGGCTGGTGCTTAGCAACATGATGAATTCGTTTAAAATGTTTGAAGGTCTTCAGGGTGGTCCCCTCTGAAAAAGAGGGATTAAACCAAGAGCCTTAAATATTTAATTCATTTTATTATCGAATGATATAATAATATTGTATGATTGTTATGTATTTACCGAATGATTTATTAACTTTAGGTATGGAAATCAATGTTGAGAATAGAGATTCTACCAAAAGTCTAATTTATTTGTAAAATAATTTATCATTTTACGCCAAAGATATTCACCATTCTGACTAACAATGGTTGAAAAAGAGGGATTCGACCAAGAGCCGAGGAATATATTTATCGAATAATATCTTCTTCTTTGCGTTCGCTAGCGAATAATATAATAATATGGTTTTCTTGTATCGTATTTCTCGAATAATTTTAGTTATAAAATACAACTTTAACACCAAAGATAATTTCCTTTT
The DNA here is from genome assembly GCA_947846245.1 of Cerastoderma edule. NCBI lineage: Eukaryota > Metazoa > Mollusca > Bivalvia > Cardiida > Cardiidae > Cerastoderma > Cerastoderma edule. Next base: position 47,077,573 of record OX401405.1, read on the forward strand.
CGACTTAGAGTGGGTTGAAAAGGATGGTTTTTATCAAGGACGCAAACTGTTTTATTTAAATAACGATTTATCAAATTAATAGTTTTAGTTAAATAGAAAATAATTTCAGAGTCAGATATATCCTTTTTTGACTTACACTGGGAGAGAAAGAGGGATTCGATCAAGAGCCTAGAATAAGTAATGAATAATAATAATATTGTATTCTTTTAATATATTAATTGAATGATTTATCGACTTTATCATTTTAGTTGTAGAATACAATTTTATCGCAAAATATGTTTTCCATTTTGAGTTTCAATGGTAGAAAAAGAAGACCTAGAATATTCAAATACATGTAGTGTTTTAAAATATCTACCATTTCTACTACGCAATTTACAATATGAAAGCCAAAGATATTCTATTTTCACTTACAATTGATGTCGCCGTCCCTAACAAGCTTTACGGTGTTCAATTCTGAAGCAATACTCGTATAATGGAAGACAATATAATTTTCTTGAGTTTTCAGAACAGATCTCTTTCGATGTTATATACCAATTGCTAGTGCATTTCTTTTATTCGTGAGGCAGGGAAAACTTATTCAGGGACACATACTTAACTGTTGATGACAATCAATATGTTTTATAGTAAATAACACTATCATGCAATAAACGTCAAAGATCCTATCGAAATTCAAGAACTTCAACATTACTCGTACTTACCGCGTTGTAAAGCCAAACGTCGTATTCTTTAGTTATATAAAGGGGTTGTTATATGTAAGTCTTCGAACGGTATCTCATAATAATATTAACATATACACGAAACTATCGCTTTTAATGCAAACGATAAATGTTGCTTTATGCGACCTCATGGAAAGGAGATAGATTCGTGTTGTTAAATAGACATCTTACGGTTAATACATACGCAAATTATTCTGAAAGCTCCAAGATGAGCTTTCTGAAAGATCTGCGTCATGCTTGAAATGGTACAAGATTAAACAGCATTTCACGAACTGTTTAAGAGTGGTCGCTTAGAAGGAGAATGACTTGGGTTCTTATTATCATTTGACACCATTTTGATTACCAATGTTAATTCGATTCATTCATTTATTTACGTTTGAGCTTTCTGAATGACTTACGGTCTGTACAGTGAAGCCTCGTTTATCCGGACCCCGATTATCCGGTTGTCTCGCAATCCGAACGAAATTGAAAGGGAACGGAATTATATGACCAGTTTGTTGCAGGCGACTTTTGACAACATTGTGGGTAAAGAAGAAATTGCTCGTGACGAGCAATTTCTCCTTTTCCCACAATGTTTTCTCCCATATCAGAAAATGTATCTTTGAATTTCATCACGTTTTGATATGTCGTCTGCAAACTGTTTCAATTTGGAACGGTCGACAATTTGGCGTTTGCTAAAGGGTTATAAGTATACACATGCATACAGACCGTTTATGTCTTAATGTGTATAAGAACATGCTCTGCTTCATTAGTCCGGATTAGTAAACCGGACAATTTGTTTGGAACGGACATGTGCGGATTAACGAGACATCACTGTATTAAGATAACCCCACCCTAAATAATTTTCCACGACTGTTCAAATACAGTCGCTCAGAGAAAGAGCGACTGGTATTCTTTACTAGATTATACTATTTTTATATCAAATGTATATTCGAATCATCCATTTATTTTTTTTGTTTGCCTAGCTAGCACTTTTGGCATACTTGTGTTTGCTACAAAATGTAACTTGAAGATCCCAGACTATCGTTTGAATATCTCACAAGTTACGAACGCCGTTATCTAATTTAGCGATATCATCAGTATATCTAATAGGAAGAGTTGTTTGTGTTTATTATTCCAACCCCACACCAAGCTGTTTTCTCCATCAAATCAAATTCAGAGAGTGGTACGAACATTTCTTTATACTTAGTATGAGCCCTTTACTAAAAGCGTATACTCAAAGTATCATGCATTTGTGGTATAACAAATTGAAAAATGTTTTCTGGAGAATCGAGCTTTGTAAATTATGATTTTCTAGAATCATTTTTTTATCCTTCCAGCTCGATTCCATCGACTCTTTAAAACTGCGTTCTGTAAACCCTTTGAATGTATGGAGACCAAAACGTAACACTTTGTAAAACGTTGAAATGCTTGAGGACAAAATGTATTTGAACTAAATATATTTTTGTTTATAAAGCTTGGCTAATGGAACGTATATCGTGTATCTTTTAATTAATACGACTTTGAGTACTTTCGCGCATCATTTAAAATTGTTTTCTTATATCACCGAAAGTATAAAACATAGAGGGTTAAAAATGGTTTCCTTCGTTATCATGAAAGGTGAAATGAAGGTTTAAACGCAAGATGAATAACGGTCAAAACCCGTATATACAAACACGTATAATCCGAAAATTATATCCTTTTCCAGTAAGCATATAATTTCTGATCGTAATTTGTCTTATTTCCAAGCAAAGCATTATTGTCCGATTTCAATTCGGTTTATTCCAAACCATCACCTATTCGAAAGAAAAGATCGCCCTGTGCGCACACATAACACTGTTATTCATAATTCTCATTCGAAATCCACAACCAGTCCATTCGAATATAATATTCGTTGATATATTAGTGCTTAAAATCAAAGATGTTCGTTTCTAGAATCTTTCGATTTAATTTAAATAGATTCCAATCATGAAACGATCATAACCTCTGACAGCAAATTGAAAGGGTTTTGACTTGTTTGTAGTGTCCTCACGTGGAGTGCGCAAAAATGTCGTTTTGAAATACTAAAACGTGAATATGAGATGTTCTAACTAACTCTTTACCAACTGCAGACGACATTTTATTGTACTCGAGGCAGGCGACGTAAGAAATGCTTTGTAAACATGCGAAACACCTTTCAGTTCTGCTATTGTAACGTAAGCATAAATTGAAAAAAGTATTGTGGCAAAAGGAGAACTTGCTTGTGACAAGCAAATTTCTCACTTTGCCACAATGCGTTTGAAAGTAGTATGCTGCAAGATGCAAACATGTGGCGTAAGGTGGTAATATGTTAACTAGACATGTTTTATAACATCAGCAATCCATTATACAATAAATGCCCTGTTAACTGCACCTGCCACACACGTCCTTGTATGCACTCCATAGTACAACAGTTTCACACAGCTGCTTAAGGTTTTTGGTTTGATTAGTTATGACGATTCAACATAAGGTAGAAAACCCATAATCCGACATTTTGAACCTCTTTCTTTCGTCGGATTTCTTCGGTCGTTCTTGGTATACATCGGTCGGTGCCGGTACTATTCGCTTACCACCGAAAAGTTCCGGCCACGACCGATGTATACCGAGATCAACCGAAGAAATCCGGTGAAAGAATAATTTTTAAAAAAGCGGATAATGTGTTTTCTTCCTTAAGAAGTATTTAGAAACAACAACGATAAACTTATAAATTGCTTGGTTTATAAAAAGCTATTTCTTTAGGTTGTTTCACAAACTGTATTCAATATCATACTGTATAATTATGTTTTTTTTTTCTTTTTTATATCTTTGCTGCTTTTGAATCAGACAGTTTCCTATATTTGGGGGTATGTGAAGTGTTGCCCTGATTTTTACGAATAAAAGCAGTCGTATCTAACAAATAATAATAGGTTGATAAGTGAATTATAAATGAGTCCAATTTCTTTTTTATTTATTTAGATAGGTAGACCTATATGAACAATATTTCAATAACTCATTTTGTATGACCATCATTAAATCTTATTGACAGCAAACACCCTTAAAATCTTATGTATAAAAAAAGGAGCAAATAGATGATTGTATAAATACCTAATACTGATATGTGCATCATTTTGATATCCAATAGCTGTTCATTAAAGTTTTCAAAGCGGTGTTTATTGAACATGCTTGAGTTTGTTTCGTTAATGCGTTTTGTAAGTTGTCAAGTACATGTATTGAACCCTTGTCACCTGGAAAAGAGACATGGCAGTATCGTATACAATTCGAGCCGAGAGACCCCTATAACAATGCTTTTATAACAAGTCTCTCTCAATACATCAACATATCTTGGCGAGTAATGATGCTTCTGTCACAGTTCTCTCTCATTATATGGGGTGGTGTTTTTTTTAAGAAAACAATGATTCTATTGAATTCAATCATTCAATTGCAACTATCTTTTCCAAAAATTGTCAACCCAAAATTATAATCATATTTAATCGTTGTAATGATGTTTAGGTTTATAGCGGAGTAACTTCTAATATTGTCAAAACTGTTGGCACAATTCACGTTGATTATACAATTATTGGTATTCAGTTTGTATTTATATATTTGTTGTTCAACTTGATGTTTGTATATGAAGAATATATTTCATATCTTTCTTTTGGCGATAAAATATGAATAATCGAACTTCTCAATAATATTATTTAGGCTCAAGTATTTCTAATATATCCAGGAAGCCTAGTATGGGTGAAAAGAACTTGTTTCACATTCCATGTGAAATAGATGAATTTACACTAAGGAACAAAACTTTCATTATCTGTTTGCAATTTTCCTTTTGTTTCACAATCGATGTGAAATAAATAAGTCAATACTGCGAAACAGAACGTTAAGCATATGTTTGGAAATGGTTCAATGCAGGATTAGAGAACAATATGAGTCGAGACAATGCATTAACAGGAATTGGCGGGCGGAACTTTCGGTTTATATTCTTTGGGGGATGGAACTTAACAACTTATTCCATAATATCACGTTATGCCACTTCTTCTGCAGGAGCTTTTGGAAACTACGGTACTGCGATGATAGAATAAAATGTTCCCCTTAAGGACATGTTCTACAGTTTTATAGGAAAATAATCCTTTCATAGAATTTTTCTAAATTTTTGATATGTTATTCAAAATTCTATCGGGAATTCAAAAATGAAAAGAAAAATGCAGGTCGACGAGTTAGTTTTTTTTTAAAATGACAGGTTTCCACGGTAACCGTTTGGGGCAAAAATGTAAAAATGACCATAGTATCTTCAAAGGTAATAAAATAATTTCTGGAAGGTTAATTAACACAAAAAACAAAAATTCATATAATCAATACCTCATAATTCAATGGGTTTTTTTTGTTTTGTTTTTTTTTCATATTAATACAATCTGAACAATTTTTGTAATCCAAATCAGTTTTCCAAATTTTTGCAATCGACAAAAAACAATGAAAATTTATATGTATATTACAAATAATTGAAGATATTTCAAAATTCCCTTCATAGAATTTCTTATTTTTCAGTATGTGAAGTAAAATTTGATCTTGTAATACAGAATGCCAAAACATGTAAATGTTGACGAGTAAGATTTTCTGTGAAATGGCAGTTTCCATGGTAACTGTATTTGAAAAACATTTATAAAAACGATTAAAATAACTTTAAACTTGAAAAAAAAAAGAAGCTTGGGGCTTAATTTGCATTATAAATATGATGATGTTAATGACCTTTTAAAACTGTACGGATTATATGATTATTCTTTGAAAAAAATTGCATACAGTAAATTTCATCCGAATAAAAAAGTTCATCCGACTACTATGCAAGTACCTTTTATGTAACAGATTATTACTTCCCTTGGATGCGGAGATGAAGTTCGCAGAAAAAAATATCGAGAACGTCCTTAAGTTATTTATTGGTATCTCATATTGGCCTCTACCCTATACAACAGGAAAAACTATTTTTTGAGATTTTGTCGTAGGTTGCGCCTTTCATTAATTTAAAACAGGTTTTATGTTGCTTTGAAAAACCTATTACTTCACACTTCAAACATAAAAAAACTACCTTGGCAAAATGACAAATTGCTTGTAACGAGTGATGTTCTCTTCTCTTTTTGTCATACGAGTTTATACGTTTTTCCACAAAGGAAAGGCTTTGTTTTATTCTTTATGTTTCGTCGGCCGTAGATTTCAAGTTTGACCTCTTAAGTTACACGTAAGGTGTATGATCTTAGAGACATATTTTGACTCTTGCTTAGAAAAATCCTTTTTGTTAATCTTTTTTTTCAATGTGGGTAGACAATTTTCCGTTATGATTCTTTTCAGATAAAGACAGCGATATTTTAAACGGTTTTAGAGAAAGTACAACTTTCACAATTATACTTTTCGAAGCATATTTCCCTAGAAAGAAGGAAAGAAGGGACAAGAATGTCGAGTAAAAGGTTTCAACTTCATATAACCCATTCTATCCAGCCACCCACACTGTTTTCGAGATGGCTTGGGGCGAATTCGGTGTTTTATTTGTTTATGCAAGTTCGTTTCTTCCTCGAACAGATCACCTGGAAAGCATTTGATAAAAATCATCGCTGGCAAAAATGACACACGAATAGGTCTATCCTATTTCCCCGTCTGCCTACCCCCCTTTTTGCTTACAAAACATTCACACTCAACAACGTGAAGTAATGGCTACAGTAAAGTTTGAATTGTGTGCCCTCTTCAACGGACTATCTATTATATATATCACAATGAATTATGTTCCTATATGTGCTCTTGTGCTCTTGTGCTCTTGTGCTCTTGTGCTCTTGACGTTTCTTCACCAATATAGCATATTTTATCTCCATGCCTATTACTGCTTTCCAACATTAGACAGATTGTTCGGTTGTGAACAACGAGTAGAACATACAGGTTTTGAAAGAGGACGTAAACTGAAAATATTTTTACAAGGCCGATTTTTCTTCTTCAAAACTCAATCAAGTAAACAAGTGCTCGTATTTGCAAATGATAGATAAATTCTGGACTTAAGTTTTTGATGAGGGTAAACTACGTTTTTCTTGGTTTCCGTTTTTGATCTTAGGCCGAGTTTCATAACAGAAAAAGGGTTGAGAATACCAAGAAATAACAGAAACGTTCGAGATGAATTAGTAACAGGCGTACCCCGGGGGCTCGTGGCCGGTTAATTTGTTAATTTTTACAAAAGCCAATTTTATAAACAAAACGCGCGCCATGTTCCTTATGGCACCCATCCATTGCCCACAAACATGTGCGGCCACACACAATTACGTGGACCAAGTCCGAGTTTTCCGAATTAAAAAGGATTAGCCACGATTAGCTGGCTTAGTTTGTGTCCGTGTGGTCCATCTTGATCGGTACTGCTCATTTACTGATCTACAATTGATGGATGAAATAGAGCACCCTCTCATTTTTTCAGAAGTTTGGGTTCGTTACAAAATTTGTTTAAGCTTGGCGTACGAAGGCTTAGTGAGATTTGTCCATATATTTGTTTCCAGGATTTGAAGTCTATTATTTTAGGACCAGTGGAAATCAAGCGCTGAGGCAATGCTAAGACCCAATAAACAGTGTGTTTATTAGGTCTTTCGTCAATTTGATACATGTTAAAATGACACACTGCCCTTTTTCTATTTTTTTTTATATGAATGGCTTTATTTCTAGTGGTCGGCAAAAAGAAATTGTTTATTTGCAGCCAAAACTTTGTGAATCCGTTATGGTATTGTACCAAAAAACGAGAATCAATCATTTATTCATGAATACTATATAAAGTAGCTTCTGATTTGACAGTGATTGAATCAGTTATCTCGTATTTTGAAATTCTTCCGACCAAGTTTCCATAAAAATGATAACTTTAAGACAGAAATGAATATTTGCAACCCGAAATATCATTTAAGTCTGAGAAATGGAAAATCCTTTAATTTTCAATTGCGATAAAATGATTGTGTGGCATTTGTGATGGACGAGATAAAAAGAAAATACTATGGAAAATAATTTGGGTGGACTTTGGGAGGAAATCTGTGAAATCGTGTTCAATTCGGCTAAATGTGTTATTTCTTCTGTTTTTGTTTGTTTTTCTTTTAATTGAGGGCAACTAGATACTATTCAAAAAGGAAACCACGTATTGCCATATTGTTAACACTATTCCGGATATTCATACATCTGATTGATTGACTTCAATTTGGAAAAACAAACAGAGAAAAGAAATGAAAACAAATCAGCAAAACAAAAACGATGTTAACGCACATTCGTGTTAATGAATTTAAATGCGATTGTGTTTCCATAGTCTATATGCTTGTTTTCGACTGTTCTCGTAAACCGATCTTCAATACATTTGCAGCAGACAGTAGAAGGGAGGAATATATCTTTTGATACTTTTTTCAACAGGATTACTTCTTTTCCTTTGACCACACTACGAATCAGAAATATTGTTTTAAACCGTGCAACCGTCACCAAGTCATGTCTCACAGAAAAATCGAGTTTACCGAAAACAGAAGTTGTTGTCCGTGATTCTACTGAAATGGTATGAAAAGGATTGTAAGGTTACAAACGGCCATCATTTTTGCATACTGTTTTAAAACGTTTGTATTTGCCAATTATTCTATTTCACTTTAATGATTATTCTTAACTTTATTTAATGTGCAGCAAAAATAGTACATAGCAAGAAGAAATCTGACACTTGTCACTCGTCTGTTTACTGTAGAAATAGGATTAAATGGGTCTAAAATGGACGAAAGTCTAAAACAATCACTCTGTATTAATTTGTATGACCTAAGATGGACGAATACATCCGCAAAATAAACCTGATCGCTTACGAGAATTGAATGTAAATAAGCCCAACAAAGTAGTTACTGAAAGCTTGTTTGTTTTGTATCAAATTATGAAAAGAAAGCATATGGTTTCGCATCGAATAACTTCTTCAAATATTGGCCCTTTCTAACGCTAGACTAACAGTGGTTATTATTCCCATCAGCAATATGTTTCGTTCTGAAGGATTTGCCCATGAATAAAAATTAATACAGGGACCGGAAAGTTAATTGAACGGAGTATTTGTTGAAACTGATAGTTTATCGCTTATAGAGAAGAAAATTATGGCTTTCTACAATCATATCGCAGCAATAGTATTGAATTAGGAAACAAAAAATAGCTGTTGTGACTTTGAACTTTTGGAAAAAATGCATGATTTGAAAGAAATTTCCAATTTTGGGGTTGCCTTTTATAGGCCCCTATAATATAACGAAAGAAAAACCTGGCATTTAATAGATTTAAGACGAGTGTAGATAAAAATTGTCAAACTATTAAACATTTACGCACCATAAAGAATAGGCAACTAATTATGTATTCCATCTGTTGGGAAGTTTAAAATCTAAAAGAAGAGTTGTCTCTCCCAAAATCGACAGGTTAGAGCTTTTACAATAGACGAAATGTGAAAACATTTTAAAAAAAGGAACAAACTTAAAATAGTTCCATTCGTTGCCGTTTCCGAATAGTTTATGACCAGGTCGCGTTTTTAATTTTGGCCCTTACTATAAGTTACGCTACGATTATGAATAACGGGGACAATATTCCAAGGAGACTTAACCGACCTGCCAAGTTGACAAAAACGTGTACCTTCTAGTTCCACATACTTGAAATCCAAGAAATAATCAAGAGTGGGCAGACAAAAATTGTAATTAATTGAGCTTTTAAAACTAAGTTATAGATGTCCAGCAGTTGTGGTTGTGATTTGTGGTCGGATTTGGTGTTTATTTATTTTACATCGAATGTGACGGAATCTTAAAGCTTACTAAATGCACTCTCGTAGGGTGGTCGGCTTTAATGCCGTTTTAAACATGTTCTGTTCAGTTATATGCGGCTTTTTATGTTAACAGCCAAAACAAGAGACTAGTGAATGGTATCTTGTATAATACATGTACTCTCTAAATCGATACAATCGGCTACTTTTGGGAGTCGAGCTTACGTTTTATCATTGCACGAGGTACACGAACCCTTTCCCGCAGGTTCAATGTTACATGTACCATTTCTGAAGGTTATACATTTTCTACGTTTGTACTTGGGAATTACACAAGAATAGTTGATAAATAAACCATAGCCATGTGTGTTGAAAAAAAAAGAAAGAATCAAATAAGAATTAATATGACATAATGATGGATATGGCATCCGCAAAATAAACGTGAACGCTTGCAAGAAATGATTTTTAGTTGGAATGAAACAACACGTTATAAATACGTATTCAATACCATATACCGTCACAAGACCTACACTATGAGACCCAAAGATTTTTTGATTGAAATGATCAGTGAATCACACCTTATTGTGACATACCCATAAACCATCTGTATGAGGGAAATATGATAATTGAATTACGAGTGCTAAGCGGCGCCAGACAGCATTAGTGCCGAATGACACTGTAAAAGAAAGTGATCTAAACTCGGCAAACATACCTGTTTATACAGTATTCATTTGGGTTGACATTAAACATCGGACTGTTATACCTATCTACAATTCACTTACTCATTAAACCTACCTTGATGTCGTCTTAACGGGGCTTGTTTAAACAAAAGGGGGTTTGACAGCTTGTAGTTTACTGAGGGAGAGGCTAACAAAAAGATCATGGTTTGTGACCAGTTCGTTATATTGACAATACAGGAGAGTTAGTATTATAATGGCTTTTGTGTTACCAGAATCTTAGTTTAGAAACCCCAGAGAATAGTCTTAATATTTCTCGCTTAATAATAGTAATCACACATGCTTGTCATAATAAAGCAAGGTTTTCTACTCAGTAGTTTGTCGGTGGGATCCTTTGTAAGTCGTACATTAGTATTTCAGACGCCCGAATAAATTTATATGATTCTTGTTTAACATCCTTTAGATGTTCAAGGTTCAGATACGTTTTATAAAGTACGTGCGTCAAATTTGTTTTCTTACAATTGATCTAATCATCACTCATTCTGCTTTTCTTTCATTCTTTCTTTCTTTTTTTTTTATATATCTTTATCTATTTATTTACCTATCTTTTTATCCAATTATATTTTGGATCTTCATTTATTTATCTATTCATTTATTACCCATCTTTTTACTGATCATGAACCTATTCATTTATTTATTTACTCATTATCCATCTATTCATTTATTTATTTATTTATTTATTTATTTATTTATTTATTTATTTATTTATTTATATTTATTTATTTATTATTTATTTATTTATTTATTTATTTATTTATTTATTTATTTATTTATTTATTTATTTATTTATTTATTCATTCATTCATTCATTCATTCATTCATTCATTCATTCATTCATTCATTCATTCATTCATTCATTCATTCATTCATTCATTCATTCATTCATTCATTCATTCATTCATTCATTCATTCATTCATTCATTTCATTCATTCATTCATTCATTCATTCATTCATTCATTCATTCATTCATTCATTTATTTATTTATTTATTTATTTATTTATTTATTTATTTATTAATTTATCTATTTATTTATTTATTTATTTATTTATTTATTTATTTATTTATTTATTTATTTATTTATTTATTTATTTATTTATTATTCATTTATTTATAATTTATTTATTTATTTATTTATTTATTTATTTATTTATTTATTTATTTATTTATTTATTTATTTATTTATTTATTTATTCATTATTTATTTATTTATTTATTTATTTATTTATTATTTATTTATTTATTTATTTATTTATTTATTTATTTATTTATTTATTTATTTATTTATTCATTCATTCATTCATTCATTCATTCATTCATTCATTCATTCATTCATTCATTCATTCATTCATTCATTCATTCATTCATTCATTCATTCATTCATTCATTCATTCACTCATTCATTCATTCATTCATTCATTCATTCATTCATTCATTCATTCATTCATTCATTCATTCATTCATTCATTCATCCATCCATTCATTCATTCATTCATTCATTCATTCATTCATTCATTCATTCATTCATTCATTCATTCATTCATTCATATATTCATTCATTCATTCATTTATTTATTTATTTATTTATTTATTTATTTATTTATTTCTTATTCGCTGCAAAAATTATTTTGCGGTCGTGAAAGTTTTGATATCTATTGCAGGATGCTTCGTTGACAAAGTTTAACCACAGAGTGTTGTCCTTCGTAATATAACATGCGCCAACAATCAGCAATATGAAAATAAGGAAGGCCGACCAAAATAACGCTAAAACAAGACGTGATTCCTATGAAGTAAAGAGTAAAGAATATAGAGTAAACAAATCATACGCATATTTTTACTTTCAACATTTTTATTCGAAATGCCTTGCGTTCATATTTTATCAAAGGTTCTTTGGAAAATGATATCACATGGTATCCATGATGACATCCAATCGTAACTATTCGGGTATTTCCGCGATCTGAGAAATACATAAATTTTGTTTCCTTTATCAAATTAATTAACTATCTAGATTTTTACATTTAAGATCTATATTTCGAACACAAAATTAAATGAAAGAAGTCTCGCGAGAAACAACATGCGTCTTTCACATTTTGTCAGAGCTGTTTTCATTGGATAACCCGATGAGTTCAGATTGGGACGACACCATGAAGATGATAACCTTTTTATTACTTCGGGAATTTCCGTGACTACAGCACACTTCCGAAACAACCCGAGTGAATAACGAATTAAGAATCAAGTAAGGCATGCTCATTTAAACGCTAAATAACTATTATATGTTTGATCACGAAGACAGCAAAATTGTTCAAATACTGTCATCGTTCACAGCGATTTGTCATTTGTGATATTTGTTGATGTATGCAGACCACTCCATATTCAATTTAGTTTTAACGATCTTTCCAGTATCATCTAATTAGCCGGCTGATTGTCGAACGCTGTTCACCATGTTTAATCTGAAACCTTCTGACCTCGCCTACAAGTATTCAAATGATATCCGTCCGGAGATCATCCATTTTACCTCACCCAGCCATGGCGTTATGGCCTGGTGAAACGTGAATTCGCACGATACATCAGGTATTAAATTTTATTGAGATTGTATTTTCTTGTCTCTTCTTTTTTGTCTAGCAAAAGGAGGTAAGCTTCGAAACCATGCCCCATTTTGTACCGAGAGTCCCGTGTGCGATTCCCTGTTAGGCGAGGTGAGAATTGTCAGAACTAACCCACAGATCGGCGCGAGTACTGGTGTAATATCCAGGAAGCAGAAACGAGAGTGATTTATATAAGTTGTAAGAGCTTGTTTCATAGTCGATGTAGGTTAAATTAGTTTAAACTAAACCATGCCCCATTGGTTTTAAGCGGTAAAAATATTATATTGTCTCGTTAATTGAAGGATAATGATTTATCCGGATTAATAAGTTTTCCGGATTGGTGAATTTTCCGGATTAGGATTGGCGAAGGAACACTTGAAGACTGATGTTTCTGTCCAAACAGTACTTAAAACACATGTACACATAGGTCTCTCATACTTTAACATGCTTTAATAAACAACAATTGGCGGTTGGACGTTTTGTATTTTGTTCTTAAAGTAAGAACAGCTCCTACAAGTTTTCAAATGACTGACCACGTATTAAGCCGTTTTTTGTTTGTAGGCCAACACTCGGATTCCTGTCATTGTTGTCGCTTAAGTAAGATTGACTATATAAAAGTATTCTATCCCACTTGATCTAAGGATGTGTTCGTATTTTCACGGAAGAATGGTTGATGTAATGCTTCTTAGCAATTCCTCTAAGTCTCTCGCCACATCTTACAGAAAATACTGTGGTCAATCTTTCTACACATACCTTTAAAAAAAACTTCCCTCTGACAAGTTTTAACAAAAAATGTATAAAAAAGTGAATTCTTATCATCGCAAAAATATTCTCACGCAAATTAAATCATCATAATTAAACGTTAATTTGATGAATTCTGACAATTTAACCCGCTCGAAGAAGACTCCCACCTCAAAGCCAGTTCGATAGAACGCGTCATGTGAAAATCTTTCCCGTTACAATTTTCTACTTTAACCAGTCTTCAGTGAATCCTTTTTGGCGGAATATTTACAGATAACAAACCTGTGGTAAAAACCGTTGTGATAGTTCAGCGATTTCACGTTTGTCAGGTTCGAGTTACGCAAATAGTTTCCTTAAGTTTTTCGGTTAAAACGCAACGCTGGTATTTTCCTACCAAGTACTACACCTTTAGGAACGGACACGAACATATTGGATCAGCGGTGAGAGACGAATAAGCCATATCAAATTATGATATAACTGATCTACAATACGCCTTCTCTGGATCAGCATGTACAGAACAAGTTCGAGGATCCGATATGAGGAAAGCGATATAAAGAACACAAGGTTAGTACCGAGATGGAGAAAATATACCCCGAGCGGCTGAGAAAACTGTGAATGCGAGCCTTAGTGAGTCTAATTTCCTTGTCACACTGCATGCAGGGATGTAACTATGCCATTAAGAATACGTACTCACGGCTAGAGGTCTGAGACATGCTCCACTGGGAAAACATTTTTCATGTGTTCCTTTTTGTGCAAACTAATGGCGTTTCCAACACGTTCGGAAAAAAATAATGATGTAAATGCACATGTATGTAATTCATACGAGGCGCTCAATGTAGACCTTAGATTTTCAGTTTCTTGGCAAAAAATGTATGCAGTTGCGCTCTTTACGTACAGTTGGGCAAGCCCCTGGGATATATTCAAATACAAGAAATACTGGCTTTTCGGTCTTATGATGTTTTATTGGGGTAATTTTTCCCATGGCATAGTTCAATTACTCAAGTATCATTGAAGTCGCGTCGATACAAATTGGCGTACAAAGACGTTTAGAAACGGATCAAATGGGCAATTGCGGTAATAACGGGCCTTTTGGTGAAACCGTAGACCCATAATGCGCACTTGTATGAATAGATACAGAATTATCATTGTGAAACGATCCCGCCTTCCTCACGACCCCTAACGGGATTTTTTTTTACCATTTAGGAATAGGAATTTATCCTTTTTTAATTACTCCTTTGTCCACAATACCGTACTCTTGAATTTTAACCACACAGGTTTCGTAGTGGTAGTGTTTCAGGCTAGATATTGTGAGGTCGTCGGTTAGAAACTTCGCAGGGTCCTAAATAATAACATTAACGGTTATCGTCAGCCAGCGGGTTGCTGAGTAATTTGAATATTATTAAAACATCTTGAGAGATACTAATTGCGGAACAAAAAGAAAACAATGTATTGATTGCATTTGGTCTGGATCTTTGGACTGTTTCAGTGTTAAAAGTGTTTATTTCATCTTTTTATTAGGGCTTTTAGATCGAATCAACATTGTTTAAGGTATTTTGCAATGTCCCGACTCTTAATGATGGAGAAAAACCCATACTCAACTACCCGTAAGGACTGGTCAAACCGGGTAAAGCCATCGGCAAACCTTAAATCAGTCAGGAGACTACCTCTAATGGGAATCTAAAGTCCGACAGCTGTAGGTTTGAACCCACACGGAGAGGGGCCATGTGATTTCAAGTACTGTTCTCTAACCACTAGGTCAAGGAGGCCCCTGTAAGTGATTAAGAGCACAACATCCGTGACTTTATTTCAAGGGAGGCATATAATAAAAGATGGAATTGCGGCAAATAAGGAAATGGCGAAGGTATGATAGAGGTGATGTGTTTGCTCCAGATACTTTTTGGGACATTTGAAAGGATATCGTTTCAAGTTTCGTTTCAAGATATTTGCTTGCTTGCTTGCTTGCTTGCTTGCTTGCTTGCTTGCTTGCTTGCTTGCTTGCTTGCTTGCTTGCTTGCTTGCTTGCTTGCTTGCTTGCTTGCTTGATTGCTTGCTTGCTTGCTTGCTTGCTTGCTTGATTGATTGATTGATTGATTGATTGATTGATTGATGGATTGATTGATTGATTGATTGATTGATTGATTGATTGATTGATTGATTGATTGATTGATTGATTGATTTTCTCCGTTAACTCATTGCCTCCATTCTACAGAGAGAAGGGTCTTGTGATTATTTTACACTCTTGGTGCGCAGCCGTGGAGGTCCTAGAGAAGTTTGAGCCGTAATGAATTTTGATTAATTTATTTGTGTTCTATTTATCCATTTATTCGCATAAACTGTCGTTCCTCATTAGCAAACATGCCTTTGAATGTACAAAGGACGATTTAATTCATTCCTTAATTGATTGCGTTTTTATCTATTGAACTCTGCCATCATTTGATAGTGAGATAATTGCACGTACAATTGATATGGAACGTTTAATGTGAGTGGTCTATTTTTACAACCGCTTTTCGTCCTCCTTTTTTTCTTTATTTTCTACTCTTGGAGAGGTTTTTAACAAGTTTACAGTACATTATAGAATAGTGTAAGAGTGTAAATAAACATTCCAAGAAAAACCAAAATTCTTTTATGACGAAACTTCTTTTCGATTTCCTCTCAATACTCAATTTGTATTTTTGTATACATTTTTAACGGGTATGTTTCAGATTGTAAATCTTGTGTTATTTCCGAAACATTCATTAGAAAACAACAACAACGTATATTTGAATACAGATGAAAGAAGCATACCGTACTTTTAAAACTTTAGACAAAGGTTACAGTTAACGCCTTCGCGGTAGACAATATTTGAAAAATCTAAAGAAATTATGCAGACTTGGACACGCGTGGAAAAAGACTTCCAGTTTTACATGATGATTTCAATATACATAGGTCAAGTAAGTATATTCAAACGGATACTCTTTGATAATAGCAAATGGAGTTAAAATATTACCACCTTACGCAACACCAAACAACTTGCAGAAGACATCATTCAAAAAGCATTGTGGCAAAAGGAGATATTGCTTGTCACAAGCAATTTCTCCTTTTGCCACAATGCTTCGTTGAATCTATTCACATATTACAACAGCAGAATTGAACGGTTTTCCACATGTTTACAAAGCTTTTCTAAAGTCGTCTGCTTCAAGATAAAGAAATGTCGTCTGCAGGTGATAGCGAGTTAAGGTAGTTTCCAGATGTCCAACCGCTCATAAGTTAAAAGCTGCCGCGGTGTTGACAGATTTGAGGAACTCTAGAAATCAATCTTATCTCCTATAAAACAACGCAACAGCTATAATGATGTATGAAAAGTACTCTGAAGAAAAGCCACTGAAAGCAAAAAGTAATGTGTTCGTATCTAGGTTCTAACAACCCGTTAATAATGAATTAATGTAAATAAAAATTTGATGGCGATGCAATGCTTTTGAGATTTCCTTCACATAGGCTGTAAAAACTTAGATATATTGACACATATTTTGTTTTATTTAATAATGCTTTCAGTATTTTAATTGTATATAAGACATCAATACACAATTGTATTGTTTTAACAACATTTACGTTTGACTTCCAAATTGTTCATACATGATCAAACATCTTTTTAAAGGACATCTTCATAAACGATCGTGCCTCGAAAATGTTTTGTGGAATCTTAACAGGGCGGCAGCCGAAATGTCGTGAGCTGAGAACAACACGGAATGGGGAAAAGGTATAATTACGGCAGCTTATATCACTGCAAATTAGGAATTTCAAAAATGAAATCATAATCAATATTGAAAAATATCGTCTTCTTTCATTTCTTAACTTGATTATTTGCTTTCAATTTTAAACGGTTTCGAATCTTTTATGACGACAAAAGGAATTTTGATTCTGATTAATTCTGATAAGTTTGGAAATTGCTACCTTTTGTTGAATCTCGCAAACCTTAATATCGGGTATTTTCCTGCACACCGGGCATTGTGAAGACTTGAATACATCAACAGTAAATCAATTAAAAGATGGAAATTACACAATTAACCACAATAAAAGAAGTGTGCCGTGTTAAAAAGGGCCTTAAAGTTTATTTGCAGATCGAGCGATTTTTGTAAAATTCCAAATATTAACGTTAAGAAAGAAAAGAAAGGAATAGTACTGTTGTTGAAATGATAAATGATGATGATGTCGATTATGATGACGGTGAGGTTGATGATGATGTTGCTGATCTTTTTCATGAGAGCAGTCTCTTGCCTGACTTAGGGAATGCCGATGGTTCTACCAAGCATGACCGGCCCTTAAGGGCAGTTGAGTTTGCGGTCTTACTCCATTATAAAGAGTCAGACATCGCAACATAACTGAAATACTGTTGATGCGATGTAAAATCCCATATACAGTGATGTCTCGTTGATCCGAACACGTCCGTTCCCAACAAAATGTCCGGATTACCGAATCTTCCGGACTGATGAAGGAGAGCATGTTCTCATACACATTAAGACATAAACGGTCTGTATGCATGTGTATACTTATAACCCTTTAGCAAATGGCAAATTGTCGACCGTCCAAAATTGAAAGACTTTACAGACGACATTTCAAAACGTGATGAAATTCAAAAATAATCTTCTGATATGGCAGAAACAATTGTGGGAAAAGGATAAATTGCTCGTCACGAGAAAGTTCTCCTTTACCCACTATGTTTTCTGAGTCGTCTGCAACACACTGGTCAAATAATTCCGTTCCCTTACAATTTCGTTCGGATTGCGAGACATCCTGATTATCGGTGTCCGGATAAACGGGGCTTCACTGTATAAATTTTCTGTCTGCACACATTGATGCTTCCATATGGCAAACGTTTGTTTACATTAACTTAGGCTTTCCTGAAACGCTTTACGTACTTTATATCAAAATGAAGTTAATTTAATTCGTTGTCACTTTGAACAAACATGTCAATGTTGGTACAGAGTAAAGACCAAATATTGAAAGTAAGCTATCAAATATACAGCCCTAAACGGGAATCTTTTTCACAGATCTTCTTCCCCTTTCCTTGCTTGAGTGCAATTAAAGCAGACGACATTCTATTTAATATCATGATAGAATATTAACTTTACTAAATGTGAAGTCAATTGATTTAATAAGGAATAAAAGCATTGAAATCAGTCTGTACAATATCTCCAATAGTTGTAAGTTCCTCGATTTGTCACTATGTTTTTTGACATTGCCGTCTGTTTAAAATTGTAAAAGGAGGGTTAACCATCTTTACAATGGCGTAATGGTTTAATCGGCTTCTTCAAAGACGTGTCATCATTTTACACTAAGACATGTCCCATTGTTAGTACTTTGAACCATAGAGCATTGTTGAGATGTGATTTGTACCCGACCGCAAATGGTCGATCTATTTACCCCATATATAATTTTGTGCATGGACCAAATCAAAAGCTAAGGAAGACGGTTCCCCATTTTTGGTTTTGTGACAGTTCCAAATTGGTATAAAAAAAACCCAGACGATAATAGATAAAGAAAATACATTTCCTCTAACTATTTACCACATGCAGACGAAACCTCTTTCACTTGAAGCAGACGACTTTAGATAAGCTTTGTAAACATGTGAAAAATATTCCAGTTCTGCTGTTGTGATATGTGAATAGATTGAAAAAGCATTGTGCCAAAAGAAGAAATTGCTTGTGACAAGCAATTTCTCCTTTCGCCACAAT
This sequence comes from Cerastoderma edule, assembly GCA_947846245.1. Lineage (NCBI taxonomy): Eukaryota > Metazoa > Mollusca > Bivalvia > Cardiida > Cardiidae > Cerastoderma > Cerastoderma edule. The sequence goes on from OX401405.1 coordinate 47,096,790, forward strand.
GCCTTTTGAAAGTCGTCTGATGCAAAATGCAAACATGTGGCATTAGATGGTAATGTGTTACAGTGAGGTTTAAAATGATTGGTAGACACCATTATGATAAAACGATAAACCAAATTATATCCTCCACGGTACCTCTCTATCTGCTGCATGTTTTTTTAAAAAAACTACAAAAAGGGAAAATTGTTCATATGAGCAACATACCCTTTCGAAACAATGGCTTTTTTCCACATATTTCTTTTTGGGTCATTTGGTGTTGCTTTCAATTTGGGCCGGTCACATATTCACCAGTAAGGAAAAGGTACGAATATATAAATAATGGTGTTGGAATAGGTTTATGCGATGTCATAATGATATGTTTTCTCGAAATATAGAACCAGCATAGACTAGCATACACATGTACATTCCAACTTTCGGTGGCCAACAATAATTCAAATTATCGTCTGCAGCAGGAAAATCCAAAGTTGTATCTTTTGACGACTTACAGTTATTAGGGCTACCAAAGATTTTCTAGACGCTAATCTAGTATTTAGATGATAAATAAGTAAGAAACGTTTATGGGCCACGTCACGCGAAAAGGGGCACACGGACACAGCAAACAGTGTAGCCCCAGACCAGCCGCCACGTCACTGACGTGGCGTCTGGTCTGGGGTTACACTGTTTGCCATCTTAGAGGACATCAAGTTCTACTTTTAAACAAATACAATTGATAACTTTCGTGACTAGATGCTGGAATAATAGCGCTAAGAAAGAGCTGAGTCAGCGCTTTTTTTATATGTCCGAGTGCCCTTTTTCGCGTGACGCGGCCCATATTTAAAAAAAAAAAAGAAGAAGAAAAAAACCTCATATCGCCACTTTGAACATGTTCCCAGATTCCGTCTGCTGCAGACAACTACATTAACCCATTACCAAACAATAACTACATTTGACCTGTTTGTTGCAGACGACTCAGACAACATAGTGGGAAAAGGAGAAAATATTCTTAACGAGCAATTTCTCCTTTTCACACAATGTTGTCTGTCCTTTCAGAAGATTATTTTTCAATCTCGTCACATTTTGAAATGTCGTCTGCAAACTCTTTCAATTTGGGACCGTCGAAAATAAAGCGAAGTCTCGTCTGCCCACCAGTAAGGGTGGCAAGATAACGATAAAGCGCCGATATTGAACGATCGTGTTTGTTGTCAAATAAAAGCCGGACGAATACTTTATAATTGCTAATTCGTCTAAGAGAAACATGAATTATTAATGGGATTTGGATAGTGTTTAGGAAACGTCTCAAAGTGTCCGCCGAACTTTTAGGGGTTTTTGTGTCTCTCGTTTGCGATTATCGTTCGTCTGGTTGCGGTCACGTGTAAAAGTCCAGTAGAAAAATCAAAGAGGAATATTATTGAAAATAAGAGGCACGTTTGGAAAGGAAAAAGAAACAGTTAACGAGCAAAATTAGAACAACTAAAAACAAAATGAAAATGTTATAAACAATTGGTAGAAATAATTGGAAGATGAACACAGAACAACACCAGAAGAATAAGAACGAGAAGACAACGAAGAATATGACGATAGTAATACCGATGATGAAGAAAAATAATGAAAGTGATGCTGCTGCTGATGATGTTAATTTCCAATTCTTACGAGACTAAAATCGTCTATTTTGTTATTTGACTGTAGAAGTTCATTTTTACTTAGAACCTTGGAGAATGCCGACCTCAGGACACGAAGGTCGTAGGTTCGAATCCTGTGAATAGCGGGATCTGCCTTGCGAACTTTTAATAAACCCACGTTCGGCGTGAGTACCGGTTATGTATCCAGGAAGCGGAATCGAGGGTGATTTTTCAAAATTGTTTCGCAATCGATGTAGAAAGTAGATATGTCTAAACCCGACACCTGGTTAGTATCGCAAAGGTAAATGAAACTAAACTAAAGTACCACACAGTTAAGGAATTAAGGGGGCGGCTCTCGAGAAACTAGAACTTGGCTAATTATAGTTTGTTATAATAGCCACGACGTCGACAGGGTGGGAGTTTCAGATAATCTTAATACCTTTCTAATAGCAAGATGTGTGACATCTTGACATTTACATGTAAATATGATGATTGCGAAATTCGATTCTCCGATTAGGGCCAATCGACTGTAGATTTGCTTTATTTGAGAATTTGTATTGGGCAACATAAACGATATTTTGACCTTAAAGTGTAGGAAAGATCCGAATAATTTACCGTTACATGTATTCTACTGGAGAAGAAATATAGCAGATATGGAAAAAGAAAGAAATTCAAAGTAAATATGATTCTGAGCAATAAGATTGTTTGTAGGTCTTCAGACATTGGTGAAATGATAGGGTTTTTTTCATCATAAGTAATACATTTTTTTCAAGTTTCATTTTCGCTTTTTTCTTCCCGCGTAAGGGGCAAATGTATTTCGTTTGCGAAACAGACTTGAACAATTTAAGGCCTTGTTTGGATTGCAATATCAGGATTGATCTATTTTGGAAATGCTGAAAGATATACTTTATTTCTCTCGAGAGCATGCCTATAACTGGCATTCGGTGTTGATTTAGAAATCAATTGAAGTTTGTAAACGATCTAAAAGGTCCACTACATTTTCTCGGTTAGCTATAAAAGGATATAGCGAGTTCTACTTAAGGTTTTGTTTGATTTTAAGGGAGGAGGAGGAGGAGGAGGAGGAGAAGAAGAAAAAGAAAAAACACGAAAATGAATTGGAGAATAAAGCAGAAGAAAGATGAAGAAAGAAGAAGTTATAAAAGAAAAACGAAATATATGAAGATATTTAAGAGAAAGAAGAAATGGAAGAAGAATTAAAATGCATTCTAATGCAAAATACCGCATACAAACTGTACATACTTAGATAAACTGACGCTTCCTAAATAAGTTATGCTTTCAAAAACTACTTTTAACTGTTTATTAAACAACATCTACAAAAACTGTATTGTTTCAATGACATTTTATTTTGACTTTAAAATTAACTCTTTTGTGAACGAGGACCTTTAAGGTGTAGAAAAAGAACGAAGAAGAAGCTGATGACGACGACAACGATAATGATGAGCGTGATATTGATCTATAAATAACTGGTACGATACATTGGGAAGTCCACTCCTGGTCCCGGTAACTAACTGAAAACAAATAGAACGATCTAATTCACGTCACGAGTTTGTATGTACACACGTAATACTCTTTAACGAGGTCGAGTCAACCACCACACCTTACTAATTAGCTCGTTAAATCCTTTACCGATATCTTACCAAGTTTGATAATGCAATTCCATACGTAAACGTTGATGATAATGTGACAAACGAGATTTGGAGTATACCGTGAAAAGTCTTATTTTCTTGCGTTTTTCGTGTATCTAAAACGCATTGTAAAGGTGTCAGAAGTAGCTTATACACATGTCTGTTAGAAATCAGGACAGGATAATTTGTATTTTCATATAGCTATCTTCTTAAACATACTTGAAAAACAATTATGAAAAGCTTATCGCCTGCTACAAATCTTGATATATCATCGTTCACGATATAGAACAGGACAGAGGCTATGCCATTTTCCTACAGTAATCTTCTAAATCATAAAGTGTAAAAAGAAGACGAAAAGATGGTAGTTGGCTGACACAAATCTTGATATATCAACGTTTACAAGTTAGAACGGGTCAGCGAGGACGAAGAGCGTTGAGATAATAGTAGCTAATATTTGTTGCTTGCCGTCCACTGCTCCCCGTAGCTCCGTGTTTACCCAGCACTCCAGGTTCGATACGTACACAAACTGAGCAGCCGAACCAGCAGACGGATTAGCGAGCGCTGGCGCCGGCGCCGTGTTTGGACAACGCCGACATGAAATTGAAACTTTCAATGAAGTCTAACAGAAATCCCATTTTGCGGTAGGCTATCGTTAAACGGCAAACACTTCAGTGTGTTGATTCTTGGTGGACTACTTTTTTTCCGGGCGCTGTCTGTTTACCGCCACCCCTGAAAGTTAGTTTGTCCTTTTCTTCGTGAAGGATGTATTGGTTACGTAATTAGCTTGTGCTTTCATTATTTCCTTCAATCGAGTATCAAGGAAATAGGAAAAGATCGTGCGCCACACCGGTTTTGTAAAACTTAATCCTTTACCAAATTCTAAATTTTCGATTGTCTCAAATTGAAGGAGCTTGCAGACAACATTTCGAAATGTGATGAAATTGAAAAATAATCTTCGGATAAGTCAGAACACATTGTGGGAAAAGTGGAAAATTGCTCTTTACGAGCAATTTCCCCTTTTCCCACAATGTTTTACAGAGTTGTCTTCAGCAAACTGGTCAAATGTCGTTGTTGTTTGGTAATGGGACAAGCGTTTCGAATATGCAAACAAGAAGTAAAAGCCTTTGTCTGCTTCTACGAAAGGTGCAAGTCTAAAGGACTCTGTAGCGAGTTCAATTTTTCGTGGCCCTGGAAGTCGAAAATTGACTACGTATTGCCCAATCGCAACTACTCGGGTATTTCCGTGAGCTGTGAAATACACCTCGGATATAAGTGTAGGGTTACAATTTTTCGGGTAAATCGGCATCCGCCAATTAACACATTTTCTAAGCGTGCAAGTTAAGTAGTTCAAAGTGTATGGAAGTGTTGGACATTCTTTTAAATAATCTTTATATCAGTAACTCATACCAAATGGCAAAATTGTTGATATGACATGTAAAGTTGTTTCCTCAATCAAATTTAACGACTTTTTAGATTTCACATATGATATCTATTTCTAAAGACGAAAGTGAAGTGACGTCATTCCGCTGGGAACCAATATGGCGTCATCCCTATTATTTCAGAGGTGTTTTCATTTGATAAACCCGATGTGTTCAGATTGCGTATTGCCCAGATTTGTTGAGTCCACCTCTGGTTTGAGTACAAGGGGCTTCCGTGGCCTAATGCATAGAATACAGAACTTGAAGTCACATGGCCCCTTATGGACTGTTCAGTACAATGGTGTCTCGTTTAAAATCAGAACACGTCCGTTCCCAACACAATGTCCGAATTACAGAATCATCCGGACTAATGAAGCAGATCCTGTTCTTATACACATTAAGACATAAACGGTCAGTATGCACGTGTATACTTATAACCCTTTAGCAAACGCCAAATTGTCGACCGTCCCAAATTGAAAGAGTTTGCAGACGACATTTCAAAACGTGATGAAATAAAAAAATAACCTTCTGATATGGCAGAAAACATTGTGGGAAAAGGGGAAATTGCTCGTCACGAGCAATTTCTCCTTTACCCACGATATTTTCAAAAGTCGTCTGCAACAAACTTGTCAACTAATTCCGTTCCCTTACAATTTCGTTCGGATTGCAAGACAACCAGATAAACGAGGCTTCACTGTACATGTATACTGACTTCCGCCGTGAAGTCGCATCATAACTGAAATAAGTTTGACGCGATGTAAAACTCATTCTAATATGAAACATGATAAGATACACTTGATTATTACACCACAATGGAAAACGCATAGTCGATGTAAATACGTGTGCGAAAGTGACGTCTCTGCCCTTTCCAAAGGAGAGACGGATGTGAATAAAGGACAAACAGCATTTGCGTCGGTTGATTTTGATGCGCGATTTAATACGAGTTGACAAAGATATTTTAGGTTTTTTTTGTTATCGTTGCAGTTTTTGACCGAGTAGTCAAAAATATAGATAAATGAATCATTCCCGTAGAAGGGCCTTAAACCCAGCTTGACAAAATATTCTCGACAATAAGTAATGTAGTATGTGGTGGTAAAGTGATCCTTATATAAAGGCTTACTGAAGTTACTGTACAAGTATGAATGTACTCCGACATGCTTTTTGTCTGTAGAGCTTTTGTACAGATGGCGCATCAAGCTAAACTCGTTAGGTTTATCCAATGAGAACACGTCTGACATAATAAGGAAGCCGCCATATTATTTTTTTCAAGACTTCTTTCGTTGTATTTTTGTTTTCAAATGAAATTGTCAAATGTGATATCTAAATAGTCAATTGATTTAATTAAGGAAACGAATATATATCACAACTTATAATTTCAAATATATGTATGAGATACTGATCAAAAATCATTATTTAAAATAATGTTCAACACTTCCATTTACATTGAACTACTTAACCTGGAAACTCACATGAACTTTTTTATCAGCCTTGACACATACCTCAAAATATGCAGCACTACACAAGATGTATTTCTCTGGTTAACGAAATACCCGAGTAGTAACTGTCGTTATCACATATTCTAAGTTTGAGCCTCGGTATTATTACATAGTCTGGTATGAAACCCATAGTTCACCCATTCAATATTATTATAAGCACCATTTTTTACTTTTGTATTAACAACTAGCTGTTTAGTATTTTTAGAGAAATAAATTAATTTCCGTGTCTAATACCTTTCAATTCTGGCAGAGCATGTCTCTGAATTTTATGTTTGGTGATATACATTTATCTTCCTTCAGGGCATGTCAAACAAAAGTGGCCCTGTTGTACAGTTTTAAGGGCAATTAGCTTTGACTTCCAAATTTCATCAAATTTGTAAACAAGTAGATTTTACATCCAAAGGCAAAAATAGCAAGTTGTACTTTTTCCATTCGATTTTGAGGAAATAACATGATGCACCAAATATTTGTATATTTATATGAAAGTTTTATAGTAGCTGGGTGATGATGCCACATTGTTAACCAAAAGACTTCAATACTGACAAAGTAATTTCATTCTAGTGTGCATCTGATCCCAGCTGTTAGAATTTATGACAGTATGTGTTTTTGGTATGAATTATTATCGTCATTTGTTTGAAATAATAAATGGCCAGACCTCATTTAATTATGTGATTTAGTTTATTCGTTTCCTATATGCAAATAAAGAGCTTCGTAAAGTCAGGAGGTATATTCTCATGGTTCATGTTGGTTCTGTTTTGGAGATAAATGTCTTTTCCCTCCAAAATTTAAATTTTATCCGAAACGATACTTAAAGAGAGTATCCAAATGAAACTTCCCATCCACCAATGACCATAATAAAGGTAAACAAACAATACCCACAATGACGTAACGAGTTGCAGCTACATCCGGTTTTAAATGATTCAACTCAAATATCGTCATTCAAGTGTCAAAAATATCAAGAGGGAAAGTTCAGGTCAGATTTATTGTTTAATAATATTTGTCCTTTTATTGGTAAAAGGCACGGATTTGACTACTGTTTGTTTACGGCCTAGCCTGTTTGAAATAGGATGAATTGATACGTTATTGTATCATGTGTTTTATTGTATTTAAATCGACCCACGCATAACACGAACTTTTGAAAGAATACGTGTGAACTGTTGTACAGATAATGGCGGCTGACAATCTTGCTTCTTGGACATGGGTTGATGACTTCTTAATCATTTACTCAAATGTAACATTAAAAGAACTATCTCACATATATATATTGAGATTTCAATTGTTTGAAAATATAATGTTTTTTCGAATGTAATTATTGCAGATATTGTGAGATACAGAACACCATATTGCTTATACACTTCTAACTTACTTTCACGAACGTTTTATGGAGATATAACGCATTTATATTGCACGTTTAGTTAACCGTACAAACAGGTTGTTTCGTAAACAACGACTTTTTGTTGAACTATGCAAGAGTTTATTTGCTCGTTTTATAATCATTCAAGGAAAACACGTGATTTTCTGCATCTTTTAAATATAAAGACTGGGAATTGCCATTTATTCAGTGATGAGAATTGTTTAAATCAGTGTTAAACATTTGCTACTGACAAAACATATTATGTGAGATAGTCCCTTTTAAGTTGCTTTACAGATAACAAATTCAAATGTCAAGATAAAATGTCGTTGAAACAATATAGCGTCTGTGTTATTGTATAATATACAATTAAAAGTATATATCAAAAACATGATGAATTCAGAAAGCGTCAGTTTTTCTTAATACGTACAATTAATACATGATAGATTTCATAAGCGTGGTCACGCTTTTGGATTAGATTAAGTTTATTCACTGTACTGGCAAAAATATAAATTGAGAAGTGTCTCATTGTTCACAAACATGGTTTCGGAAATAATAACCTACATATTGGTTTCAGATTTTTGAGAAAAAAAATCCTTTCCTTATTTTTCATTGACGTTTGCATACTCTATAAATTTGACCCTCTATCCTCTTCTATTGTATGTTAATGGATATTGAGAGGGATGCTTACATCATATGCTGCAATAGTAGCCAGGTGAAATTTGACGCGTAAATTCACATTGGTTTATGTGTCCTGATTTGTTTAATGTATTTTATGATGCATTAAAGAAACAATCGCGTAACAAAAATTCTGTTTTATATGTTGTGTTAATCTATTTTCATTTGTAGCCACTTTTAAAGTGGTGTATAATTAAATTTCTTAGGGAAATAATCAGCATCAGGGCATTGGAATTCAACATGAATCGTAAGAGACCGAATCAACTTTAATTTGAAAATTCAGCGAAATGTATAGATGTGAAAAGCTGGAAGTTGTAAAGGTTTCTATATCATTTTCTATCATCTGTGTGTGTCGATTTGGAAGTAAACCAAACCATTACAGCATCTTTGTCAGTTTCCGACTTGATCTTTATAATGGAGAGACGAGATTGCTTTTTAAAAAACAACAACAACTGATTCCCTCGGGTTTGGGAGATCTAGAGTTTATTCACCGGGGTATATGAGTTGAATATCTAATGGACTGAAACATAAACAACAAGCGATATAACCTATGTGGCCTATAATGCCATAGCAATGTATAATTCGGCTATTTATCTGTATTTATTGACCCACATTAATATGGCACTCTGTGTTTTGAGTTGTATACAGAACTAAATTAGCCGAACTTCAGACGGGCTAATAACCTGCTCCCCTAACTTAACCCTTTACAAATCCGAAAATCTTATGACACCAACGAAACAAAAAACAAAACAGAAGTTATAAGCATGGCTTAGTTTATTTATTCATTTATAATAGCAATAATTTGAGACAAAACTTTCAAAGCACATTATAACTGCACTAGATGTTACCCATCACTGATTCCTTGTCTTATCATGATATAATCATTATTTCATATCAATTATGTTGTTTTGTATTATGCAAATGTCTTTGTATTGCATTGTAAATGAAATTCTTATATTGTTTTGTTGTATGATAACATAGACGCTTCTTCCAAGTTCGAATTGTGAACAAACATTGGGTGAAGAACCGACATGATCAATCTGAGTAGGCTATAGCCGGATGGGAATTGTTCATGCTAAAGACGAATCATCTTGGGCGAACTTCTAGGCGACGTGATAATGCTTGGACGAGTATCGTTCACGCCAAAGTGATTTATATCGGTGCATGATTAGCTAAACGTTTGGGAACTACATGGCTATGGTATATGTTACAGACCATATCGGGAGACGTTTATATTTTAGATGTACGTTTTATATTTCAGAATGCACATACTCCTGAAACAGCCTATCCATGCGTTCGGAATAAAAAATATATTTGTATATGAACATGACTATATGCCATGTACTCTTCAAATAAAATATATGTTCTGTTCTGTTCTGTTTTGTTCTGTTCTAATATTATTATAAAACCAACAATTGACATCTTTGATAAGTGCCATCTTTTTTTAAAAAGCTATTTGCTCCACAATACCACTCTTTTATACATGAAGATTTATTACTAAAACACTTTAACAAAAGGTAAATTACTCATAACAAGCAATTTATCGTTTTGTCATAGAGGTTCCTAAGATAATTACAAAAACAAAAAAGGCGTTGTTTTGATGCTATTTGTTGATTTCGCTATTTCAGACACCGATTCCAATATGATGGATTTAGATAAACATAACATAACATTATTTCATTCAGCATTTTACATAAAAAACGTATTTATAGCATACAAACTATCTATATAAAGGAAGTGTGAAAACGTTCGTACAAATCAGGCAAAACATTTAATCGTTAGCAGAGAAGTATCGGTGAAGAAGTGATGTATTGATGGAAATATTGGAGAGTATTCTGTCGATCTCTCTCGATGAATCAAGAAAGAATAGAAATAAGCAAGACTTTGGTATTAATTTTCTCCATTGATAGGTTGTATTTGAAATCAAAATTATTAAAAATAAACGTGGCGAATAATTATTGAATCTGTTTCTAGCATTATTGTCTTAAGTTATTCGGTACACTTCATACTCAAGAAAACCAAACGAACCCCTCCCCCAAGCGGAAACAGGAATATAACACTTCCAGAGAAAAGTAATATAGAGAGCCATGGACGATATACCACCAAGTTGCCTACTCGCTTTTCTATTTATTATCTTAGTTTCGAGAATTTGACATTTAACCGGTGAAAGCTTCATCTGGATAATATTCAGCGTGTTTATTCGTGCTATTAGTGACTTTTCCTGTTCCAAGAAAAGTATGTAGCAGACGAAAGTCTGACAAAAAAGAATACAGGCGCGTAAACTAAAGCACATTAGTCGCTTCCTGAAAGTCTGTGTTATCAACTTCGAAATGTTACGTTAGAGCGTTGTTTAATCATTAAAAATCATATTTTGTGAATTTTTATCTAAGTCATATGAAGACATAAATGTGTTTAACTGTGTCTTTGAACGACACATTATTTCCTTTAATAAATTATCCAACATATTTTGTGACTGGTTTGAATCGAAAGCATAGTATACTACAAAAAAGGCAGGAAAACACATGTTCAAGACATTGGCATTTGAAATGACGATCAGAATGAATTTATCAAATCAATTTTAAAACTGTTGAAACATAAATATTCTTCAATTTCAGTTTTTTTAAGCATTTTGAAAACGTGGACTCAATGGTGTAGTGGTGCTTCAAATCGTATCGTTTTTTTGGCACTTACATGTTCATGCTATTAGGTTCTTAGTTCTTACCTACCCATTGAAGGTCAGTCCATTAAAAAATATATATCAAAGCATATAGAATCAACCCGAAGGATAGGCTTATAATTGCTTAAGGATAATCATTAAAACATTGAAAGAAAATTAAAGGTATTATAGATGCAATTATTTATTGCTTTAAACTAAATTATAACCAAAAAAGTACTTAGATGTAACATCAAGTATATGAACTGGTTAGCGTTCCAACGTCACAAATCGCATTTCAGGTGGTCGTGTAATCTGTAATGACTTAATTCAAAAACCATTTGCTTATGTATAAATCTGTATAAATCTGTATATTTGCTATTGATTTCTGGCACCTTTTTGGATTCCTGCAGATTGTATATATTTCAAATATATATCAATTTTTCAGATGGATCAAAGTATCAAGAGAGAATGCCAACTCAAATGCGTATGATAAGATGAGAAATGCATTACAACGGATAAGCAGTAATTGTAATTTCATTTCAAAGTAATCAATGTAACAAAAGAACTCTCAAATAAATATAGTGCATTGCGTCGAAAAAGATGACCAATTAAGAAGGACGCATTTTATCGTTTCTTATCAGTATAATTTGTCAATAGGAATATGCAATAGAGTTAAGGAAAAAAATAAAACAGTACAGGAAGACATTTTAGACAACGATAGGAAAATACCAATAGAGATGATCGCGGCTAAATTGGCAAACCATTTGCCTAAGTATACATGTATCAAGGAATATTTGTAAGTACCATCTTCTGATATACAGTAAAGCCTCGATTATCCAGACCCCGATTATCCGGATGTCTCGCAATCCGAACGAAATTGTAAGGGAACGGAATTATATGACCAGTTTGTTGCAGACGACTTTTGAAAACATTGTGGGTAAAGGAGAAATTGCTCGTGACGAGCAATTTCTCCTTTTCCCACAATGTTTTCTGCCAAATCAGAAGATTATTTCTTAATTTCATCATTCAATTTGGGACGGTTGACAATTCGGCGTGTGCTACAGGGTTATAAGTATACACGTGCTTACCGACTGTTTATGTCTTAATGTGTATGAGGACATGGTCTGCTTCAATAGTCCGGATGAATCGGTCATCCGGAAATTTTGTTTGGGACGGACGTGTTCGGATTAACGAGACATCACTGTATTGTGTGACATATCTTTGTTGTCATTTTACTTCTTTTGATCCACTCTTAAACGTCGTATGAAAAAATGAAATGAAGAAGATTTCGCTTTTTCTGCTAATTTGCGGGTGGTTGGATTTCGCAATATTAGACTATTTAGATATTGTTTATTTACTATCGAACAGTCAGATCCATAATGAACCATAATGATTTCATTCAATGTTAAGGTGTATACGAATGTTAGATATACGCAAAATGAAAAAAAAATGTTATCATTGTAATGGGGTAAGACAACAAATGCGTTTAGAATATATTCCAGAGATATCTTCATTTTTAATCTTTATTTTTGGATGTGATAATCTTTGTACAAACTTATGAACAGAAAAGAACATACTTTTATTTAGACGTGTATAAAATTCATCATCTACAACATATATAAAGTACAAACTGATGGCAACAAGAAAAAACATTATTGATTGTTACAAAAGGTAATTATTAAAGGGGGAAAAAGAACAGTTATTTTAATATTTTTATGTCAAAGTGAAGACAAACAGACGAGTAGCAGACGATACTTTTTTATCCACCCGTGGATCGATAGATGACGACGTTTCCATGTTATCGGAGACGAACATGAAAACGATTTTACCGAATAACCTGACACGACTGTTTTGGCGACAAGATGGTTCCCAGTGCATTCTTATCCCGCCGTACCCACATTCATCCATTTTTCCTTTGTAAAGATTGTATGCTATTTAAATTGAAAACGGCAGCACACTTAAGAATATGAATATCTAAGAAATTTATTTATTTATAGTAATTGAGACAAAAATTACTTTTTCATATATAGCAATAGAGCAAAACCATTGTGATGAAAGGATAAATTGATCATGATGAGCAATCCATCATTTGGTCAAAGTGGTTTCTTTTTTATCTTAAGTCTTCTGCAGCTGATGCGGTTAAGCGAGGCATCATGGAGAAAGGGTTAAGCGCGTGTCGCCCACGAAATTTCTCGTACAAAGTAGTACTAACACAGACGGCATGAGATGTCCCTATTTGTTTTAGAGAGTTTTAGATAGTCTACCCAAATGGGAACGATTCGTCATTGGTAAATAATTTGATATGAGATGAACTCATAAGTATTTACGAGAATTTGTAACGAGCCGAGCAAATTAACCTACCAAAGACACAAAAACATCCGATCAGTGAACACATGTGGTCTACTGGTCAATTGTGATGTCTATTTTGTAAACACGCATGTTCTCTATAACAATACATCAAATTCCATAATTTGCAAAAACGTTCCGAAAACGTTACATATGTATGACCTCCGAAGAGGCTCGTCTCGAGTCTTGGCCCGTGGGAAATACGTGAGAAAAGCAACTCCGATAAAAGGAAGAAGCCATCAGCACACCGCTGCCGCAAATGTGACTAATCGTGAAAATGAGCCCAACAAAGAAACTATTACATCTGATCGGTGAAAAGCACTATCGTCAACTAATCGGGTTCTTTTTCTATTTAGAAATCCCGCATGTTCTCTTTAACAAAAGTCGTGTTTCGGAACTATTGATGAAAATTATGAGTTATTCAAGGAACGTTTTGGTTTTCGTAAACTCTTAGTGCTAAAACCGACTAATAACTCATGCAAATAGGTAAGATCACAGCCAAAACGCCAAATGAATTGGTGGCTGGCCTATTCTGAGTATCTTTCCTCGTCAAAATTAAAGAAACATTTAAGGCTTTTGGAAAGCCGGCGACACAATTTCTTTTCTTATGAAATTACCCAGCCTCCTGAGGGTAAGATTGCAAAAAAGACGTACCAAACATTTGCATCAGACCTCTTCGCCTTTTCTTACAGTGGGAAGAGTTCTTTTTATCCCATATCACCGTAATAATAAGTTCTTGTTTCTTCAGAAAGCGATTGAAAAGCAACCATCTGACCTTAATAGCATAGCGATTCTATATAGAGATCAGTCTTTCTAAAACCATTTATATAATATGTCAAATAAGATATAATTTGCTTTTTATATGTATACATGTAAATATTGATTTTATTGTAAAATAAATGTATGACTAGAAAATGTTAAGTTTACGTCAATAAAAGTATCTATCTATACCCCCTCCCTTCCAAAAAAAGTCTTTCGCGAATCCTCGACTTGCTAGAGATTGATACATGTGCAAGAATACCAGGTAACTTGTACGTTGAACATTGATGATGTGATGTAAAGCCTAACGGACCAACCCGACAGTACCAAAGATATTTAAAATGGAAAGATTCAAATATGATGAAAATGGATAACATTTCAGCCTATTTAAAAACCTTGGATTGAAGGTAAACGTACTTTACGATGAATAGTTTCAGAAAGATTAAAAAAGTTTGCTTCCATTTATATGCAGATATCACAAAAGATCTATATAAAATGACTGACCGTAGCATATATCTAATTTTGTTGCTGTTGAATTTTTTTTTTATAGTCTTTTTTTTTTCAGTCTCAACAGAGACATACATCTACAGATGTCTCTGGTCTCAAGCACAGGAATATAAAGAATATTTTACTTGTGAATTTTGTTGCATACTGATACTGACTTGATGTAAAATCCCATGAAAAATAACAACCAACACAATTTGCTTTAAACAGCAACGCCACATCCTATGAAGTATCACACGAACTAGCAATTAGGATGTCAAGTTGCGTATCTTCACTTTCGGACGAAAACACTCGTGTCGCTCAAAAGAGGTTCCTTTTTGTTTTTAATTTGAAATTTGTCACATTTATCTTGAAGACCTGTTACTTGAAGGACCACTTCGCTGAGATGTACTTTGGCATGTTTAAGTGAACTATTTTTTTCTCGACGTGAAGAACTTTTATCCCGTTACTTTATCATGTCTTTTTATCTTAATGTCTTTTTATTACGTCCGTAGAGCGTTACATAAATAACACTGTGTCAAAATGAGAAATGTCGCGATACTAGCTGAACCTTGGTCGTATTTTTCTGATGGAAAAACGTATGTACAAAATACCATGAAAGTTAAGAAAATCCCCCCATAACCCCCCCACCCCACCCCACCCCCAAACATGGTTCGAACTTAAACGAATTTTCAGAATATGGGAAAATACCACGAACAATACTTTTGTTTCAGAATGCCTTCATACTTCGTTACTATTTCAACCGTCGTCTACAAAATGCTTTCCAGCTTCGTTACAATACAAAGATCGACAGTCTAGAACGACAGACAGTATGCCGTTTGGTAAAAGGGTATCACTTTCTCTCGACGCTTCATGAAATGCTCCCCTTGTCGCGTTTTTGAAACAAATTGAAGATATCTGTTTTTGTTTCTGATAAATTGAGGTAGATGCAAGACTTGTCGTTTGCATACTTCAAACCAACGTTTTCTTTCAAACTTTGTTTCGGGCATTTTAATCCCTTTTTAATGCATTCTTTCCCCAACAATGACGTTTGATTATTTAAAGAAAAACCAACCGTCAGAAAGGTTGATTTTATTTGTTTCCTTATACGTATTCAACCTTACTGGAAGTACAGTGACGTCTCGTTAATCAGAATCAGAACACGTCTGTTCCCAAAAAAAATCCGGATAAACAAGTCATCCGGACTAATGAAACAATGCCTGGTCTTTTATACATATAGGCATTATGGTCTGCAAGTGTATACTTATAACCCTTTTACCAAACGCCAAATATGATGAAATTACGTCAAGAGCAATTTCTCCTTTACCCCCAATGTTTTCAAAAGTCGTCTGCAAAAACTTCTCGTTATTGTTTGGTAATTGGTTAGGCAAATTACTACAAATAATTCCGTTCCCTTAAAATTTCGTACGGATTGCGAGACATCCGATTAAACGGGGTCGGTTAAACGAGGCTTCACTGTATCATGTCTTTAAGAATACATGTACATAGAGAGAAGTGGTCAAAAGTTGAAAATTCAATGCCTTTACTGCATTGGCAGATATGCAAACTACAGTAAATAACTAAATACGTATCTCGTCTGCTGCAAATCTTAAATAGGAAACGGGTTAACTTTTTACTTTTTCATAAATTCTTCACACTATATTTTTCGGTCTTATTTGCAATCAATCGACATAGTTTTAAGATAAAGCCTTTTTAAACAATGTCTGTTATGTCATCGCGGTAAAATGAGTAGGAACAACAAGTCAACATATCAAATAATGTTTATCTAAAGGCATTGTCTCAAGTTGAGAGTAGATGCATGAACCATTTTTCTAATGCTGCTTTTCAAAAAACCATCACGTTTGCCTTTTCAACATTTCAATTGATCTTGAATGGGGGAGAGGTAAATGCCTGCTAGTTCTCGGATTTATTATCGCTACTGAAATAGAAAAGGTGGTGCGACTTCGAACTTTTGGGAAAACATTTTAAAGAAATTTTGACTTGGGGAGTGGCATTTTATAGGCACGAGTTGTGCACCAAGAAAATTCCATTACTTCCATTATATTCTTATGTTGGCGACAAATCACTTCGCCGGGGCGAAAGTTGCTCCGTGTTTCGTGTTGCCTTGATAATTTGGACTCATAAAGTTTATCTCAATGTGGGGCAGTGATTTTTTTGTTCTAAATTAAATCAATGAGCTTGTTTGACCAAAACTTAAAAATCAATGGGTTTTTCTAAAGAAAAATGATTAAAATGAATGAAAGTAATGAGTTTGGGGAAATTTTATGAGATTTTTTGGGCCAAAAATTATCACTGCAGGGGTACATGATTGTCTCCCGACGGATTACCTGAATACCGACGGTTCAGTTCTACCAGTCGTGCTTAGCCCTTTTGAACTGATAATTCTGCAAACGCCTCGCAGTAATCTCCTCGATCTACGCTACATTAATACTGCCACCACAAAACTTTCATCCAGATTGGTATGACATTTGAATGTTTTCTTTTCTTTTCTTTTTTTGGGGGGGATGGGGGAGGGGGGTCTGTTTTTACCCGATATATTCATCCCCATATTTGTTTTACGATTGTGAAGGAAGCTCAAAGCTTGTTCAAAGCCACTCTCGATGCCTACTTCCTGGATAGTAAACCAGTGACCGCGCCGGTTTGTGGGTTAGTCCCGATAATTTCCACCTCGCCTGGGATTCGACCCCGGGACCCTCGGTCCAAGAGCCCAACGCTCCACCGTTGCACCAAAGCCGCACACGATAAAGACCATAATCTAATAATAACATCTTCTTGTGTTAATTTTTGAACAGTTAAACTGAAAAATATGACGTTTTATTTACAAAGAAAGCACAAATGGATGATTTTTTGGGAGTGTTGCCATCATCTTCAAACGCCATTTTCGTTTTTCAGCAGATGGTCGTGTGACAATTGTGGTGGCAGTGATCAATCCCATTAAAAGAGATCATTGTGAGGAGTTTGATAATTGAGGGCTCTTCCTTCGTCCATGCTGATTAAGGCATGTTAAATAAAGACGTTACCGTCAAGTAACACATGAAGACTACTGTCAAGTAACGTAAAACGCTACTTAAAACACAATAAATCAAATAAACTACAATGGGGATTAGCGTTCAAGGAGTAAAGGATGCAATAAAATAAAAAACTGTAAAGCGCTTCTTAAACACATTTCCATTTCTGCGAAAATTAAAGAGTTTTTGATTAACTCCATTATCAGGATTCATATACACTGTTAAGGGCTTAGCAGTTATTTGCATGCAGTTTTTAAAAGGTCTTTTGATATATCTTATCTGTGGGCTCTTCATAGAACCATTTGGACGACAATTATAATGACTACCTACAATATAGTCAGGGGTGGCAAAATAGTCTGTATTGCCCGGCTTTGTATAATTTAACGGTCTTCATGTATATGCAGTAAATCATAATGTCAAAAGTGATGTCACGTTTTTGGTTTAGAATACATGTCGATTCACTGTATACACACACAAAAAAGAACTAAAAACGATCTAATGTTGCTTCCAATTACTATTCTTTAGTGTATATGATATAACAGTACAGCTTTTGTGCAATTTTAAAGGAATTGATTCTTAACTTCCACATTCCCTCACATCTGTTAACAAGCACCTTTAAACGATCAAACATGGCAAGCCAACAGACTGTAACACTGTGATACACAATGGATCACATACTTATTATATGTACAAGTCCAAGGAATATGCAGAAGAGCACATAAGTGAGTGTTACCATTCCCTCATAGAGTAGTTTAGGTGAGAACACTGTCCATACAAACAGATGGTATCGTTCCACAGTCACCACTAAACAGTATAGGCACAGTGTGAGGGCACGCTCTAAAGATAAAGTCTGTATACACTCCAATAGGCCATTTGTGAGTCTGTAATAAGAAAGATAGATGTACTTCAATATTGAGCAACGAGGCATTTATCAACAACATTTAAAATAAGCAATACATTGAATTGAATAATGAAAGTCAAATGATTGTGTTATGAACCATGCCCAAATTACATCAATATCATTGACAACACAAAAAAGAGAAAGATCTCTTATTTCCATTGTGGAAATACAATATAATACAATATGAACATGTATAAGTTTGGAATACCACATTATGTTGTAGTAAGAGTTGATTATTTTCCTTGTTTTGAGGTGATTTAAAGATCATACATCAGTAGTCAATCTAACAAGTCTCTGTGAAAAACTAAAAGGAACATCAAAAATATTGGAATTACTCAGAATGTACAAATTACTTTTCAAAAGATGTCAAAAAGATTTTCAGCAGCCTTGATATTTATGAGAATTCTACATTCATTATGTCCAAAGTGTCAGTCATACCAACTGACTTGACTGTATACAATAAGAGAAATATTTTCGAATCAGAACGGATTCCTGGTTCGTTCCCTGTTAAGGTGAGGTAAAAATGACCAGGACTAGTACACAAATCAGTCCGAGTACTGGTTTAGTATCCAGGAAGCAGTCATCATCAAAGGCAAATTTGATAAGCTTCAAGCTTCAGTCACAATCTATGTAAAATAAATAAGTTTAAACTTAAGTTTATCTTTGTTCTTAAATCTTGAATCATAATAATTATTGCTCTAACCTTTTGTTACTTTGATTACAATGTTTGATCCCGGCATGGTATACCAGACTCTTTAGTAATGTCAGCAACCAGAATATTGGCCCAGCATATGTGGAACAGTAGAGTAGGATGGCAACCAGTACAGGTTGGTAATCTTGTAGACCAACATAACCTGCTGACACATCCACTGTTGACATGCTGTTAGAGTTGCCCTGTAATTAATGTACAAATATACATTTAGCCGAATTTCTAAAAGTCCACCAAACGACTTTTGACTTTTTGACTTTTTTAGTAGGGTAGTAATGTTAACCATCTTAATAATGTTTAAATTACTTATTTAAATCAAACAACTTTTTCGGATATGTTTTAAAAAAAGGTTGGCATAAGTATATGCAAGTGTCAAGAGTATATATTTTGCAGTCCAAGATATTAATAAAATATCAAGTGGATGTTTAGAAATTCGGTTCAGTGTATTGTGATAAAACATATTGTCTGGAAGACAAACTCATATTAAAAGTATTGAAATTATTTTGCCATACTGTATCCATAAAATTCTGCTTCTGTAGTATATTAAAAGTCTTTTTTAACATAAAAAGCCTGTAACTCTATATTTCTTGGGACAACCTTGCTAGATACCAAGCATGAGAGAGATACCATGGCAAAGAATATTTTTGTACAAGCTTGTGAAAATTGGTTGAGATCTTTTTGAATTGGAGAGTGGACAAATCCAAAATATCTTGCTAGATATCAAGGCAACAAACATGTTTATCAAGGTAAAAATTGGATGAAAACTTTTTAAAGGGGAAACAGGATTATTTTTTGTTTATATGAGTTATACATCACATCAACATTATTTCAGTTATGTTGCGATGCCCGACTCTTAAGGATGGAGGATGATACCATACTCAACTGCCCATAAGCCATAAGGGCTGGTAAAGCAAGGTAGAACCATCAGCACTCTGGAAGTTAGCAAGAAGACTACCTCTCTTGAGGCGAGGGGATAAACTTTGTGACAAACAGGAGTGAACCAAAATGTCTCTCCACCACTTTAATGAGAAACTGTCTTCAATCGCAGTGTTGGGTAGACATCTTTATCACAGACATAATTATGGCATAATATTAACCAGAGAATAGAGGTTACAGTTTGAATACATTTATTTTATTAACACTCTATCAAATAATGCATTTATTGCAATCTTGATTGTTTGTATGGTGTTTAATGCAGTTTCAACAATTTTTCAGTAATGTATTACTTTCCTGTTTCCAACAGTAATGGGCTAGTGCTATTAAAAGACTTGCCAAAGTATTCTCCAACTAAACCAGGAGTATGTTGGGCTCGAACCCAGGACCCTAGAGTTCTAAGTCTGCTTCTTTAATTCCTGAGCTACACAGGAATCCTTGGAATCTTTTAATAGAATCCATTTGCTTTACAGTTGATATCATATTGAAGGCTTAATAAAATACTATAGCAAGTGCTTCACATACATGAAGCACTTACCATATAGTATTACACTGTGCCCATTGATATGTCAAATGACTCAATCAATCTGAATGACCAATTGAAAGTTTACCAAATTAAGTCATTTTCTATATAAGGATCCTACCCTCTCCAGCTTACCTGATAAAAGAATGTTGCCTGTCCAATCCACCAACACATCAAGGTTTGAGCCCACACAGGTAGAGATAGCTTAGTGATACACTGTTCCCATAGTAACTGTTCTTGTAGCGTCACCATAGCAACCAGTATCACATTATGTGGCCTTAGTAACAATGTGCTCAGCACAATCCATGACATTTGTGCTGTTTCTACGATCTCTTGGATGATCAAAGTCAGTGAGTCTGCATACCTTGGGTTATAAGATTTGTTCCACATAAATTTGATGAATGTTGTGAAGTTCATTAGAAATACTGTTCCATACACAAAATAAGCTTCACTTATTCCCTTGGACCTGAAAAAAGAACAGATGCAAAATATCAAATAATCATTTATTTTAAGACTATCTCTGCATAGAATATTTGGAAAATCATCTATGCGGATTATCAATAAACAGTCACATCAAGGAAATATTAAAAGCATTGAGAATTAACAGGATCTCTACTCATTTCCTCTCATCAATTGTATGCACAATGGTTTAATGATTATTAAATTATAAGTCATCTCAGTTTAAGATAGAGTTAAGCAAACCCAGCCTGCTAATTTTTCGAAAAAATTTAAAATTCCATATCATCTGCAGATAAAAATCATTAACAAAAATTGCCGCCATGGGCTCATTTTAGGCAATACCTTCATAAAGAAATCACAATAGAAAATTATTAATATAACATGATCCAAATTCAATGAACAGATGGAATATAAAATAATAGCATCAGTAAAAGGGAGATTACTGCAAATTTCATAACAAACATTTCAAGGTTTATTTCCCTTTCCTACTGGAGACATGTTCAATCTTTAAATGGTCAACTTAACTTAAAATATATCATTGAACAAGTATTTTTTCCAGTTATCTGAAGGCTTTCTCAGGATTCATAAGTACTAGGCTAGAGCTTGAAAGAGTCCCACCAAAGGACATACCCATGAAACCAGCACTGCCAATGGGCAGCAAATATCAGATGCCTGGTTCCAAGTTCACCATCATAACAATTAAGTCACATCAGAGCTGAGGAGGCCTCCATGGCCTTGGGGTTAGAGTACATAATTTGAAATCACATGGTCCTCTTCTGCGTGGGTTCAAATCCCAGTGAAGGCATTTAGATTTTCATGAGAGGAATACCAATGGTTCTACCAGGCTTGACCAGCCATTATGGACAGTTGAGTATGGGGTCTTTCTCCATTGTTAAGCCAGACATCACAACAACTAAAACAATGACGACATGATTTAAACCGTTTATAAACATACAAACATCAGAAGAAAATATCAAATATATGAGCATTTCTACTTTATTATTTCTTTAAAATATTTACCTTTCCATGTATCCCGGTATCATAAGAACATTTTGTATAGTTCCTGTTGAGATTCTGTAGCAGAAACATCCAGCCAGCCCCAATACAAACAGAACTGTTCTTACACTGAGTTGTCTAACCTTGACCAGACTAATTACCAGGAGAGATAACAAAGTTATATAGGACAGGAATCTTACATTTTCTGGTCTGAAAAAAGACAAAATTGAAATTTGAAATAAATATTTTTCTATAGGAGGGTAACTGTCACTCTTATATATTACTTGGTGCATTTTACTGTTGTTGCAGTTCTATTTTTGAAGACATTATGGCAAAAAAGGGAAATTAGTTTACGCTTTTTTCAACAGTTTTTCTGCATATCATGCAGTCGAACTGCTTTTTAATGTTTATTTTCTTTTGAATAAAGCAGAATGTTATCATCAATATCATTGTATTCACTTCATCTAAATATGAAAGAATGAATAAATCATGTTGCGACAATTTCATCAAATGCTCCCCAATAAATAAACAAGTACAAGTAAATAAACAAAAGAAAAAATGATCATTAGCTGTTTATCATCTAATGGAACTATAAATAAAACAAAAAATAATCGGATGGGCTATTTCTCTCTTCTATTGTTCTTTTTTAATTGGGTCATCTCAAAGGTCTTGGCTTTGGTCTGTACAAGAGTCAGTAATTCATTTGTTTTGTAGTTCAGCCTGTTTAAATATAAAAACCTACCTGATAAGCCAATCTCCAAGATCTGGTGTATCTAACCATTTATTTCCTGTCTGATTTACACTTCTCAGACATCTTCCGAGAATCATCACTGTAACCATAGAAGCCATCTGTCTCCATGGCAACAACTTCCAGTTAACCTTGAAATTTCCTGACTTCATTTGTTCTTCTATCGCATTTCTATTTGAAGGTTTGACCCCTTTAGCATATTTATATCTGGATTCCTTTTCCTCCAGTGATTTTTGTACTAGTCTCCCTCTTAAACTATGATAGTTGTAAGCGATGTCTTCACTTGTATCATATCTAACAGCAAATTTATCATCACATGTATCACAATTATCACCAAACATATCACATTTATCACCAAACATATCACATTTATCAACAAATTTATCACATTTATCATCCACTTTATCATACTGATCAAATCTGTCTTCAGCCTCTCCTTTATGATTATCCCTAGTGTTTTTCACATGTTCATCCTCTTTGGCAGCAGAGTCTTTGTTTGTCTTGTCGTGATGTTTTAAAAGAGTTTCTGTAATACAACTGACAATGACCAGGAGATATAATGTCATGGACAAAAAGTACCAAGACTGATGTTCCTCCTCCACAAAACTACTCGACAGAAAGCTAAGGGAATGGACCACTGTACCAAATAGCAGCAGTGCCTCGATAGAAGATGGCTGAAAAACAGGAATAAATAAATTTCATGCTGTTACTGTAAAACTATAAGGTATATTTAACATGTTACAAGTACCCTTAACTATAAAACTACAGTCTAACTTGCGTTAAGCAACCACCCTTATAAACAGCCAACCTGTCTTAGACAACAACTTCAGAGAGTCCCATTGTTAGATTTATAGTGTACATCAATGTTTAAGCAGCCAACCTGTCTTTAACAGCCAATTTCTCATTTCCATAGGCTGACCTCTTAACACAAGTTTGACTGTATAACGTATATTTACCATGTTACAAGTACCCTACAAAATATCTAGTTTTCTTAGTTATTGAAATTGTCTCATATTAATCACACAATCAAATTTTGATGCTGCAGACAAATTATCTTTGATAAAAGCTTACATGTACTAGGCAATGTAAAGTTATGATTTGTTTTTATAGTCATCGTGTTGAATGCAGGCAGGAAAATGCTTTATAGCTGTAGGCTAATTTAAAATATATTTCCTGCTTCAAAATATATTTGCTGCAGAGACATTGTAATCTTTGTGACAATAAGAGAATTGTTTCATAAATATCTGCAAAAAGTAAGATGTGCTTTTCCTGCATCAATTATTAACAATTTACCAATCAATCCATGAAGTAATGGATAATATTACCATAGAAACCTTCATATCACTGACCTTTCTATGTGACCTTTTGTAACCATGGAGATATGGAAGAGTTGTTAGAGTGAGATAGATCACTGTCAGCCAAACCATTGTCACTGCTACTAATGAATGAAGGCCTTTCCCACATAACCCAGAACTGGAATATGTTTGGCTGGTACAAACTGTCACATGTCCAAATAGAGACACGCCCACTAGCAATAAAGCTTGCGTAGATACAGCATTAAAGTGTAGGTCTGTTGTTGTAATTCTACATAATGTCACATTAAGGATACACTGGAAGAAGAAAAACACAATGAACTACATTACTATTCTAAAAGATCAGCTAAAATAAACACATATTGTTCAAGTGATACAAAACTCATTATATCTGCAAATGAATTTTAAAAGGAAACTGTCATTTTAATGATGACATTATTTCAAGCTGATTCTTCGATATCTGAACTTTCTAGAAATCTACTTGAAGAAATTTTGCAACAGCTGTCTTTAAGCCAAAAAAAGAAAGACATTGGTAGGAAAGAAATCTCTATTGACCAAAATATTTTTTTGGTTACACCATACATAATCTACATCATAACTAAAAGATATCTTAACATGAATTACTTCCATAAAATTTGCAAAGAAAGATGAGATATTAGAAAAAAGAATTACCAAAAATAGAATGGTCACAGCCATTATCATAGCATACATGTCATAGGTTGTCAGAGATTTAGCTATTTTGGTTGCCATGGCATCCATTGCTGTCTCGTAAGCTCTTATCACCATGGCAACATCAGGTTTTTGTGAATCCACACTGGTAACATAACTCTCGTGAAGCTTAACAGCATGGGTATATAGATCATAGCTTCTCTCTAAATATAAAAAAGTAAGATACCTATGACAAAAAAAAATTGTTCAACACCTCATTACCACATTTAGAATGTCCCAAAGTGTAAGCATCAGAATGCAATGATTAAATGACAATGATACACTATATCTAGATAGTCATGAGAAGTAATCTCCTTATTCCGTAAGCCATTCGTTTAAAGGATCAGAGACAAAAGTCTTAAGAAACCACACAGACAAACAATCTAATTGCCTATCAAAAAACTCTGTTTAGCTTGAACAAAACATCAACAATAGTACAGTATAGTCTTGATACAGTGTAGTACTCATGTGATAATTTATTAGCATTTTGGATGCATAATGGCTCACAAAGTATATATAACAATTGGAAATGTATAAGGATTAATCTCCAACTTTGAGAGTCAGTATACATAAAACATGCTGCAAATCTATCAATTGGGTACCTCCGTAAAAAAGTTATTTCCATGAAACAAAAGGTTTTTTCATACACCAGTCAGTGCTGAATAGACAGAATAGTCTAAGCGAAACAAAACTAAATTCAGGAATTTAGACACAACCTTGCAACATAGTAAAAAACAAATAATATACAAGTTCAACTTGAGAAGATTGCAAGGATTGATCTGGACATCAATGTACAGAGATCTCTCTTTTCCATCCATATATAAAAACTCAGGCCTGCTTTTCTTGGTGTACAGCCTGACTGAAAAACTATTTTTCTAAGTCAAGCTCAAAGGTCTTTCATTCCACTTACAATGTTTTTATCTTATTTTTTCAATCAGCAAGGTATGCTATCTTTACATCGGGGCTGTATGGTGATAAAACTTATTTAATCAATTGCATAATAATCATCTTCTAATTAAGTTAGAGTTTAATATAAGCATCTAAAAGACCATGATCTAGACAGATAAAACCAAGAGGTCCCGATTGGATGGTAAATAGAGTCTGAACCAATCAATGCTTTTATAAGTTCATACCCTTGACTCAACATAAACATCAGCCTTACAAGTACCAGGACCAATGTGATATGGACAAACATAATAAAGGAATGACCATCGCAGCTCCTAAAAGCCGGAAATCCAGCACCCCTAAATAATGCATGAAAAAGTCTTTCAATACAAACCAGCAGAAAAGTCAGGCACATTTGTCTCCATGAGATGTAACACTTGCTGACAGTTGATAAAGAGAAGATTCAGTTTGTCTGTATCAGTGTATCCGTCTAATGCCCAAATCAGGGCCTGACCAAGGTTATTTATAGGTATGGGAGTTCCCATCAATATAGACAATGTGGGGGCCAAGTCAATCTGTAATAATTCTCTAGAACTTCTCCACCTTGTCTCTGCAATGAAAATACAGGAACAAGTCTTATAACAACTACTATGAAATAATGGATTTGAAAAAAATGTATTTGTGCCCATTTCATGCCTATAATTTAGTAAAAAGGAAAAAAATCGTCAGCAAATTTCTCTAAGAATTACCTAAGTAATATTTTTCAAAAATTGATTTCCATGTATTCATGCCCCCCCCCCCCATTTCATGCACAAATTTTGAACTCTTTTCCTGCCAATTTTCTTGGAAAACAGACGTCTCAATGCCAATTAGATTCCTGGAAATCACAAAAAAAACCACTGTATCTGTATCATCATGTCAAAGAGCAGAGAGAGGCCTAGAGCATGTTGAGTGCAGTACTGATAACTGCAAATCCCAGAAAACCGGACGACTGGCAGACCCAAACTATCTTGGAAGGATGTTGCAAGGCAAGTAAGGAAAACTTATGTCTGCATAAATGGAAGGGAAGATTAAAGGCTTGGATTGAGACAGGACAGTCAGACCCCGCCATCAGCAAAGGCCTGATTCAATAATTAAACTGGATAGTGAATGAGTGAGTTAACCAAATAGAAAGACTTTTGCAGACAGCATTTCAAAATGTGATGAAATTGAAAAATAGTCTTCTGACAAGGCAGAAAACATTGATGAAAAAGGAGAAATTGCTCTTAACAAGCATTTTTTTCTTTTCCCATAAAGTTTTCCAGAGTCGTCTGCAACAAACTGGTTGTTATTTGGTAATGGGTTAACCCTATAGCACTCAGGCACCTTTAGCTGATAAGCCTGTATCTACTTATCCAATATTGGGTTTTGCTTTGCCCTATCCTCAGACAATTTACCAATATTTGTTTTTTTAAAAGAAAAAAAGGGGGTATTTATACAAATGCTAGTATCTTTCGCATTAATTATTGTATTTGAGCATTTTTTTTTTATTATGAAGGTAGATGAATTGTCTTTTTTCATATATTAAAATTTCAAATGGATGCATGATAATATTTAATTACTATAGCCAATTAAAAGGGAAGAATGAAAAAAAGGTTAAAATAAATGTCATCAATATTTCATTTTTATATAGTTTATATAATAAAGATAAAATTTAAGATATAGATTTTATGAGTTCATATTTCAATCTTGCAAAGGTAAATTTTAAAGCTTATTATAAGAAGATTGTTGAAATATCCAGATATATCTAAAAAGGTATTTAAATGCCACATTGATTCCATAAAACACAAAGTAGTTACCGGAATATTCAAGCTCATTATGAGTACATTTTAAATGTTTTTTCTCTTAACTACATAACATGTCTGTCACAGGAAACATTAAGGGACAACTGTAATAAAAAGATAAATTGCTCCCAATCAGCAATTAATCAATTTGCCGCAATGGCTTCTTTATTGAAACTGTTAAAACTAAAATTGAAGTTCATCCTGGGGTCTATTTCAAGTTCATACTGTCAATAAAATGAAAATTCAAACAAAAAAAAGTATGTCACAACAAATGCACTTTCTTGATTCATGAAATTGGACATTTTATTATTTTATTCATCGCTAGATTAAGACAAAGCAAACCAGAAAATGTGTGTGAAATATGGGCAGAGATGGTGCTTGATTGTGCTTGTAAAATAATAAAAAAGATATATATAAGTTTTCACAGTTATAAATGCCATGGGAGCAAGGGTTAAATTTGTTGCTAATTTAACCCTCTAATTTACGAGTAAGTATATACAGGAAAACTAGTCAAAACTAGTTTGACACGTGCTGCAAACACTTATGACAAGAATTGCATTTACTGGATCAGTGTTTACACAAAGGATTTTATCAGAGTCATAAATCACCCGCTGAGAGTGGTGTATATTTTAATCGATAAAAGATGCTAGATAAACCTTGGTCAACTATGCCGACAAAGTGTGTAGTAAATTTTTTAAACTGGGAGAAAACTGTTGATTTAAAAGAGAGTTAAATGGTACTTTAGGAAGAGGCATAGAGCGCCCTAGCAACGTGGAAATTTTATGGAAATTTTTTTTTGTGATTCGCTGTTTAAGGGGAATTTATGCAATATTATGTAAGGTAATTTCTTAGTTTAACTAATACTTGATAAAAATACCATCATAGCTTACATTTTTGTGAAAAAAACAAAATATTTAATTGTGATATCTAAGAGAATTTTAACAGGTTTTATTGTATATCATATATCGACCAAAGTATCGATGTCAGAAAATAGTAAAATGTCGATCTTGGTCGACTGAAGTAGGGGCAAAAGAAACGATATAGACGTATTGAGTGCTATAGGGTTAAGGAAACTCTTAAGCTTAAACTTTCTGTCCAAAATTGCTTGATTTTGTAATATGATAGAATATAATTTCACCTGTATGTTTATATTTTGGACTTATAAACACAGCAGGTACGAACACCTCCCTATCCGAGGCCCCACCATGGCTCCCCTGGTCGGACATTCCGTGATCTCCACACACGAGTATAACAAAGTCTTCGCCCTGCATTCAAATATATCAATAACCTAACTTAAACTTATATAGAGAAACAATGAAGTATTAATAATCTTAAGCTGCACAACTCTTTTTTTATTAGATTCAATTAATAATTTCCCTTTAGTCACAATAATTAAAACCTAATATAAAGACAGATTAATTGCATTTTTATCTTTTCTATTGTTTGCTTTTAATTCTTACCAAATTTTTTATCCTTCATTGGTTGATCAATTAAAAGAATGCATTTATCATTTTAGGGTCCCTGCAATTCAACACTTATAGTGCTGGAACCGACTTCATGCTTACTCAAACAGGTTAGATCCAAGCCAGCCACCAAGAAAATTACCACATATCCTACAGGTTAACAAACCAAATAAGACAAATCAGACTCTAACCTTTTTCTCCAATGTTTTATACATGTCCTCAATTACTCCATTCATCTCCAAGAGTTTAGTCGGAACAAGGCGACTATTGGGCCCAACTGTGTGGCCAATATGATCAAGTCCCAAATAATGTAGAACCATCAAATCCCAGTCGAGGGCAGATAACCTCTCATCAATATGTCGTGTAACGTTGTCATCTACCTGGCAGAATGATCAAAGTCAAGACTTTAGTTATACAGCACATGAAATCTAAAAGCATAATGACTATTATGATTGGTTGCAAATATTTCTACATTGAAGATGGTTTCTTTGTCACTCAAGGACAAATTGTCTACTATACGTACTTGAAGCTTTTTGCAAAACAAAATAGCAAGGGTTCAATACAAGATTAAAGTAAGTGCTTTAGAGTTTTCATACATATAGGACTTACCAAAGTCTTGCATTGAACCCTGTATGTAAGTTTGCTTATTCATTTTAACTATGCCCATGTCTTTTGAAGCAGACATCATAGAGCAGAGGAAATCATTTCAAAAGACTTGCATAACAAATACCTACTACTTTTATGAAACTATATAATATTATGAAAAGAAAGACAACGCCTTAAATATATATGTCCAGAGATTAATATTTTAAAGGGAATGTAAAGGATTTAAGGCAAAGAAAATACAGATCATATCATTGTTCCTAATGATGATTTGTACAAGTTTTTTTTATTTGTTTTACTTTAAGTAAATGGATAACCACAGTTTAGAAAAAAATAAATAAAAGCAAAGAAACTACCATTCATATCTTATCTTACCTAACACCATATCAACAATTTTTCAGTTATGTAACGACCTTCCTGAATCCACCAGTACTAGGCTTTGGCTCTAAAGTGACTTTCCAAAGGTCAATCCCACCAACCCAGAAGTGTTGTTGGGGCTTGAACCCGGACCCCAGTGTTCTTGGTCCTCCCTCTTAACCACTGGGCCAAGCAGGAATCCTGGACCCTTTATCTTATCTCTGATAAAGAAGAAATGAAAGGCAACAATACCTCAGTGTAGTCTGTCACAAAGAAGGAAGTTGTTCCATCACTGTCTGTAAAATGATTTGGGAACAACTTAATCCATGTATCATCCCCATAGAACACAATCCTGCGTTGATCTTTGTATGCCTGAGTGATGATATTATCTCCACCCATCTCACTTGACTCAAAGTTCAGCACCATGTCTATAAATCCTGGGATACTTCCTGTGGTAATTGCCTGTAATGAAGTGGAATTTGTTGGTTAAATAGTCCTTGTCTACCATTTTGAACAGTATTTCAGTCATTTGCCAGTACAGAGTACATTATATTTTTGCTCCTGACAGGACATTTCTGCCCTCATTCATTTTCAATCATTTGAAGTTAAAAAATGTTTAAAATCTCTATCTGTAAGTACTGTGACAAACCCTTTACCGATAATTGGATGAGTTATTCTGAGTCCAAGTCAACCATATGCCAAACAAACCCACAATCAAAATCATCTTCTTTTTCACTTATTTTGTTCGCTTTCATTGACATGGAAGCTTGAAGCTTATTAAGTTCACTCTCGATAACTGCTTCCTGGATACCAAGTATTGATTCACACCAATTTGTGGGTTAGTCACAGCAATTTTCACAAACCCAAGACCCTTGTTAGGAGAAGCCTCTGTACCACTGTTGCTCACAACTTATTAGAGTTGGAAACCAGCCGAGGAAACCCTTCACCTCATTTTGTCTTTTATGTTGAAAAATAGTAAAGTAAATATACCTTTATGCGAGGAAGGGTTACTGTTGGTGGGTGGGCTCGAAGCGTGAAATGACGGCTGTTTCCACTCTTCTGTTTGGCTTTAAGGAATGGCATCAGGTCCTTTTCAAAGACGAAATCCTCCCTCAGTGCGTCAATAAGAATGACAACAACTTTATCAAACATTTTGTCTGGTTGTGTTATTTCACCGTCAAGGAAGGCAATGGGCTTATTTATTGCAAATCCTGGAAGATTGTGCTTAATCGGAAAGAATCCATGAAGAAAGAGGGCAAATGCCAAAGTGATTAACATGGGTATCATTTGGGAAAACATTTTTGTTGCGAACACAGCGGATTTCAAGTCATGTTGACTGCAAAATCCAATCGGAACTACTCGGGTATTTCCGTGAGCTGTGAAATACACCTCGAAAGTGTAGGGTTACAGTTTTTCGGGTAAATCGGCATCCGCCAATTAACACATTTTCTAAGCGTGCACGTTAAGTAGTTCAATGTGTATGGAAGTGTTGGACATCCTTTTTCATCATTTTTTAATCAGTAACTCATACCAAATGGCGAACTTGTTGTCGTGACATGTATACTTGTTTCCTCAATCAAATTTAACGACTTTTTTGATTTTACATTTAAGATCTATTTTTAGAAACGAAAGAAAGTGACGTCATTCTCGCGGGAAACAATATGGCGTCATCCCTATTATTTCAGAGGTGTTTTCTTATTGGATAAACCCGATGTGTTCAGATTGCTGCAAAATCATCAATCATGTGAGACGCTCTGAACCAATAAGACAAGCTTCCAGTGGATATGAAGCCATTTAGTGAGCGAAACACCCAAGGACACTCTGGATGGTAAAGCCTCTGGATATCAATTTTGATTTAGTTTTGCAAATAAAAATGATTCATGATTATCATATTAACGTTAATTTCATAACAATTAAGCTTCTTCAATAATTTCGAAAGTGGCAGCTTAAATTTCAAGTGAGCTATTTTAAAGGGTAATGAACGCACATTTGAATATGTCCATGGGTGATTCGTTTTGTTTAAATCGCTTACAACAACTAAAAAGATATGGTTCCCGACTTTTTTGCTTCTTTACTATTTTAGAGCCTTATGATCAAATCACGCAGATAACCAATGTCAATGTGCCCTTTAATGTTGTAAGCGGTCCTTTAAAACATGTGCA
Organism: Cerastoderma edule; assembly: GCA_947846245.1. Taxonomy (NCBI): domain Eukaryota; kingdom Metazoa; phylum Mollusca; class Bivalvia; order Cardiida; family Cardiidae; genus Cerastoderma; species Cerastoderma edule. The sequence goes on from OX401405.1 coordinate 47,128,830, forward strand.
AAAATAAACAAATATCCTGAAATAATTAAAAGAGGAGAATAAAATTGCGAAAGAGGGACAATGTCAGACACATTTAATACAAAAAATGATTTTGCCAAGAAGTACGATTTGTGGAGGAGAAAAGAAGAACTTCAGAAATGTAAGATTTTTCAAAATCCGTTTTTCAATTTCCAAAAACCTCTACGTCTGTGACACTGACAATGATATTAAACATGAAATCAATTTCATTGTGTCTTTGTCATTAGAGTAAGGTTGTCTGTTTCTCTCTCCAAATTAAATCAACCGGAAGTCCTCAAAATCTCAAGGATTATGGGCTATTGGAAAATCGAGAATGATTTCTGCTTAAGAGACAGACACAAGATCAACATGTATATGTTTTATTCTTCCAGTCAAACTAAGTCATGTGCTGCTGTCATTTAACTGTAGTATTTCAAGTAAGAAATAAGTGAGTTACATACTTACCATGCAGAACGGCTCTGTTCTTCTGGAATAAATAATCTCCACTTAGTCGACTTTATAACGTCTGCACTACGTGGGGATCTGGAACTAAATGAATCACTGCAGGAGGAAAGCGTTACCAAAAAACACATGACCGGGTCTCAACAAATGAGACGCATAAGTTATTATTCACGCGCGAGGCTATTTATAGAAACTACAACAAAACTAATTTGACGTGAATGTTAAATATTGAGATTTTTTTTTAATAGGGCAATATCGCCTGTCATGTCAAACTTTTGAACCATTCAATTAATGAAGGAAGCTGCTACAGAAATTTTGTTGCACTGTTTGAATACCGATATTTCCATTATTACAGTTAAATATCATTACTCACAGTTATGAATTAATCCCTTTTCAATTGATCCAAACACAAAAATTGTTGGGATTCCTCATATTTACTTTGTTAGAACGTTTTAAATGACACTAGGTGGCGATTTTTCTGTTCGCTATAAACTTCCATTGCGCATGCGCACTGGAGTGTGAAAACCCTAAATTTGTTTTTTAATTGTTAAACAGCAACTGATGCCATTATTTGATGGTATATAAGTTTATCTTGTCTTATAAAGTACTTTAAAATCGAAAATCTTGTTATGATTTTTTTCCTCCACTGTTTGGATCGTTCCAAATTTCGATGTTAGATTGCCCCAGCAGAAAATAACAGCAATCTTCATGTCGATCATTTTGACTAGTGCTGCTGCTGATTGATTTTTTTACATGGTTACTTTTTTGTCTTTCATCAAGTCTTCGCAAAGACTGGTCATGGTTAAAGAAACTTATAATGGTCTGACAGAAACTAGAATTAATTGGTCCTCATGACGGTCTCAATTTTCTTTTTCCAACAATATGAAATCAATGGAAACAAATGGTTAATTCCTATTAATTTACAATGTGCATGCATACTCTGGTTGTCTTAATGTCAATATTTTTGTGTGGTTTGAACTTTATTGTACTCATGTGTTTTGAAGTTAATCACCTCTCTCAAGAAAGAATATCATGAAACCATGGTACAGAAAATATGAGGCTTAGAAAATAAAGCACCAATATATAAAAAAAAAATCAAATAAGATCAAATTAATTTCATTTATTTAGATTTTTCATTCCCACAATCACAGAGTACACATACTGTTTCCCTCTAAGGCTTAGTTACTTTTTTTGGGGGGGGGAGGAGGGGTTGATCACTACTAGAGTTTAGGTCGGGCAAAAGTTGATTCAGTCCAGCAAATCATTTCTGATGTCTGATAGAATTTTCTGCATTTTTCCCATTTACACAAAGTCTGAAAGCTGTGGATCATGTTTCATCACAAAGATCCTAGAATCTTGATTTGTAAGGAGGGCAAATGGTTGGGGTTCTGGAAGGATCCAATATTTTTTTTTTTTATATAATTTTTAGAGTAGCATTTTTTTATCAATTTGAAGCTATTTGATATTGCTCTAATATTAGATCAATGTCTTAATGACCATTGCAAGTATTGTCATTCAATTATTTTACTATATGCCATGTTTTTTAATTCCATAGGCTATTTATTATATATTTATTTTCAAAATGAGTGTACATAAGGATTATACTTTCAATGGCAGAATGCATTTAAGATCGAAAATCAATAACAAAATATGTGTTTCTTATTTCTTATCCTTGATTATCAGGTGGGCACCAAAATTCTATAAGTAGGAAACCCAAGGTCAGAAATCGAGTTTCATTTTTGATATATATGACATTTACAAGATGTCTCATTTGATCCCACATATATTTTGTGACGTTTTTTACTTTTCTTTTAGTGAAAGACAAGTATGGTGACGACTTGGAGGCACAAGTTTCCAGTAGTTCAGACTCAGATTCAGACTCAGAAGATGACCCTACAGTAATGTTAATTTCATCTATATTTTCTGTCAGGGTGTTTTGTACTGTACAACTTGAAATCTACACACAACTTACACAATTACTTTACCCATTCCCTATATGGAAATGTGTGACTGGTGCTAATTGAAATTAACAACAGACAACACAAACAACCAAGAATTGAAAAAGGTCTGCTTTTGATTAATAATGGGTAGAAACGTCATTGGAATTTCAACCCTTATAGTGCTGGAACCGACCTGATGCTTATGCAAACAGGTTGGATTCAGGCCAGTCACCAAGTTAATTGGCGGCTTGTCTGTGAGCTTACCTGCTTGCTACTCTAAATATCTTTCCTCATCAAAATTAAGGAGATATTTAAGGTTTTGAAAAACAGATGCCACAAAAACCTATTTTTAGAAAATTACCCATCATTGTAAGGGTAAACACTTCTGTCGTAATATGTCATTTAGGGATAATTAACAGACCCTTGGGGCAACATTAATCATTAAAGCATGAAATTTTTTAAAACCTGATGATTGCATGATGAGAGAATTGTTGCTCATAACTGTTTCTCTTGTTGTCACAATGTTTTCAGTTTTTGCTTGCTGTATAGAAATAAAAGAGAGTATTGTTCAACAGAAAGAGTATTTACTACTGTTAGGAATATGTGGGCTTTACATGATAAAGTCTTCACATATCTAATCATTATATTTGTTAGTAACTGTTATATATATAAGTAAGTTTACAGGAAACTTAATAGCAATAGAGAAATTGATCCCATAAGTGTTACAAATGAGTTTTTATACAGACTGACTACAGTTTTTTTCAAAAGTAAATAATGTCATCAATTAGTGTTTTCTTGTAGTTTCAATTTTCTGAACACATAACCATAATGTGCCTTTGCCATTGCTGATGCTCGTTCATGACTTGGTTATGTTTGAGTTTACCAATTAGGCAAGTCTGATACTGATTAAATGTTTCGAATTGATAAGTACTCCAAGACTAGTCACAATGATTGAATCTTCCAGCTGACAGACCCAAAACTCCAGGAAGACTGGCTGAAGACCCTGACGGCCCTAAAAACTAAGGATCCAAGGATCTACCAGAAAGATTATCGCTTTTTCGAAGATCCAGATGAAGGTATGTTAGATTGGTTATGTTTATTATTGAAAGTTGACTGATGATGTTGGTTGTCCAATTTTGTGACAATTTCAGAATGAAGTTTCAAAAGGAACAAATTAGCTCTTTATCATATGTTCTGTATTATACCCAAGTCAGTAGAAGAGGTACGGGAAGACCATGTCTATTTATTTTACCTCCACCAAGTTTACACACTCAAACAAAAGACTCAATAGGAAATGTTAAGATTTTATACAAAATAAAGATCCCATCATGACTGATTCAAACATTAACAACAAGTATGTTTGCAAAATTGATTATGCCAATGCACCCCCTTAGACCTGTGATCTAAAGATTAGATTCCCAGTTATCAGCAGTTGTATTTTTTCTCCTATGGCATGACATAAATAGTGATGATTCTGTTTTGTGTCTGTGAAGAAATGTTATCTACTAGTTTTTTTCTTTCAAGAAGCAAGTTCTGACGACTCTGAAAATGAATCCAAACCAAAGAAAAAGAAGAAAGAGAAGCCTATGTATTTGAAGGATTACAAGCGGAAAGTGATCTTGGAAAAGGGAGGGTGAGCAATGCTATCAGTTTATATCAGGATTCTTATTTTAGAGGTCCAGATAAAAGGCAACTTTCCCTCTCGTAACTTTGTCTCTCCCTCAATTTATTTATCTAAACCCAAACCTTATACTGTGTGTACTTTTAAAAATGGTTTAATCAATACCATTTTATTGAGCTCCTACAGAATATAACTTTGTAAAGAGATTTTAAAATATTGCTAGGAAAAGTCTAGTATGCATTTAACCTTGAACTCTATGGTTTGTTGTCAGTTTATACAAACACCATGTTAACTAAAATATTTTCCCCTATCGGTGCTTTTTTTACATTACATAACACAGGCCGATAAAATGCCCCATCCCAGTTGGAATTTTGCTTTTTAAATCGTGTAGTTTTCCAAAAAGTTCAAAGTGACACCAGCTTGTTGGTTTCCCAATTCAGTGATTTCAGCTAAAAAAAATGATTCTATTTGGAATATAATTGTGTTAGTGAATTGCTTTTAGAATTCATTCCTTATTATGTATAATCCCATTTGTGCCACAGAAACCTTCTTCATTTGAACTTTTATGATTTCTAATAGAAAGGAATTACAGTTACATGTATGGATGAAAATGAATATTTTCTTTGTGAAATCTGGTAAAAAATATTTGTGAAAAAAAAGAGTAACTACCATTAAAGTCCCCAGCCATCGAATGATTTTTTTTTCCGGAACTTACGAAAGTAAAGGAAAACAAATTTATCTAATAGTTGAGCAGAGAAACCAATTAAATATGAGCTAAATTTTTACATTTTTCATCTTATACAAATCCGGTGACAGGACGACATAATCTAGGCAAAGCCCGAATATATGTCAAGCTATAGATAACCAGTGACATGATCCTCAGAATACACCCTGAAAACAAACATACACACTCTTACATTGAGGTGTTTACATCGAACTAGCCAGAATAACATACAGTTGGTAATGTAGAACTTACACAGAAAGAACAACAGGGTATACAGGTAACTAATTACCATACCCTGGATGTATCATCCAGTTAGTGATACCATGGGGGTCTTCCGTCATTATCTACATTTATAAAGCGATTTCGGTGACTTAATTTATATGAATATTTGTTTGAAGCATAGCTGAATACCATACAACAATTCCTCATTTTACAAAATATTTTTATTGTATGACATCCGGGAATTTGAAAAGTTCTGCTGAGAGTGAATGGATAAGAAATCATGTATGAACTAAGGAGACATTTGGAGATAAGGAAATAAAAGTACAGATCAGATGTTTACCTTTGATGCTTACTTCTTTATTTCTACTCCAAATTTTACTACTTGTGGGTACTTTAAAGATCTAAAGACATTTTAGATGAGTACTCACATAATAGGATATACATTTCAGGCTAAGTAATGCAGCATGTACCTCTTATTGTGACCTCAGATTAAATGAGCATCAATTTTCACATTTGTTGTTTTGACAGAATGATTAGCAGTGATGATGAAGACTTTGATCCTGCTCAGAAGTCGGAAGGTGTGGTTACGTATCACGAGGAACAAGAAGAAATCAGGAAAAGGTGAGAAATCTGTCTTTGTAATAATTAATAATTTGTTAAACCAATTACCAAATGCCAAATCATAGACTGTCTCAAATTTAAAGAGTTTGCAGACGACATTTCAAAATGTGATGAAATTGAAAAACAATCTTCTGATAGGGCAGAAAAAAATTGTGAGAAAAGGAGTGATTGCTTGTTAAGAGCAATTTCTCCTTTTCCCACAATATTTTCAAGAGTCATCTAAAACAGAGTGGTCAAATGTCGTTATTGCTCGGTAATGGGTTAAACAACATAAGAATCAACTACCTTTTAAAACATGATATTTAATAAAGGCCTGAATCTTATTTTGGCACAAGGTGTCCTGTGTGGCCAAGTTGTTAAGATGGCAGACTAATAATTCCTGGTTCTTGGTTCGAGCCTCACTGACACCTCTTGTTTGTTAATGTGTCCTTTAGCAAGTCACTTCAGAGCCCTGGCCTAGTACTGATGGATTCAGGAAAGCCATTACATAACTGAACAATTGTTGACTCTGCATTTTACACTATACAAATATTTTGGAAATGGCCAACAAATTGATGTTCATCGGTATGGCAGATATTTTTACAGGACTGGTTTTTTTTTCTTGTCGACATTAAGGATGTCGTCCTATAGGAAATAAACAAAACAACTTGAAAAAAAAATGCTATTTAAACAGACATTTTTTTTTTTTATATCAATAGAAAAACTCTTATTGTAATAATCTAACACTGTATAGTAGAAATACCATGGAAGTATTATAAGCTCAGTCAGTAATGTGTCTGATATGGTGTACAGGTGTTCATGAGTTTGAGACCTGAGCAGGCCAATATTCTCTCAAGCATTTGATAATGTCAATGAGACATTATTCACCTCTCACCACTGATAATTTTGGGAAGGCAGCTAGTGGGTTTGCAAGGTAATCGTGCAGGTCTTTTGAAGAAATACCATGAAAAGGTGCACCAACAGTAGAAATATGACAGAAATATTGTTGAAAAATTGTTGAAAACTGCATAATACCAAAATCAATCACACCAATTAAATCACTTTCCTAGATAAGACATTCAGAAGTCAGGGCTTTTTTTCACTGTACAACAGATACACAGTGAACCTACAATTTTCTTTAAAATCATGCAGTTTTCTGCTAAAAATGATTTAACCTCAGGGATTTTCTTTCCCATTGGCAAAGCCCACATGATTTTTCCCCTAATTACCCAATTTTACTTTATAAACTGGGTATCAAAGTTTTCCCCTCAGAGTGAAAAAAAAGGCCTTTATGTGGTTTCAAACCTGGCAAATTCCTAACCCTTAGAATGCTTGGTAACTTTCTAAAAATATATTTTTTTGTTGCTACTTTCCAAATCCTTCAATATCTGGTTGATTTTAATGAGGAAAGATACTCGGAGTAGCAAAGAGGTTAGATCGAAGGCCAGCCGTCAAGTAAATTGGTGGCTAGCCTGTGATCTAACCTGTTTGCATGCGGATTAAGTCTGTTCCAGCACTATAAGGGCTAATGATATAGTTTTGAATTTCAGTTTTGTGAAGGCAGCAGAGAATATTGTTGATGACGATGATAATGATGATGATGAAGTGGGTGGAGGACTTTTGTTAAAGAGGAAGAGGACCGTACACGAGGAGGAAATAGAGAAACAAGAATTGACAGACTTGAAAAACAAAGAGGAAGAAAGCAAAAAGAAAAAGAAAAGAAAGGATTTCGGAATTGAAGCAGTAAGTTTCTTCATTGCCAGCTCTTCTTATCATGTGTTTTGGGGATTATATTATCATCAGGTTATCTCTTTCCCAAACAACAAATTTGCGACTGTCCCAAATTAAAAGAGTTTGCAGACGACATTTCAAAATGTGATGAAATTGAAAAATATTCTTCAGATAGACCTGAAAACCATGTGGGGAAAGGAGAAATTGCTCTAAGCGAGCAATTTCTCCTTTTCCCACAATATTTTCCAGAGTCGTCTGCAACAAAGTGGTTAAATGTCATCATTTTTTGGTAATGGGTTAAGACAAATAACATCTTTGTAGGCCAAGAAATTAATCTATTCATGGATTGAAGTCAACTTCATGAAGGTTTGAAATCATAAGCTTTAAAACACCTGAAGTTTGAAAACTCAAAGCATTTAGGCAATGCTATTTATTTCTGTGGATATGATCATAATAACTTTCTTTATTTACCTATCATGATTTTTAATTTCTGACCATAGTCATGTGTTTATGTTTAAATTTTACAAATAACTTAAACACTTACCAATAAGTGAAACACACATGCAGTAGATTAGAAATTAGTAATCATACAGAAAAGGTGAGAATGTTGCACATTAGATTTTCATAATATATTTAATGTTGAATTATGCAGCTTTGAATATATATGTCTTTTCCATTCTTTCAAAATTCATTTAAGATTCATCTTATAAATGTTAATTACTCAATATAACGAAAACATTCCCATAAGATATATTAATATATGCTCTTATAGGAGCCAATTAAAAGAAGATGGAAACATTTGATCTAGATACTTGAATGAACAATGTTACAGGAGCCAATTAACACATGGGATATTCCAAATCTGGATGAAAAGGAGCGATTTTTGAAGAACTTCATATTGGGACAGGCATACAAAGAGAAAGACACTAAAAGGTATTCTTGATTTAACTTCCCTTGTTTAACTCTTTAGATATAACGGATAAGGGTCCATAAGTGCTATTATACACTTTGAGACATCTGCTGCTGAATGTCTGCGGCAAAAGGAGAAAAATGTACTATCTCCTTTTGTTAAAATGGTTTCTTTAAATAACACAAGATAAACTTATATATATCATACTGTGTAATTATTGTAGTCTGTTAAAAATGCTTTCAGTTTTTAGTAATTGATTTGAGGTTCTGAATCAAATGATTAAACTAGAAAATGAAGGAGTAAGATTAAACAATTATATTCTGAAAGACAAAGTTTAGTCTATTGGCCTACAATATACTACCAAACATAATGGGTTCTACAGAGGTGAAATGGTATGTGTCAGGGACTAGAAACCAGCCAATCCAGGTTTGATCATAATTGGCGATTATTTATTTCACTGTGAAGTGTCATTGGGTAAGACACATTTCCTAGCCTAGCACAGGTAGGTTATTTAGGGAACATGTATTAGGATGTTCTAAAGTGAGCACTGTACATAAACAAGTCAAAGAATGTACTGTTTGAGTTTTCTTTATGAACACAGTGCCACCTGTTTTTCCATTTTCAGAATCCCAACATATGATGAAGTTGTTTATGGGGATGAGGATGAAGAAACATTCAAGGAGGAGGGAGAATTTCTGGACAAGGCAGACAAGTTTGAGAAGCGGCACAATTTCAGGTTTGAAGAGTATGGCGGCTCGGAGGTAGGACCTTTTGCTTTTTTCTTTGTTTCAGTCACTGGTCCTTAATTCAATAATAATCAATAGCTCAGATAAGTGGTCCAGGGGTAGAGTGTTGGGACACAAGGGTCGTAGGTTTGAATCCCATGAGTAGCGTAATTCCCCTTGTGACCTATCTTAAATGTAGATTAGGTGCAAGTTTTGGTTGTGTATCCAGAAAGCAGAATCAAATGTGATAAGTCAAAGATGTAAGTTGTTTTCACAATTGTTGTAAAATAAATAAGGTTAAACTAAAATATTAGCTCAGATAAAGAATTAGTTATATAAAAGTCTTTGGTATGCAATATATCAAAATCTGAATACGTTAATTTTAATTTTGTAGATAATGAGTAGAAATGTTGTCAGCGAGATATTTGGGGTGTTGTATCCACTTTTCCTACACAAAAGAGAGTTTAATACATTAACCCTTTACCAAACACCAAATTTTCGACTGTCCCAAATTGGAAGATTTTGCAGATGACATTTCAAAATTTGAAATTGAAAACAATCTTCTGATAGGGCAGAAAACGTTGTGGAAAAAGGAGAAATTGCTTGTTACGAGCAATTTCTCATTTTCCCATAATGTTTTCCAGAGTTGTCTGCAACAAGGTGTTTGAATGTCGTTATTGTTTGGTGAATAGTTAAAGCAGAACATTTGAAAACATCAAGGAGCGTCTGCCGTGGTTATGATACAGAACATGAAATCACACAGCCCCTCTCTTCGCGTAGGCTCAAATCGTGGTGAAGGCAATTGAATTTTCATGAGAGGTAGTCTCCGGATTGACTTACATAATGCCACTGGTTCTACCTAGCTTGGCCCACTCTCATGGTTAATTAGATACTGGGTCTTCCTCCATCATAAAGAGTCTGGCATCCCAACATAACTGAAATAATGTTGATGCAATGTACAAGCCATATAAAATATAAAAAGAAAATTGAAAGAATCAACAAAGAAAAAAGAAACATTGACCACAATACTAATGTGAAACTTTACGGATAATGTTTTTATATGACAACAAGATGGAAATATGATTAATTCAACAAATTTCAATTACAGGTAAAATCATATCCAAGAGAGATTGATAATTTGGTAAGAAGGAAAGATACAAAGAGAGCAGAACAGAGAAATGCCATAAAAGAACGAAAGCGACTGGTATGTCATACAATACCCACAATTTGTTACCTCTTATACAGATAGCATAAAACATCATTGTAACATGCATCATTTGAAAGCATTGAATCAAAATAATTTTTGCATGAAAGCAAAATATTTATCAATTTAAAAAGTTGATGTCATTTGGATCCTTTTAAATCTCCACCATAACTCAATTGAGTATTTCTTAAACAGAAGGCTGAATTTTGATTTATATAGTTCAAATCCTGTGAATTCCTTGTTGCCTTTCATTAACTTTTATTTAATGTGAGGATCTTACCTACTGTAAGGATTCAGTATTGCCAATGATAAGTGTAATCATGTGTGGTCTTAAAATTTCCAACAACTGATATATAGATATGTTGGAATCTTTAAAATGTGTCAACTATGAAATATTCAATGGATTATAAACCAAAGCTTTCACAAGAAGTGATTGGCTAATTTATTTGTACTCTGCCAGGATTTCATATGTACGCTGAAGACAACTTCTGGAATTACTGTTGTCAAAGGAGGCATTCCTCATACTAGAACCTTACTTTTCTTTCTTTATTTCCAGAATGAAAATTTAATGTTCACCACAAAGTTAATTGTCGCCTGTAACTCTGTCTATTTTGGCCAAACTAAAATAGTGTTGAGAGTTAACTTATAGCAAAGTTTTGTCTAGCCCTTTTTTGTGGATGTAATTTAATTTTGTGGCAACTTTCTAATACAAATAATCCATCTATCTATCATGCTTGCAAATACCAGGAAAAAGAGAAAAAGAAAGAAGAGTTGAAGAGACTTAAGAACCTCAAGCGCCAGGAGATCCAGTCTAAGATAGAGAAACTCAAGGCTATCACAGGGAACGAGTCTCTTGCCTTTAATGAGGACGAACTGGAGGAGGATTTCGATCCCAGTAAACATGATGAAATGATGCAGGCAAGTTAATTACACCCTCTTTCTCTTTTATTGTCTATTATACAATTAAACTTTTTAAAACCTCTATGATGAATGATGTAGGCATGTTGATTACACCCTCTTTCTCTTTTATTGTCTATTATACAATTAAACTTTTTAAAACCTCTATGATGAATGATGTAGGCATGTTGATTACAACAGGGGTGGCGAAATCTCATTTTCCTTTACTCAGTAAATGCAAAAAAAATCTGCATTTATCCATATAATGGTTAACTCGTTATATAGTAAATTTTGTTTAAATTTACTAGGCCCTAAAAAGGGGCCTCCGTGGCCTAGTAGTTAGCGTACAGAACTTGAAATCACATGGCCCCTCTCCGCGTGGGTTCAAATCCTGAGAGGGATATGGATTTTCATGAGAGGCAGTCTCCCGACTGACTTACGGAATGCCGATGGTTCTACCCACCTTGACCAGCCCTTATGGGCAGTTGAGTATGGGGTCTTCCTCCATCATTAAGAGTCGGGCATCGCTACATAACTGAAATAATGTTGATGTGATGTAAAACCCATATAAACATATAAACAAAAATACTAGGCCCTAAAGGTTTTTGAACAATCTTGGCAACATGGACAATTGATTTCACCACCCCTGTACACTCTCTTTCTCTTTCATTGTTCATTTTTTACAATTTATCTCTTTAAACTTTTATGTGAATAAGGTTGCAGGTACATGTAACAACAATTGAACAAAATTAAGATAACTTAGCTTAAGCAAATTCTGTTGTTCTCTGTATGTTTTGTAAAAGTTAAAAAGGATTGATATTATCACAGTAACCATTGCAATCTCTTTTTGGTTTAAGTTCCCTCGAAGGGGCCTTTGTGTCCTAGTCGTTGGAGTACAGGGGCCCGTTTTACTAAACAACTTACGGAAAATATTTTCGTAAGTCATTATTGATAAACATGGATAGTATCTTCAATGGAAGTACAATGTTGCAATGTGGCACTTCATTGGAAGCGTCTCGGAGAGACGATTCCGATGATGTGTCACTTTGCAATATTGCTTCGTCCAATATTGAAATAAGAGGAATTGTTGTTTTAGACTTACGCAAATCTTAAGCGTAAACTGTTTAGTAAAACGGGCCCCAGAACTTGAAATCGCAAGGCCCTCTACCACTGAGTTCAAATCCCGGTGACGGCATTTGGATTTTCACAAGAGGTGGTCTTCAAACTGACTTAAGGGATTTGATTGTTCTACCGGACTTTTTCATTCCTTATGGGCAGTTGAGCATTGGGCATTTCTTCACAATCAACAGTTGGGCATAGCAACATAAGTGAAAGAAAGTTAACTCATTGTAGAACCCTAAATAGAATTGCCTCATCGTGAGGGCTTGTTTGGACAAAAGTGTGTTGTAAGGTATATAGCCAGTAACATACACTTATCTTGATATCACTCATAGTATCGGAAAAACTTGATTAAAAAGACTTTGATATACTCTATTGATCTCTATATACTAACTTCTATGTATGTGTGTATTTTCAGAAATGTTTTGACGATGACTACTATGCTGTGGGTACTGACGAAGTACAGAAGCCAGTTTTTGAAATGTCTGATGATGAAGGTACTTAATTGGTTTATATTGCTATTCTTTACTTTTCCGTTGGTTTTGGTATCAAATAATGAAGTGAGTCTGGGATATATCATAAATTGTTTTTTAAAAAAAAGTAAATATCAGATGTAATTGTTTGACTTACAGTTCACTGCAACTTGACTGATAAACTTAATTTTGGTTGATTGAAGCTGTCTGTAATGATTAAATCCTTCCAAACAGGTTATATTATTTTGCATATTTGAAGGTTTCCTTGTTTTGGACATTAAATGACCTTTGATTTCCATTGTTCTCAAGTTGTCTTCTGCAGGGTACCGTTTTACTAAGCAGTTTAAGCTTAAGATTTGCTTAAGTCTAAATCAACAATTCCTCTTATACCAATATTGGGCGAAGCAATATTACAAAGTAACACATCATTGGAATGGTCTCTCTGAGACGCTTCCAATGACGTGTCACATTGCAATATTGTACTTTCATTGAAGATACTATCCATGTTTATCAGTTTTGACTTACACAAATATTTTCCTTTAGTGGCTTAGTAAAACGGTACCCAGGGTCCTTTGAATAAGTATGGTGGTATGTGAGATGGATTAAAAGTCTATCTAGGGTCCTGTATGGCCCTGTGTTTGAGATAGCTGTCTTAGATCTCTGGGTCCTGGGTTCAAGCCCCATCTCTGCCCCTGAATTTGTTTAAGTGTCATTTGGCAAGGGTGGTCAGTGTCAGTATAGCCTCAAAATTACTAAAAGAATTATTGATGTGGCATGAAATTCCATATGCACAAACAGATAAATCTTGTCTGATGATACTGTGATGTATTCTACTATACATGTCCACAGAGTATTTTCACTATTGTCTTATAGGTGGATAGATTCATTTCATAGCTCTTTATAATACCATACCTGTATACTTGTAGAGGAGTCTGAGAGTAGATGCAAAACAATAAACATAGAACATATATATATGTATTGAGTTATTATATTCGTCCCCAGGATATGTAACAGATACTAACTATTTCTCCTTGTCTTGATCATGCGTGATTTACTTTAACAGAAAACTGGGATAATTGGACAGGTGGTGCTGGACCGTCTGGTAGCCATGGTAACCAAGAGGAAGGACCACATGCTGATGATCCAGACTTTTGTGTAAGAAAATGACCCTCACTGCTTCAACACTGTTTGTTGGGTGATAAACTTTTTCTCAAGCTATGAACATTTCTGAAAAGATGTTTATAGATTTGGAGATGTTAGCATTACACCGCGAAAATAATAGATTAAGATGGAAAGCAATTTGTACAATTGATCACAAAATGAATTAAGTTTCTGCAAAAAGTAAAGTGATGACTAAAATAAATTTCCTCTAAATGATTGAACTCTCTTTTAGTCACTTTTTTCTCTAGCAAAAACTTTTCAATTGTGACGAGTATTCTTGAATGGTTATTTGGTTTGTACATGAAAGAGAAAAAAAAACAGAATATGATTCAATTTCTTGTTTTGTTTGAGAATTATTTTCTAATCTTATTTCAAACAAAATGCTCCATCTTTCTGGTTTAGTTGAAAGGGGCCTAGTGGTCAGTGAAATTGAAAACATAATGACCCTTTCAGTGAGGGACCAAATCAATTTAGCGGTAAATGTAAATTTTCATGAGAGCTCGTCTCCAGTTGATTCACAAAATGTTGATGTTGACTTGACCTTTATGGGTAGTTAGTTAGTAAGGAGTCTTCATCCATTATTTAAAGACCATTATAATCCTCCTTGATCCTTGTTCGCCGGGACAAGAGTCCAAGACCATAACCTCTGAGCTAAAGAGTCTGCTCTGTAATGCATAGGTTAGATCTTGGGGCCTCCATGGCCTAGTGGTTAGAGTACAGAACTTGAAATCACATGGCCCCTCTCCGCGTGGGTTCAAATCCTGAGAGGGATATGGATTTTCATGAGAGGCAGTCTCCCGACTGACTTACAGAATGCCGATGGTTCTACCCACCTTGACCAGCCCTTGTGGGCAGTTGAGTATGGGGTCTTCCTCCATCATTAAGAGTCGGGCATCGCTACATAACTGAAATAATGTTGATGTGATGTAAAACCCATATAAAAAAAAAAAAAATCATCCATTATTTAAAGACCATTATAATAAAGCTGAAGGATTATTGATTCATTGTAAAACCCAATGAAACACACAATGTATGGCATTTGAATATCTGTACAAGAAGCAATGACTTAAATGATTTTCTTACATTATTTAAAGTAACAAAATGTTGACACAATAACTCTTAAGGTTTTATTTGCGGAGGACTTTTTTTTATACATTTCCAGGTACTCTGCTCTGTCTTTCGAATGTTTTAGAAAACCATATCCATATGTATGTATATAATGCAAGAGCTTTCAGAGAGCCCTGTATGGCCAAGTGCTTAGGGTGATTGGATTGAATCTTACATGTTCTAGAATTTTATATTTTTGTTTTATAGATGGATGCTGATTATGACCCAAGCGTGAAAAGAGAATCCAGGAAAAAGATGAAAAGGAAGAAAAATAAGAATAAAAAGAAGTTGGGTGAAGCCCTAGAGCAAAGTAAACCTGTATTTGATCCAAGTGAGTAGAGAAAATCTTGTCTATCTGTAAAATGGGAAAGGAAGTTTTGGAGCTCAAGAAGATGTAATTGTTTATTGAGATAAGCATGAATGAAATACAGACTTGTGATACTTTGCATTGAAGCCCCTGCTACAGAAGTGTTTAGAAACTTCTATCTAAGTGTCTGGTTACAGAAATCTTAAGAAACTCCTTTGACAAGAAGATCATTTCTCTTGAAGAGCAATTTATCCTTTTGTCATGTTGGTTTGTAACCAATATCTTCAAGAAAATGATGAGGCTTCTTATTATATATCTAGTTTTAGTTCACCTGAGCACAAAGTGCTCAAGGTGAGCTTTTGTGATCGCCCAATGTCTGTCGTCTGTAGTGCGTCATCAACAATTTCTTTAAACATCTTCTCCTCCTAAACCATTGGGCCAATCTTAACCGAACTTCACAGGAATGTCCGTTGGGTGATGCTCTTCAAAAGTTGTTCAAAGAAATTGATTCCATGCAGAACTTTGGTTGCCGTGGCATGAAAAAGGGAGAATTTCTGCAATTTTCTACAAATCTTGTCTAAAACCACTGGTCAGAATTTAAAATAATTTCACAGGAATGTTCTTTAAGGGGCTCTTTTCAAAAGTTGTTCAAAGAATTTTGATATCTCGAAAAACATGGCCACCAGGCTGTGTTGAACTTTGAACGCGTTTTTGTTACACTATATACATGAATGCTAAAATTTATAACTTTACAAACATCTTTTTTTTCCAAACCTCTGGGCCAATTTCAATAATATATCTTCTCCTCCTAAACCATTGGGCCAATCTTAACCGAACTTCACAGGAATGTCCGTTGGGTGATGCTCTTCAAAAGTTGTTCAAAGAAATTGATTCCATGCAGAACTTTGGTTGCCGTGGCATGAAAAAGGGAGAATTTCTGCAATTTTCTACAAATCTTGTCTAAAACCACTGGTCAGAATTTAAAATAATTTCACAGGAATGTTCTTTAAGGGGCTCTTTTCAAAAGTTGTTCAAAGAATCTCGAAAAACATGGCCACCAGGCTGTGTTGAACTTTGAACGCGTTTTTGTTACACTATATTCATGAATGCTAAAATTTAAAACTTTACAAACATCTTCTTTTTTTTCCAAACCTCTGGGCCAATTTCAATAAGATATCATGTGAAGCATCCCTAGTTGGAGGGAATAAAGATTTGTCAAGAAAAAAATCAGTCATGTGACCAAAATGGCTGCCATGCCCATATTTGGTAAAAACCATGAAAAATTTTTTTTGTCAAAAACCACTGGTCAGATTTCAAAATAATTTCACAGGAATGTTCTTTAGGTGCCCTTCTATAAAGATTTTTAAAGGAAAAAAGATAGCTGGAAAAACATGGCCACCAGGGTGCGTTGAACTTTGAACCTGTTTGCATTTCCACTATATACTTTTATTGTAGAATTTTTAACAAAATACATCAATATCAATTTGGATGTCCAAATATGTCAAAATGATAACAACAAAATGGCAGCAATAGATCATACTGGACAAAAGTACGGGCTGATCTTTGTACATACACAATCTGTAAAAGTAAAATATTCAGATTCCACATTGTAAGAATTATGTACCATTTTAATGTCCCACATCAAGCATACAGTGTCAAACTTTTAAAATTGGAATGAAAAATAGGTCAGTGCATAGAGGCACAAGAAACTCTGTGTAAAAGTTAAAAGCAATTTCTAACTATTCTTCAAATAGGTGGTAATCTCAGGTGAGCGGTTTTAGGGCCATTATGGCCCTCTTGTTTTAGTCATTGGCTGTCATTTCTAAATTTTACTGGTTGCAAGGTCCATTAATTAAGCCACAGAACTTTGTACCATTCATCTCTTCAGTGAGGGAGTTCCTTGTTTGTACCATTGAGATGTCTAGAATAGAAAGGGCTTATGTTGGATTTATGAATAGCATTCATTATAAACGTGGTAGTGTTCTTCGGCAAGAAACCTATCCTTGAATTCATGAATACAAGGAAATCTGTTATATAACTATAAAAGAATTATACTGAGTTTAAATAATTTACAAAAACAAAGGCTTTTATTTACAGATGAGAAGACATTTGAAGAGTACATTGATGAATATTACAATTTGGATTTTGAAGACATCATTGATGACATTCCGTGTAGATTTAAGTACAGAAAGGTCACTCCCAACAGCTTTGGGCTGTCTACAGACGAGGTAAACAGAAATCTGAATAAAAAAAAACATTATTTTGTATAACTTTATTACCATATCTCTGTTCTTATAACATTTTACTTTTGACATAAGACCGCCTCAACCTCTACAACATAGCAACAATCAATATGGATAAGATCTTACCTATGCATTACAGAGCAGACTCTTTAGCACAGAGGTTATGGTCTTGGACTCTTGTCCCGGTGAACAAGGATCGAATCCTCACAGGGGAATATAAATCCAAAGTGGATTTCTCTAGCTATGCTGTGTTGCAGACATTGTTAGTAAGACTTTTGGCAGTAATCATATGATGTGGATACTCTTTAGTTTTAATGAGTACAGTAAAATCTGTGTACAACAGCCAGTTAAGGGAAGTACCCAAAGTGGCCGCTGTGCACAGACTGGCTGTTGTTCACAATATTAGCCCTCCATTTTATATATCTCTTACAGGGTAGATGTACATTAAAAATGTACATGTCAAAATAAGCATTGTTTAAACCATTTATCCTTTGCAAATTAGTTCACATTTTATCCTAAAAAACCCAAAAAACAACGATGTTGGATAAGTTTAAAAACACAAATCAAGAAAGGGTAAGTGATTCATTTTGAGTTTCCTATCATTGCCGATCATGTAACAAATTTACTCTTCAATTTTAGACATCATTTTAACATCCAACCATAAAACCATTGAAAGTCCTATTCACCAGAATCATTCGCAAATTTTAAATGTTTTTCTAACAGAAGAGGTCAGGACAAATTAATCTGCATAGAGAAGCATCTAAAAACCACTTGTAACAATGATCATTTAACTTTTCATAAGGATAACCACATCCAAATTCGTCCATAACATTCTGTTTGCCTATGGCTACCCCTTCTATTGGGATGCATCCATTACCAAACTCTTGACCAATAACACATGAAGAATATCCTGATTCTAACAAAAGAAAAACTCTGACTAGTTCCTCTTTGGACATAATTTTGCCTTTTGTGTCGACATGATGGCAAAGAATAGGAGAAAAAAAAAGAAAATCTGTATTGTTTCGGAGGCATTAATATGCTTTGTTTGTGAAACACATATTTAACCCTCCAATTTACTTATAAATCTTAATTCAGTTACTTAAAAAAAATACACCGCCCATACTAGGAAAACAATTCTGCACTTATCTTGAGCCTTCTAAGCATAAAAAAATCCCCCTAAATTAGCGTGTACAAACTATGACATATTATGTAATCTATTGACAAAGTGTACACATAGGTTTAAATCATCCCTTGGGTCACAGTTTGTGTACTAGTTAGGCCACGCATTATCGACTTTCTTTGTTTGCACGTGCTCACTTTTGTAAGAGTTGTGAAACTTTTGCGCCGCATGTAAAGTGGCCGTTGAGCAGGTGTGATATACAGTACAAATAAACCAATTAGTGTGGCTGTTGGCTGCATTTCACAGACTCCCGTTAGGTGCAGTGTATTTAAAGAAGGTTAATGCACGGGCGGGCCTGAGCTGGCCGTTGTTGACATATTGGCGGTTATTCAGGTATGACTGCTCCCTCAGATTTGACTACTCTCAAAATAAGATTTGTCAACCAGGTTTTTTTTAAATCTTTTTGAATAAAAGATCCTTATTATACCCTTAATACGACTGCTGGTTTTTGTTGAAGTGAAATAAATTCTTGTCATTTTTCTTTGAAACAGATACTGAAGTGTCATGACAAGGAGTTGAATGCCTGGGTATCTGTGAAGAAGCTGAGTCAATACAGGTACTGTCTTTATTGCATAGCACAAACAGAGGCCACGAGGGTCATGAGTGCGAATTCAACTAGTATCAGGGTCCACTTAGCAACCTTTCATTAAAACATGTCTGGCGCAAGTACTGGTTATGTATTGGTTTTAGGATTTTTTACATGCAATTTTGAATAATTATTAATTAAATCCCATATTGTCGGCACTCTTTAGAATCGTCTCATTGAGATGATTCTAATGAGTACCAACAATATAGGGTTTAGATTATCAATAAAGAAGTTAGCTAGAGGAAAATGTGTCTTTGGATTTTGGCTCCAGGAAGCAAAATCAAGGATGTGATTATTCTAAGTTGTAAGAACTTGTTTCACAATGTATGTAAACTAATTCAGATTTACAAGTTTAGCCAATTCAGAGTTTAAAGTTCAATACAATCCTATAGTGAGCCCTCTTTTGTGAAGGTGTTACTTTAGTCTTGCATTGACCTCTTGAGGTGCTTGTTGTAAATGTTGAGATAAGAACCAAATTTAACAGTCTTTGTCGATTCATTTAATGATATGAAGGAAGGCTCAAAAGCTTAAGTCTCCTTATTTCATTGAATTCAAAGTAGTTTTAAATGATGGGGCATTTCTAACATGTTTTATAGTTGCTTTATCTGTTTTATAGTTGCTTTATCCCAAAGTAATTTGGCTTAGTACTTTGTTCAAAGAAAACTTTTCAACAACATACAGCAGAAAACTTCTTTCTTATAGAAGAATTTACTTTTTCAAAGTCGTTCCTATAGAACTTACAACAGGGTTAGGTATTGCTGAGTAAAGGATTAGCAGAGTAAGCATAAAAAGGCAGTTCAGCTTTAGACCTTGATTTTATGTTCTATTTTCAGGAATGATGATGAAGAGCAATATGACATCAGGGCATTTAATATGAAAGCCAAGAATGAGAACACAAAGAAGCGTATTCTATACAGCTTATTTGAACGGTAAATTTATCCTAAATTTTATCACTTTATCCTGATTGGGAAAGAAAAGAGTGTACTAGTGTTGTTATACAAACAATTTCTCTAAAAACTTTGACTGTTGCTGTTTTGTTGGTTTGAAAAAGAGATTTAACATTGTGTAAACAGTCATATTAGGGCTTTCCTTAGGTTTTACTAGTAAGAGGCAAAGGCTTTGAATTAGAAGTCAACAATCTAAAAGACTCGGCTCCAAGAAACCCTTCAATATCTTTTTGTGGATGCTTATTAGAATTATCTAGTCAACACCAATGAGTAGCTTTAGTTTAGAGAAACTTGGTAGATATGCCTTTTATCTGGAATATTGCTTTATTTCTATGCAACCAATTTTTAAGCTTCTGCAACATAACACTTCAGAAACCAATATTCTGTAATAATCATATAAATTTGGACACCCTATTAATTTGGACACCATTAATTATTGAGTAAAATAATTTCATTTCTGTACCTTATTTCAAACTACCAGATGTTGATTTGGACATGATTTTTGTGTTGTTGCATTTATACAAATAACAATGAGCAATATCAGAAATTTCTCTAAATGGTTTTATCAAGGGGGGAAAAAAGAAAGAGAAACATTAGTGATAAAAGGAAAAATTGCTTATGAGGTAATATTCACAAGCCGTTCCTAGTTTTGATATTGTCCCTTTATTGATTACTAGTTGATTAGAAAATGCTTTACACTGAATTTACTTTCTTGTTGATTTCATATTTTAGTGAAGAAGACAAGCAAAAGAATAGTGAAGAAACTGCAAACCAAGAAGAAGAACCCTCAACAAGTAAAAGGAGAAGGAAAAAAAGAAAAGGAAAGAATCGGGACAAGTCGAATATAAATAAACTAGATATGGGGGACAAAAACAATGAGTCAGGAAGTATGTCAGTTAATGATAAATCAGAAATCAAGGAAACTGACAATAAATTGGAATGTTTGCAGACGGACACATTTGAAGACAATAATGTTGGAGCTGAAGAGGAGGGCACTTCTGCGTCAGAGGAGAGGAAGAAGAAAAAGAAGAAGAAAAAGCAGAGACAAGAGAATGAAGACTCTGAAAAAGTTGAGAGCAAGGTGGCAGCTGATGTTTCTCAGGACTTGAATTCAGGAGAAAATATTGTTCATGGTGCAGCTGAAACACAGACTGATAAAAGCAGTGAGGAATTTGTGTTTAAAAAGAAGGATAAAAAGAAGAAAAAGAAAGATGGTGCCACTACGAATGGCCCTCCAACCAAGATGAATGTTTCTAACTCAAGACTGAGGGCCTATGGTATAAATCCTAAGAAATTCAAAACATCGAGTCAGGATAACTTCCAATACAAACATGCAAAGAAATGAGTGGGGAACATCAGCCTGGATAGGTTTTAGCATTGAGGTCTTAGATTATGGAATCCTTGAAAGAAACAATCATACATGTTCTATTTAATTGTTATTCCCTTGAATTGTATTGATTGCTATTGGTCCCTACAATACAAGGTTAAGAGGATCAAAAGAGCAATTAGCAAGCGGAAAATATCTCTTATCAAGACCTGGAAGAAAATAAACCATGTTGACCTGCCCTTGTTAACAGCTACATACAGGTCTGTCTCCCCTATCGTTCCATGATGAAATGGGCATCCCAGTATAACAGAAAACTTACTGAACTAATGAAACACCTGAATGCAAAACCCAATTTGATGGTATGAACATGGAAATCATTGTGAAAAAAAAACGAAAAAACTGTACCATTTGTGGCGAGATTTTATTTTTCACAGCAGGCTTGCCCTAGTCCTGAAAAAACAACTTAGATACACATAAACTGTGTCCATGATGTGGTTTGGGGATTCAAAAATTTTATACTTAAATCATGATACTGCGGTTATATTGGTGTTTTAACTTGCAATTTTACAAAATAGTTGTATTTATCTAATTGCAAATAAAAATATTTTATTAGAGAGAAACATAGGTGTTTTTTTGGTTTTTGTTTTTACAACACTGGGCTCTTTTAAGCAAATCTGTCATCATGACTGTTAGTCTTGGAACTGATGAACCGACGGGGTGATATCATTATAATTGGTTTTTTAAACCTTTTACTAAATGCCAAATTTTCAACTGTCCCGAACTGAAAGTTTGCAGAGGACATTTCAAAATGTGATGAAATTGGAAAATAAACTCCTGGTGGGGTAGAAAACTTTGCTGGAAAAAGAAAAATTGCTCGTTACAAGCTATTTCTCCTTTTCCCACAATGTTTTCAAGTCATCTGAAGCAGTGGTTAAATGTCGCTAGTGTTTGGTAATGGGTTAAGGAAATCTTTTTCCCCAGTCAATACCTTTTTCTGGTATGTCTGCTGCAGTTTTGTATAGAAATCATTATGACAAAAGGATAAATTGCTCTTTATTTGGTTTTTAACTTATTTTATTAAGAAAATTATTGTTATTTTTTTTTCAGGTTTTTTGTGTTTGATTTGCTTGCTTCAATTTAAAATTTGGATCAGTCATGGACTCACAGTGTTTGAATATGAAACCCTGCTCTTACTTACAGGTACTAGACCCAATCTTCTATAATGTCCCAATATATAGTAAATATTGTGTTGAAAAACAGCTAATAGTCAGAGCCATTGTTATGCCATGTACCTTCAACACATAAAGACTCAGTTTTCCAGCTAACTCTTGTCCAAATATGAGAACTTAAGACAGGCCAGATTTGAATGTAACGGCAGACAACAATGTCATGGTAAAAAAAAAAAAAAAAAATTAAAAAAAAAAAAAACATCTGTGTTGATGAGTTTAAACATTTTGGACAAACGGATTTACTCTTCGTGAACAGTGTGTATGTTATGTCACACTTGTTTGCTAACATTTTTTGTACCAGATGTAGCAAAGTCCATTAAACCCTTAGAATGCTGTGTAATTTTGTAAAAATAGATGTTTGTGTTGTCTGCTTTCCTAAACTTTGAATATATGCCTAATTTTGTTAAGGAAAGATGCTCAGAGAAGCAAACAGGTTAGATCACATGCAAGCCGCCAATTTACTTGGCGGCTGGCCTTTGATCTAACCTGTTTGCATAAGCATGAAGTCGGTTCCAGCACTCAAAGGGTTAAAATTCATTTGACATCAATTGTGCAATAAGCTCCTACAACTTAGAGTTTTCACTCCTGATTATTCCTCCTGGATACGTAACAAGTACTCACATACAATTGTGGGTTAGTTTATGCATTTTTGCCTTTTCATTAGCGGAGATCAACCACTGAAACCATGGTACCAGAGCCCAATGCTTTACCACTTTTGCCCACAAATTGAAGTTTAAAGACAGCTTTCCTTTTCCCAACCTCTTTACCAATCTTCTAAATGATTTACCGAAAAATCTTCGAAATTTTCTTGTATCTTGTTATTTGAGATGTTGAAACCTCTTATGGCTGATGTTCGGCTGGTGTACCAATGACGCAAAGTATGATATTATTTCTAGTATCTGATAAATCTCTGGTTCTGTAAATCCGACCATATTCTATAATAACTTGACTTCTTTTCTCATCAAAGTTATCTCCCCTTGCTATGCTGCATCAATTTTGGAGATCAATGTGAGGAGTTTGCTTTTCCCATTGTTATTATCATTAACCAATTTTCACAAAGAGATGGCAAACTTTTCAAGAACAATATGAGTCTTTTTCAAATGATTATTGCTCAGGTTGAAAAGATTGCATATTTATGTCGACCCCCATGAAAATGATTGCAAACATCTTCGTTCTATGAGTTGTCTTTCGTGGTTGGTTTTGACAATTTTTTTTTTTATCAAACTTTGATGATTAACGCTGTGGTTGGTCCTGCTTTGATAAGTAGGGGGCTGCTTTGATAAGTAGGGGGTCAGAAGTTTGAGTTTATCAAATACCCCTGTTTTTGTTGGAGTGTCTTTGGGGCCACAGGGATTTAGAGTAACATACCGAAATAGTAATTGACCCATACGGGATAAGTACAGACCCATGAGCCTGTGACAAAATATTTCAGAATTCCAGTCTTGTACTGAAGGATACAGGAAAGCTACAAGACATGATGAAAATTGTTGTGCTATAACCGATTTAAATAAACAACGTGCGTTAGAAGTAGAATGTACCGAAGGTCAATGTAAACGGATAGTCTACTTTCTCTGCTCTAAGTATCACGAGTAGGTAGTATTCACGACACCGTTTACTGTTGTTGTTGTTGTCGTCGTCGTTGTTTACTGTTTTGACAGGTAATTATCTATCAAATTGTTTTCTTAAAGTACATTAAATCAAACAAGTTCAAGACGGTGAATTGTTCATAGACAACTTAAGCTTAAGTTGGATGTTCAAATAAAGCAAATAAGGCGACAGCCATTTTATTTATCGTTCTATATATTGACCCAACGGTAAGTAACGATTCGCCACAATAAAGACTCGCCACAATAATGACAAGCCAATTAACGATTCGCCACAAAGCAATAACGATTCGCCACAAAGCAATAACGATTCGCCACACAGTGTTTTGATAAGTCAATCTAATCAATAGCCTACTAACTTTCATAATTCACAGCTAGGTAACTAGTCTCGTATTCAAATTTATTTGATGTGATTGGGAAATATTGACAAAATTTTGCATCAAGCAATATCTCCCGTCATGTCAAACTTTCTATTGATTCATTTAATGGAGGACCGTTCGACAATTTTTCTTCACACTTTAAGACCAATATTTCCATTATTACAGTAAAAAAAAAATGGCACAGTGATAATTTTTAGCCCCAAAACTCATTACTTTCATTCATTTGAATCATTTTTCTATAGAAAACCCCATTGAATGTTAAGTTTGGGTAAAAAAAAAAACCATTGATTTAATTTAGAAATTAATCACTGATGACATTACTTAAAGTTGAGCATTAGTCCCTTTTAATCGATCCATACAAGTAACTTGTTGGTATTCCTCATATTTACTTTGTAAGAACTGTTTATTTGACACTAGTTATGATTTTTCTGCTCCCGATAAACCTCCATTGCGCATGTGCACCAGGATGTGAAAACAAAAATAAAGTGCTTTTTAACTGTACTTTATGCCATTGATTGGTGCTATGTAAGTTTGTTTTACATATCTTGTCTTAACAATTGACTTTGATTGGCCATTTTGTGCTTTAAATCCGAAAATCAGAATTTGAAAAGTATGACACTATTTTGAGCGTTCGACATTAGATTGCCCCATCAGAAAATAAAAAGCTATCTTCATGTCAAATTATTTTGCCTACTAGTCTCAATAATGAGTCGCAAGCGAAGCTTTTTTACTTTTGGACCTTATGCTTCAGTCAATATAGCAATAGCCTTCATAAAAAGAAATCTGGACTACTAGCTAACAACCTTTGTGAAACAAAAGTTCTCTGACCATTCTGTCAACATCCATTTATCTGATACTTAAGGAACATGATAATTAATTTCATATTATCTAATCTTTACTGTACAATAATTAAAGACACACCGAATCCATAGATAAATGTTATATTTTTCACACCTATGACGGGACAACATACAAACAATTTTTGTTTATTTATATAAACAAGGAAAGGCAATAAAACAAATATTTCCGATTTAGATAATGTTTGTTTATTGATCAATTAAAAAACACTATACTATATGTATTTATAAACTGTGGAGAATCATTATTACTGTGTGGCAAATTGTTATTGCTCTGTGTTTAATTGTTATATCAACTTGTGGCGAATTGTTAGGGGTGAATCGTCATTGTGGAAAAACGTTATATATTAATAGTTGATCAGTGGTGAGTGTGAAACAAATTATGTAGAATTGTTTCCTTTAAATGTCCCCTTAAAAGATATGGGCAGAATCGCTTCTCAAACTCTGGATTCTAATTGGTGTAAGGTGCTGATTAATAATGTGGTGTTAGTTTAAACGTATTTAATTTAGAGAATTGTGACAGAAGCTTGAAGCTTATTAAATCCATTCACGACACTGCTTCCTGGATACTAGACCAGTGCTTGTGCCAATATTTGGGCTTATTCCAAATTTTCTCCTTGCCTAACAAGCATCGTACCCAGAACTCTTGGTACAGAAGGCGGACACTCTACCTCTGCACCATTTTCGTCCAAGGCTGTTTTAAACTCAGAATTTATCTTGAAAATTGTAAAATGCAATGATAGATGGTGTGGATATGTGTGGTCCTGAAAAGAAGCCATTTTCCTCGGAGGGGCGGCGCCTCCATAGCCTTGTGAGCACTGATCTTCGTAAAAGAAATGAAACCTCAGAAATATTCAAAACATACCTTGCATCTAGACCAGGCCTAATTTGTTATGAAATGACTCAATTTGATGATATACATGTATATCAAACTCAGTATTCCTGTCCTACTTTAAGAGATTCATGGAAAACTTTTTTCCTAGTTTGAAGATCTTCATCTTAGTAGTGTTCTTTGTTAAGACACTCTTGAACCATAGCCTACTGCTGTTAAATACAGGAAAGTGGTAAACTAGGTGAAAAAAAATTTACTTTGTTTATGAACTCTGTACAAACATACAAGATATCTTAGAAATTATAAAGCAGTTATGTTTCCTTTTGGCACAATGCCTTTTAGCCTGAATCCCATTTTTATACTTTTTTATTGTCATCTGCTTATGTGTGAAGTGTGGATCAACCACAAAATACTGTTCGAGGGAAAGTTACCTTTTCTAGATGATAACTCTGTGAAGTCATCTCATTGAATCAAATACCTTCTGATATGTTTATGGCAATCCTGTAAGGCTTTTTCTTGTTATATAACAGGGGTACATTAAAGGCACCTTCCAAATTGGAAATTTGTCTAAAATAAAGCAGTTTTCCCAAGAGCTCATTTACTTATACCAGCTTTTTGATTTCCCAATTCAGCTATTTCATTGATACAATTTCCCTAAGTTAGCAGGCCTAGGCCTCTATCCAATTTAATGATAAAAAGCCCTGGGTACCGTTTTACTAAACAGTTTACGCTTAAGATTTGCGTAAGTATAAAACAACAATTCCTCTTATTTCAATTTTGGACAAAGCAATATTTCAAAGTGACACATCATTGGAATCGTCTCTCCGAGACGCTTCCAATGAAGTGCCACATTGCAACATTGTAATTTCATTGAAGATACTATCCATGTTTATCAATTATGACTTACGCAAACATTTTCCGTAAGTTGTTTAGTAAAACGGGCCCCTGGACTGTTGCCCCAATTAATACTCCGAATACAAAATCCTCTCTAAAATCATTCATATTGGTATCACTTATATTTCAGGCTTTTCAGCGTTCTAGAAATGAAGCGCATCACAAGAAGTTTTATCACAGGAATAGTAAATAATGTGAAGACAAGAAACATTTCATGTACATCATGCAAATATGACAATAACACAGTCTCCAAAGCAAAGGCAAAACCATTTCCTGTCATCGACGGATCCGTTGATAAGACCTCTGACGATTTCCTCAAGAACCACGATGCCACCACTCTATTGACGTCACAATATCTACTAATTTTGACGAAGGCCCGTGCTGGTGGAGGGGAGAAGGCCATTGCGAGACATGTCAAACATAACAAGAAGCTGTTGGTGGGGGACAGGGTGAAGTTGTTGTTAGATGATGAAGAAGAGTTCCTAGAGTTAAGTCCCCTGGCAGGACATAACATGGAGTATGGAGATATTCCTCGGGCAGGTGTACTGATAGGTAGGTAGATTCTCTCAACTGACTTAACCCTTTACCAAACAATGACGACATTTGACCACTTTGTTGCATACGACTTTAGAAAACATTGGAGGAAAAGGAGAAATTGCTCGTAACAAGCAATTTTTCCATTTCCCCCAATTCAATCTGTTATGAATTGAAAAATAATCTTCTGATAGGGCAGAAAACATTGTGGGAAAAGGAGTAATTGCTCTTTTTCCCACAATGTTTTCCCAAACCATCTGCAACAAACTGGTCAAATGTCATTATGGTTTTGTACTGGGTTAAATGAATGTCGATGGTTCTACCTGGCTTGACCAGCCCTTATCAGCAGTTGAGTATGGGGTCTTCCTCCATCTTTAAGACTCGGGCATCTCAACATAACTGAAATAATGCTGATGCTATGTAAAAGCTGTATAAACCAACAAACTGATTGGTGGACATTTTTCAAATCTGTTACTTCTTGTACATTTGTAATGTATCCAAAATCTTAATCAGAACGAATAATAGTATAAGTTTCTGAGATAATCAAGGAAGAAACAATTGTGACATGAGGATAAACTGCTTGTTAGGAGCAACCTATCCTTTTGTTAAAAAGTTTTCTAAAGTTGTCTGTAGAATATGTGTCAGAGTTTGTAATATTTTAGAGAGGGTTATGGACAACAAAGCATATCCAAAGTCTTTTACAATCAAACTGTAAAAACCTTTTTGATGTACAATATTTCAAAATCATGGTTATTCTCCGTATCAGATAGTTTAAATGTGAACTCACAACAGAAAAATTAGATAGAATAAGTAAGCTAGGAAAATACACATGTAAATACCAACATGAATCATCAATAATAATAAAATTGCTCACTATGCCTTATCACTACTATCAATTCACTTGTTTGATACATTGTAAATTTCTGAAACCTTTCATCCTGACGATTAAGCAACACATTGATATCTTTGTACGCTTTTTTATTGCATTTTAGAAATTATCATTTAAAACTGTTTCATTGTATGAATTGAATATGGAATGTATTCTCAGAAAAACAAGCTTACTTTTGCATTACTCTATATTTATACAGGTATTGGAAAAATTCATGGAAAACATTGTATGATAATTGCGAATGATGCCACTGTGAAAGGTGGTACGATATATCCAGTCTCACTTCGGAAACAGCTTCGAGCCCAAGAAATAGCCCAGCAGAACCGAATACCCTGTGTGTACGCGGTGGATTCTGGAGGAGCATTCTTACCTCTACAGGTTATATTTTATGTTATCAAATTAGGGTTCAATGGAAGACTATTGTAAGTGCTTCACATTTGTGAAGCACTTACTATAATCTTGCATTGAACCCTCAAATTATGATAGACACATCTTTATAGTAAACAAATATCCTGGGTTTTGTGCAATTGTTAGCGTTTCACAATTAGGAAGCGCTGAGTATAGTCTTGCATTGAGTTCTCAAATTATAGAAGACCTATTGAAGCTCTTACTATAGTCTTGCATTAAACTCTTGTATTTTTGTAGACAAATATTATAGTAGACGAATATCATGGGTTCAGCACACAATGTGCAATACTATAGTAAGTGCTTCACATTTGTAAAGAATTTACTATAGTCTTTCATTGAAATCTTGAAAATTTCTGTAATATTCCCCCTCAGCTGTAAAGCTGAGGGAATACCCAATGTTATTAAGTCACATTGACAACTGAAGCTTTCAATTCAAGCATTTGTGATTGAAGGACTCACTAAAAAGTCTTGCATCGAACTTTCAAAATATTTATGATAATCCTTTCTTTGCTCAAAAGGATTCACAGTTTGACAATAATTGAATCAATTATGAAAGTTGTGATATATCAATGTGAAAGTGTAAATTCATAAACAACTAACAGAATCATCAGGAGATAAAATGAATGCCTTGTATTGCGTAAATTCTTTTTTTTTGTCACAAAGTTTAAGATAATTTTCAATTGTTAAAGCAAAGATGCTGTTATTAGGCACTGGGTTGATGAATAAGGACTCAGTTTATTTTTAGCTTGACTATGCAAAGAACAAGGAGAGCTATATTACTCACCAGGCCGTCAACATAACCTTCGGTGTCCTTTGGCATTACACATTGGCTAGTTTCACATCTCTTATTTTGAATTAAAGCAAATTATGCAGCTTTTTTTACTTAGAAAATCTTGGCTAAGTTTTTGCGCAAAAGTTTGTATCTCATAAACTACTATATGTAATCGGTTGATGCTTCACTTTGAGAAAAGTAATATCTATATAAACTATTTTTTTCATTTCAGTCTGAGATATTTAACCCTGGAGGTATGACATTTAGAAATGAAGCTGTAATGGGAGCAATGGGAATACCACAGGTAACTGACATGATATCTCCCACGAAAACATGATAAGTTACAACTTGTTTTCTCATTAATTGAAAAATCTGCCATTGACAATGAATAAACTTGATTTAATTGTTTGTATGGTGTTAAATGCCATATCAACAATATTTCAGGTATGTAACGGCTTTCCTGGATCAACCAGTACTAGGCTACTGCTCTGAAGGGATTTGTCAAAGGTCAGAATTTGATTTAAAGTATATCAATAAAAACAAGGATATGTAGATAGGTTAACTCATTGCCATTAAAAAGTTGAAGTATGATGTAGTCTTTTACCAAATGATAAAAGGAAAATATTTTCCTTAGTCATAATTGATTTACATGGTTATTACCTTAAATAGAAGGAAATAATTGCCCTGAGACATATCATTTGAAGTATCTTAGAGAAACAGTCAAATGATATGTCACATGGCAATATCATTTTCTCAATGTTTTTTGTCCAATGGTTTTTAACTAGTTTCTAACCCGTATTATAGCCCTTAGATTGCTGGGTGGTTTTTTAAAAATCAATTTTTGTGTTGTCTGCTTTCCAAAACCTTAAATATCTGCTTAATTTTGATGAGGAAAGATACTCAGAGTAGCAAACAGGTTAGATCACAGGCACACCGCCAATTTACTTGGCTACTGGCTTGAATCAAATCTGTTTGCATAAAACAGTTCCAGCACTACAAGGCATAAAAAAGCATTTTTTGAAATACTTTATAAATATCTTCTGCTGTTGTTTTCAATTTGAGCCAGTATCTTCTGCTGTTGTTTTCAATTTAAGCCAGTCACAAAGTCCCTAATAAGGGAGTAAATAAATTAAGTCAGAAATATTATTGATAATCTATTTTGTGATTGTTCTCCAAAATACCAGATAGCCATTGTGTGTGGAAGTTGTACTGCAGGGGGCGCCTATGTTCCCACAATGGCCGACCAGGCAGTGATTGTACATCAAATCGGGACGATATTTCTGGGCGGTCCTCCCTTGGTACAGGCGGCTACGGGAGAAATTGTTACCTCAGAGGAGTTAGGGGGAGCCACATTACACAGCAGGTATGTGTTACCAAGTTGAAAAAGAAAAATTCCAAAGACGTCTGCTAACTTGTCAAATGTTACGGACTGAGCTAAATGACGAACCCCCTTATATATATATTCAGCTCTATGTTTTTAAATCAAGATCCCTATAACATGGTAAATGTCTAAATACTGTTTGTTATAACTCAAAACCCATACATTGACATTTAATTTTGTGACTTGTGAAAGTGGAATCCAACCGCAGATGAGAAATAATATAAGCAACAAATAACAATTTCCTTTATGATATTGGTAATAAACCATCAAGTGAATGAGTAAATATTATCATTTTAGTTTTATGTCCCTTTTGTATTAGCCAGTTTAGGCTTCTGATAGGACAGGACATCATTTGAAGGACTGGTGAGGCAGTAAATACAAGAAACTTTTTAAGTATCTCTGAAATTTCCAGCAGCAAGATCAGTGGTTAAGGTGGCAGTCATAGAATTTGGGGTCCTGGGTTCAAGCCCCACCAACACTTCTGGTTTAGTGGTATTGACCTTGAACAAGTCACTGCAGAGCCCTAGCCTAGTACCGGTGAATCCAGGAAAATTATTACTTAACTTAAAGATTGTTGATTCCATACAAACAAGACCATACAAACAAACCATTATGTTCTCTTACAATACAGAATAAGTGGTTGTACAGATTATTTTGCTGAAACAGAGCAAGAAGGTTTCGAGATTGGGCGAGACATTGTTGAGACCCTTAACCTTCCAGACTACAGAAACCGTAAAAGAACACCAGAAGAACCCTTGTTTGACCCTGCAGAGTTACCTGGACTTATACCTCACATTAATCAGGAGACAATGGACATCAAGAAGGTGGACATAGTTAGGGTTTTCCCTTGACCTTGACCTCATGGTTAATGCTTATTTTAGGAACTGTTGACCCCTTATTTATGGAATTGTGAATAGAAAATTATTATTTCATGGGGCCATTTCATGAATTGGGGGTCATTTACTATGAAAGTTGGGGGTCAAGGAAAACCCTTTAGAGTTATGGATTTGAATCTGCTTGATCACAGTGATAGGATACTTAGAGACTAAAATCTTATTTCTTCCTAATATCATTGGAGCTGTACTGATTTATGAAATGTACCAGAGAATAGTGATTGGAAGTAAAATTTGTTTGACTATAAGTAGTTATAGCCTCTATTTAGTTAGATTTTATACCGCAATACAACAACCAAACTGCAAATTGTCTCCTAATTGAAAAAGCACCTTTAACCTTTTACACTAGTTTAAACCTTTTCTTTTTGTAGAATATAGTCTTGCATCAAATTCACAAATTATAAAAAAGAAATAATTGTTTTAAACAAATATTGTGGGTTCAGTGCAAATCGTGCAATACTATAGTAAATGCTCCATGTTTATGAAGCACTTACTATAGTCTTGCATTGAACGCTTGATTTGAGGGTGTGGTTAAGTCTTCCTGATATAGAGCATGTGATACTATTTTGCTTAATGTTTCAGGTGATATCCAGAATTGTAGATGGTAGCAGATTTCAAGAATTTAAGACTCTTTTTGGAGAAACTCTAGTCACTGGATTTGCACATATAGAAGGGTAAGATACCTTTGACAAGTGAAATCTTAAATTGCAATGTATTGTTAAAAATATACTTTTCATTTCATTAACATTCTGTATGTATTTAAGAGCTGTTACTGAATGAAAATTTCAATGTATTTTACAACACATGTCGTACCACACTCAACAAAAGCAGTATTGCAATCTACTTTCCAAACAGCTTTTTTAAGTAGAGATAAGCACTTTTTCAACAATCTTCAGTTATATTTTGGCTTTCCTTGGATTCACAAGTGCTGGACTAGGTGTCTGAAGTTTTTTGTCATAGGACACTCCATAGAAACCAGCTACTCTATTGGGGGTTGAACCCAAGATTCCTATGTTACAAGTCCTCCACCTTTACCACTTCCCAAGCTACTAATCCTTTCCCATATTGATTCAAACAATCAGTTGTGAGAGATGAATAAATCAGATGGAAAAATGTTGGTAAGACCATGGATTGAAATTTAGACCCCGGATTTCTAGGTTTCTGCATCTGTGTAATTTGTTGTCCTTTCTCGCCAAATGTTAACAAGCAAACAGGTAAATATCAGTGTACTCCCATTTTTACTGGCTACGAGTCAATCTAAATAATGCTTCAATTCAAATTTGACACATCTGATGCATAATTCTTCAGAAACCAATGTAACCAAGTAGGGAGAAACATGCAGCCAGACCGGGACTTGAACTCGGGACCTCCGTGAATTCTCTACTTACTGAGCTATCTAACGTTTTTACACATTCATTTCCACCTTATAAGTCGGGACCTTTACTACATCAATGGCACAAAAAGATAGATAGCTCATAAAGAACAATTTTTCTTTTTGTCACAAATGGTTTCTACCTAAAGTTGTAGAGGAAGTTATGAATTGTTTTGCTTTTTTTCTGCTTTTAGCTTTCATTTTAGACCAATCACAAAGTCCCATAGGGGGGGGGGGGGGGGGGGGGGGGGAATGAGGTATTCTAATAAATTGATGCATCATCTTGCAGACATTTGGTTGGAATTGTGGGTAACAACGGGGAGATGACCGATACCGCTGCAGCAAAGGGAGCTCACTTTGTAAACATGTGTTCAGAACGGTGTATACCGATGATATTTCTACATAACTCCACCCTGCAAAACCAGAACCATTCTGTAGGTAAGTGAAAACACAACTTTGGGAAACTAGCTTTAGATGTGCTTGTTCACAGATGTGAGGAAATTTGAAAGTTGAAAGCTAGCATCTTCTTAACTGTACACCAGCTGTATTTTTGTTATAATACACACACAGCAAAGAACCTTTGGATCAGAATACGTTTGTGTTAAACTTTTTAGAGCCTGTAAAAAACAGTTTATATGTATTTGAAATACAAATGAAATGATATTTGTCTACATTAAGATCTTGTAAGATGTGTGCATTAGTCTCTGTAACATATCTGTAAATGGGTATACACTTTTTTACTTTCAGGTGTGATTGGGGGCAACTTTTTGAGAGATCACGCCAAACTCATGTCGGCAATCAGCTGTTCCAACGTACCAAAGATCTCTGTGGTTGTTGGTAACAGTATTGGTAATGTGAACCATCTAATGGTAAGAAAATTTGAAGATAGTGATATGTTTATTTTTTAGGGGAAAAAACTCATGTTAAAAACCTTGTCTGTGAGTTATTTCGATGATTCAAGATTTCGCAAGTTATTTGAATGTTTCAAGAGAAAAGGACTTTTCATTATGAAAGAACAGCTGTGCTATATATATTGCTATATTCTGGTTAATATTGGTTGATAACACTGGTTGTGACTTGCTTACATTGGTAGTAGATTAAACATGCATATGATTTTTATTGTTTGTTTATTATAGTGTGGCCGATCATTCAGTCCCAATTTCATGTTCAGTTGGCCAAATGCGGTAATTGGAATGATGGAAAAGACACACCTAGCTCAGGTTATTGTTCAGGTATGTTGCGTCATTGTTTTGGTATGTGGTTGAACCCTTTACCAAACGCCAAAGTGTCCTGTCAAAGGACACTCTTGTAGAATAAGCAGTGCTAGTTGGGTGAAACCCAGAACCCTGGGTAACAAGCCTTTAACACTGGGCCATATTTTGTGGGTGAAACCCAGAACCCTGGGTAACAAGCCTTTAACACTGGGCCATATTTTGTAGAAATAACATTCAACTCTAACAAAAAAGGATGGAATAATGAATCATGTAATTCTTTGTAAACTGCAAGAGGCAATTATGACAGGTTTTGAAATTTTCAAGCTACAAAACTTCATACTTAATTATGGCCTTTTTTCTTTCAAGCAGGTTCATTGGTAGACATTATGAAGAAATGGAAATTTTGGTCACTATTATATCAGTATCTCTTTACTTATAAAGAGATAAGGGGTTTTACCTAAATAACAAAATAGATTTTCATTTTCAGTTTTAAAACTTATTGAGAAATTATGGCAACACATAACTTGTATATGTTAATGCTTACTGTAAGTGTCATGTGTTTTTTGTTAATCAGGAAAAATTCCAGAATGAGGTTAGAGAAGATGGATACAATGCAGAAAAAGAAGAATTTACTCACAAGCTGATGCATAAGTTATCAATAGAGATGTCTGCCTTTTACAACAGTTCACGTGTTAACGATGATGGGATTATTTTACCCCAGGATACTAGAATGGTATGTTTTTTCTTAACATCCATTACTGTGTAATGCTTGTTCACAGTTATGAGAATTTGTGAACGTTTAAAATACATTTTTAAAAATCTGTACAACAGCTGTATAGTATTATGATACATGTATACAGCAGAAAAGCTATTAAATCAAAAGTAATTTGTGTTAATAAATTTGGGTTAATTTCACCTCAGGATACTAGGAAGGCTTGCTTTTTGTTGACAGCCATTGCTGTCTATAATGCTTGTTTACAGATGTGAAGAAACTTGAAAGTTAAGAACATGTTTTGTTGACATCCTTACTATCTGATTTTTTCTTTACTCATTTCCAAATGCCTCACTTTGCTGCATAAACCGCAATACAATTTACAAACTCTTTGATAAAAGGATGACTTGCTTGATAATGCCAACTTGATCTTTTGTCACAATAGTTTCCAAATGGTATTATGACAAAAATGTAATTTCTCTTATACAGCTTTAGTCAACCGCTGGTGCATTCACTGTTTACCAGTCACAAGTTCTGTGGGGCTTCTTTGTCCTAGTGGTTAGAGTACAGAACATGGCCCCTCTCAGTGTTGGTTCAAATCCTGGAAACGTGATTTGAATTTTCATGAGAGATAGTCTCCAGACTGACTAATGGAATGCTGATGGGTTCTAGCTTGCCTATGGACAGTTGAGTATGAGGTCTGCCTACATCATTAAGAGTTGGGCTTAGCAACATAACTGAAGTAATGTTTAGGTCATGTAAAACTCATAAAAAACAAAAAAACATAAATTCTGATATTAGGCAATGGGTTTTCACATGTTTTACTATATGTGTGTGTGAAAATGAACATATAATGTATGAGGTAATGTGTAAGACAGCTTGTTTATTGCTAGAATATGCCAATTCTGTTTTCAGACTTTGGGAAGGTGCCTTGATATTACATCGGTCTATGTTCCAAGACAAACAACCCAGCATCCAGTGACTAGAATGTGATCAGGGAGGGATTTTTTCCTTGAATTGGAAAGTGGCCCAAACCTGTTGATTTTAGGAAGTTCTGTCTCTGAAATTGCTGAACTGGGAAACCAAAAAGCTGGTGTGACTTTTAACTTTGGGAAAACTGCATGAAAATTGAAAAACATCCTATTTGGAAGGTACGTTTTTTGGGCCCCTGTTGTTTAACAATTAAACAACCTGGATCAAGAGATTGTTTGCTTAAACATGAAATTATATCAATATCTGTTAGAGCTACAAAATAAAAATGAAGACATCAATAAAGGTGTATGGTTCAAACCTTGTGATTAACAGGGAACACCTTGCAATTCTCAATTCTTTCAATTGCTTGTCAGGTACATTGAATTGAAAGTGATAAGTATAGATTGTAAGAATAAGAACTTCCTTTACATTTGAAGTTAAATGAACAAGTTTAAACTTATTTGTTCTTCCCCCAAGCAACAAATATTTAATCATTCACATCTTTAGATCAAAGAAAAGGAGCAACAAAATTGACAATTTTTTAAATCACTGTGATATGCAGAAGTATTTCACCTGTTTTGGTTAACATTGCCTCGTTCCCATTTCATTTTTATTTATATATATGTTGCAATGCAAGTTTCTCTCTAATGGTTAATTATACATGTACAAAAGTGAAATCTACCTGAAGAGAAAAACATTTGAAATTATGTATATTTTTGTATGTAATCAAATATAACTTTGATATATATTTACTTGTTGTATTGTTATATTTTATAAACCTGATAAGGCAAAGGTTGAGCGCCACCAACCAAGTGTGTGTGAGGTTATAGATTTGAGACAATGCAAGGTCATTTCAAAGACAAAAAGAAGCGGTACTCATTGCTTTCTTCATTGGCACTCTGGGTAATGAGCATAGGATTAAAACTTGAGTACCATTTCTGGGTCAAATAGGGTACTATTGGGTTGTATCAAGGGGACATAGGTGTGTGTACCATTGCCATGGTTTAACTTAAAAATTGTTAAAAACGGTGAAATCCCATAACAGACGAACAAGTTGGTTGTTTTCTTTGGAAATTGTTTGTTTTCCGTGAATATGACTTTTTACTTTCTTTTGTTGTGAGCGAAAGTGGTCGAGAGGCAAAGTGCTGGCCTCTTGTGCCAAGGTTCCCGGGTTCGAATCCCAGTCAGACGAGGTCAAAATTTCCGGGACTGACCAGTGAGCACTGGTTTAATATCCAGGAAGGAGTCATCGAGAGTTGGTTAGAACAAGCTTTAATCGATGTAAAACAAATAAGGCAGACAATTTCACTTGAACACATTAGCATAGAACTACTATCTTTACTTTTATGCCAAGACAGGATAACCCATTACTTCATAATATAGCTCTATCTTTACATATCTGCTGCAGAAGACTTATCCCTATACCTATGCCAAATTTTAGACTGTCCCAAATTGAAAGAGTATGCAAACAACATTTCAAAATGTGATGAAATTGAAAAATAATCGTCTGATAGAGCAGAAAACATTGTGGGAAAAGGAGAAATTGCTCGTTAAGAGCAATTTCTCCTTTTCCCACAATGTTTTCTGTGTCTTCTGCAACAAACTGTTCAAATGTCGTTATTGTTTGGAAATGGGTTTAAACAAAAGGATATATTGCTCCTTATGAGCAACTTGTCCTAAATTACCATTGGTTTCTATGTAAGGCTGTATGTAGTGCTCTGTTGGCACCTTATACAGATCTTGTCTAGTTTTCATTTATGCCATTCGTAATTTATGTAATCTAAAATTCTATTCTACTCTGTTCACACATGTCTCATTAATATAAAAAAAAATCACTTTGAAGCATCTCATTGAAAATTTCCACAAATGAAAATGATTTTTGCCATTATAAAATCAGTTAGGGGAGATAATCAATTCAAAAATTAACATTGAAGCCTATGGAAAATTTAATCTTTCTGTCATGATAAACCGGTTTGATTTTTTAGAATAAAACTCTTGGTAGGAAGATGCATTACATGATTCTGTTAAAGATTTCAAACAGAAATCCAAACTTCATTGTAGAAAGCAGGAGAAAATTAATTTTATTAGTTCAGGGAAGACAACTCATGTAAACAAGGGAGATAATAACAATTCATACCATAACAAAATGGTTATTGCATGTTAACTGATTCATATTTATATCTTATAGTCAATTCATGCATAGAAACATTCGAAAATGTTTGATTATTAGGGGCCTTATACATTAAAAGGACAACGTAATAAATGGTCCCCAATGAGCCATCTACAATTTTTCACATTGTTCTCTATCCCTTAATCATAAAGTAATGTTTTTCTGTTATATATCGTTTTGCTTTGTTCTGTTGCTTTCAATTTGGGCCAGTCATAATGCTCATATGGCGAAATTTTGGTGAAATACGATCAGCTAGCTGTATTTTGTTCTAGTGAGCATTTTGTCCTTTGATCACGATGGTTGCTACTGAATGTCATGAAGGGTAATCTATTTTAAGATGATTTGTTGTCGTCTGCTGTTGTTTTTAATTTGGACCAGTAAAAAAAATTTATTAGAGGGGAATGGGTTAACTATTGAGTATGGGCTAGTGTGATATAAGGGAAGTAGTTAGGCAATGCAGAACCATTACGAAATTACAATTGAGTATGTACTTTTAGCCTGGTTAACCCATTACCAAACGATAACGACACTTAACCACTTTGTTGCAAATGACTCTTGGCAACATTGTGGGAAAAGGAGAAATTGCTCGTAACGAGCAATTTTTCCTTTTCCCACAATGTTTTCTGCCCTATCAAAATATTATTTTCCAATTTCATCACAATGTGAAATGTCGTCTGCAAACTCTTTCAATTTGGAACAGACGAACTTTTGGCGTTTGATAAAGGGTTAATTGCGTACTTGAGAGTCTATGTAGTTGTACGTCATATCGCTAAGAGAGAATAAGATATACGGTAGACTGGTACAATCTGCTCATTAACAAGGAAATAAAAGTTTGAACAAGAAGTGAGATTACGGCGTCCTATGAGAAGTCACATCTGGTTTAATTGTGGTAGATAAGGCATGAAGTCACACGACCTTGTGTTACATGCTCTTTGTACCAGTGGCGTAGCTCCTTCAATGTACTTTAACCCATTACCAAACACTTACGACATTTGATCAGTTTGTTGCAGACAACTCTGGAAAACACTGTGGGAAAAGGAGAAATCGCTCGTGACGAGCAATTTTTCATTTTCACACAATGTTTTCTACTCTACCAGGAGATCCCTTTCCAATTTCATCACATTTTGAAATTTCTGCAAACTCTTTCAGTTTGGGACATTATAAATGTTGGCGTTTGGTAAAGGGTTAAGGCAAGCGCCTTCATATTTATCTCAAGAATTTGAATAAAAATTTGGACTTCCCGCGATCGAACTAGTCCGCTGAGAATTCACTTTGATGAGGATGAACACATGAGTAAATGGGTACCGGTATGTATTATAATGATTGGTTAATAGTCCTCGAAATACAGTTAATAAGGGGACACTGGACGAAAGATAACAGCGCGAATTTGTCCATAAATCAAAATGGAATAATTTCTTCAAAGACACAACTCGCCATTTATTAAATTTCTGATCTCATAAAGATTACAACAAAAACATAAGCGCATTACTTGCTTCTTTTAGTCATGTGAATACGCATACGGTTTATTTCGAGAAAAGAGACAAAAATCTCATACATGTACGTTTCTACACATCGATTCCGAAAATTTCCAAGGAAACTGAAATAGAGTAAGTTTCTTTTCTTTTCGGCATGTGCACACTTATTTCATTAATTCTAGAAAAGAAAATCAAAGAGAAATAAGGTTTGAGAAACAGTTTATTTGAATGCTTATTAAAAGACCAGTGCTTCCTGATGGACACATTTAATACATGTAAACACACCATTGGGAAAAACAATCTAAACTCTTCAGATCCATAAAAAACGACCTTGGCATAATTAAGGATGCCGTATTATTATACCATTGCATAAAACCGATGTGTTCAGATTGATGTGCAACGTATGTTTCTTTCAATGGCATTTCACAGGATAATATTGTGTTTTCTTTCTTATCCATGTTTATCAGTTTTACTTAAGGAAGTATTTTTCGTAAGTTGTTCAGTAAAACGGTAACCTCGACCTCGTTTAAATGAGGTGTACAACCACACGTTTGAGTCAAGCTACGCCTCTGTATCTGAACCCTCTGTGGTTGACCGATTATCTTGCCGACCTTTTGTCGGGACAACACGGTCTAACGTTCCTCTTCATAGGTGCCTGGATGCATATTCTCGTTTGATGTTGAAAGGATTTTTCCCCATCAACTCCATTGTTTTAAACATTTACTAAACGCCAAATTTTCGACTGTCCCAAATTTGAAGAGTTTGAAGACGACATTTGAAAATGTGATGAAATTGAAAAATAATCTTCTGACAGGTCAGAAAACATTGTGGAAAAAGTAGAACTTTCTTGTAAAGAGCAATATCTCCTTTTCCCACTTTGTCTTCCAGAGTCGTCTGTACCAACTGGTCAAATGTCTTTATTGTTTGGTAAAGGGTTAAGAATATTTCTTACCTACAACGTACAAGCATAATATCTACGCATTTCATTAGAAATTTCTATGCTCGTCTGTTCTACAGTTTTAATATTTTAGCTTAATCAATTTTCCCAATGTTGAACACATGACTTTTTTGAATAGGAAAAGGATCAGACGACAACAAAGAAAAAGACTTTTGATTCAAATTGTGCGCTAAAATCATTGTGACAAAATGACAAACAGTAACACAGTAAACGGTCGTCCCAGCCATACAGGCGTCTACAGAAGATGCGTAAAAATGAAAGAGAATGGAGTTAATGGTTATAACACAACCATATGACCACATTATCAACTCCGACCGCCGAGTCAGGAATTGAAAGTATTACAAATCCAATTGGATTCGTTTTATCGTTCCTGCTATTTTCTGTCGCATTTGCGCTTTTAGTTTTGACTTCATACACATTCGCCGCAAAATAAGGAAATAAGATTAAGTCTTACTAAAGCTTTTGATCTTTTTTTGCAAATGTCGTCCGGTTTTCAAGCATTTAAAGGTATATTGATGTCAGGTAAGAAGTAAAAAGAGCCTAATTTCCCGTTTCGTCTAAGACAAACCAATACTGCCTGTAAAGGGGTTTACGGAACCGATCAAATAACCCCCTAAAGAAAACATTCATATCCGATCAGTAAAAACGCTGTCTATTTATACCAACATGTTCTCTTTATAAATGCATTAGGTTTACAAATTTGCACGAACGTTCCACGAACGTTACATAACTTCGTCCCAAGTCGTTGCCTTTGGGGAGTAGGCTACGTATAGAAGGAGAAGTCTTCACCCCACCGCTGCCATCATTGTAACGCGCGGAAGCAGTGAAAAACACTGTCGTCAACTGGTCAGATTTTGTTTTTTTTTTATATAAAGTTTGCATTTTCCCTTTAGGATTGCGCAGGATTCACAAACATGTATTAACGTTCCACGAATTTAACAGTGGTCAATATCAAGGAATATTACATGTATACATTGCTCATATTCAAATTAAGGTTATTCTATTTTATAGACCTTAATGTTCATTAAACATCTCGCCTATTAAACGCCATATTATTATAATTGCTTTAACCCATAACCAAACTATAACGAAATTTAACCACTTTGTTACAGATGACTATCGAAAACATTGTGGGAAAAGGAGAAATTGCTCTTGACTTGAGGTAGAGTACCCATAATCCGCCATTTTAAAACTCATTTTTCCATGTGTTCGTTTTCTGCTGTTGCTTTCAATTTTGACTCGTCACAAATTCCCATATATGGGAATAGTTAAGGTTGAAAGAAATCCCTGATATAGCATTATAGATTAGATAAAGTTATTAAGTTATGGCTATGCTATACTTAAGACCGCATGTATATGAAAAACTACTTAAGTATTATCCCCTCAACCAATTAGCACAATTTTCTTTCAACATAAATTGAGAGGTTTTACAGAATATCTTTGAATTACTGAAATTGGAATTGTGTTCACCTTTGTTATTTCTCCAATTGAAACAATGATTATAGAGGTGTTATATAACATCCCAAGATGCGTTGGCCTGCTTCGGAAAGGGCAAAATTTGACATAATATCTGCCGCTTCGACCCTTAAACTGTTCGCAAATATAAATAGTTACATATATAGCATTGAAACACAACAAAACTGAAATTGCTTTTCCTGAGCATTTTCATCTTTTGAAACGATGTTTAGAAAAATGTGTGGTGTTTAAGTAAGCAAAATAGGCTGTGTTTGCGTAGAGTTGAAAATGATTGCAACTTACCAGCACTTTTAATAGTTTATTATCTTGTCGACAAAATTAAATTGCAATTGTGCAAATAGAATGATAAAAGAAGCATGGGAAAACTACACTATTATTTGATACAAATTTAGTTTAGTGGTACAGCAATAGAATTTGATCAGTATGCATGATTCCAAATGTCGTCTGCTTTAAACTGAATGCGTTCATGTAAATTCCGGTTTATATCAGGTAGGGAAGGGTTAAGAGGACATGATAATGAATTTAAACGGAGACGCCGAGGTCATTTGTTCTGGCACACGATAACATTTCTAGAATAAAGTGTACCAGTTACAGGATGGCGCCAACCAAAATTACAGGTCTTCAAATAAAGGATATTCGGTTTCCAACTTCCTTGGAAAAAGATGGATCCGACGCTATGGTAAGTTTACTTTCTTTCTTTTGTCGTTAGAATAACTTTTCTAAATTTGTCTTGAATTATTTTACTTGATGCATTGGGCAGCTAAGTTTAATTTTCTGACAAATAGCATTCAAAGGTAAAATGCAAATTTTAGTAAATCGTATGAATGATGTCGTTGATTTTCTAGGATTAAATAAATCGATTGGTGAGAGAATTGTGGCAAATCTTCAAAATGTTTCCAAAAGTAAGCGTACAAAGTGGCATTATTGTAACATTTTTTTGAGGCAAAAGCAGTTATGGTTTGGGAACAGACGCAATAGAACAGTGTATCGTTTTACTAACAGTTTTTGATTAAACTTTGCGAACGTTAAAATATACATTCCCTCTTATCTCATTATTTGAACGCGTTTTTAACAAATCTGACAGCAAACGAAAAGACATTCGCTTGCGAATTAAGCGTGTTGGATATTTTTAGCATGTAAACTTGATAGTAAATTGTTCTCTTTTCTGATCGGCCAGCATTGGTGCACCTCAACCAATGAACGCGAAACCAGTTAATGAAGAAGCACTTCCTTTTCTGTATTAACTCTTATAGTGCTGGAACCGACTTCGTGCTTATGCAAACAG
Organism: Cerastoderma edule; assembly: GCA_947846245.1. Taxonomy (NCBI): domain Eukaryota; kingdom Metazoa; phylum Mollusca; class Bivalvia; order Cardiida; family Cardiidae; genus Cerastoderma; species Cerastoderma edule. Next base: position 47,172,620 of record OX401405.1, read on the forward strand.
GTTAGATCCGGGCCAGCCGCCAAGTGAATTGGCCGCTGGCCTGTGATTTAACCTGTTTACTTCTCTTTCCATGCCTTTTCGTAACAATATTAAGCAGATATTTAAGGTTTTGGAAAGCAGAAGACACACTTCTTTTTTTTCCAGAAAATTACTCAGCATTCTAAAGGTTAATAGAAATAGCAACATCTATAAAAAGAAGCAATGCCCTCATGGAAACAATCATTGACAATTTTAAGCAAGCATATTTTTTTCTTTCAATCAGAAATGTATAATTTTGCTTACTATAAATGTATTTTTGGTTTGTGAAGTCTTATTTTAGTTTTTTTACTGCTGTGTATTTCAATGTTTTTGACATTGCTCTATGTTGTAACATTTTGCAAATGGCCAATGCCAATGCCATAACTTTCCACCGAATGCCAAATACAGTTGAGTTAAGTATTCAATGCATCTCTTTATACAACCTAGCAAATGTGTCAATCTTTCCACAATGTTGAATGAATTTCCCCATTTTTATATAATTCTTTGAATAGTTTAATTCCTCGTCGTATACTACGTACCTTGTGCACATCTGTCTTATAAAACACTCGATAACATTGTGGCGAAATGAGTGTATGTTTATTCGGAGAAAATTCACAGTTGTCCAAATAATGTCGGATGTCCTCTACAATAAAGTTGTTCAATTTTTTTTGTATAGGAAAGTCTACCCGCATTTATGGTTAAAGGGTAAAGACAGTCCGAATTATTGAATTTTGTTACGGAATCATTCTTGTAACGGTTCCACAGTTATTTGGACGTACAATCACTAACGAAGTTTGCAGAGGTGTCCGAATGTGCAAAAATGCTTCTGAACTATGACACGCCTTTTACCTTAACCCTTATAGTGCTGGAACGGGCTGCATGCTTATACAAACAGGTTAGATCTAGGCCAGCCGCCAAAGTTATTGTCGGCTGGCCTGTGGTATAACCTTGCTATTCTGGGTATCTTTCCTCTCCAAATTATGCAGATATTTATGGTTTTAGAAAACAGACGACACATAAATCCATTTTCAACCAGCATTCTAAAGGTTAAATGCCGAAAAAATGTTTGCATGAAGCCATCTCCCATATCTAGTACCTAGTACATTTTCTAACTGACCCTAACTCAAGCTAATTTTGGAACGGTATAAAGTCCTCCTTTTCGATTTTATTTTATTTTCCAAATCATTTAAACGGCAATTATATTTCAAAACGAGAGAATATTCGCTGAAGTATGCATGCTCTCCGTAAGCAGTTTCTGATTCTGTTACAATAGTTTCAAAATGGCAGGATACGAAAAGCAACTTAATACAAAGTAACGTTTAACCCATTATGTCATTAATTAATTTAATGAGCAGAATCTGAAAGCATTTAGCTGCTGTCAAATATTGAATATCTAGTTCCTATTTCGTACTTTGATCGGGAAGTTTGTACAATTGCATCTTGCGAAAAAAACCGGTTTTTTTTTTCTTATTACTATCAGATGTGCAATATATAGGTTGGTGGATTTAGATGTTATGCCTGCTAAGACCCATGTATAAGTGTATATTTATGTTTATATTCAAACAGATTTTGCTACTCACCAAAATAAACTTCTCTTTGGCACAGTTTCATTGTATTCATAGTCAGGAACAGACAGATTCATGAATACGTTATTCCGTTTTCATATACATTTTACACGTTGAATATAAAGTGTTATCTTCGTTGAACGTTTATGCAAATTTTAGAACCGAAAGCATTTGATTTCTTCAAACTGAAGGGAATAAAACCACAAACGACCTTCGATAATTTAGATTATTCTTTAATCATACCCAGTTTCTCACATCAAAGTTTATGGTTGTCTATTTTTGAACACATATGGGTTAATTTCACTACCTGGCTTTACATGTAACTTTGTTCCCCCAGCATTCTGCCCCAGATTATTCATGTCCATACGTTGTCATAACGACGGATGGTGACCTTGAGGGACATGGGATGACCTTCACATTGGGTAAAGGCAGTGAACTAGGTAGGGATGAACACGCGTGACTGTATCGTGTTCTTTGTCTAACTTTCCACGTTAACCCTAATAGTGCTGGAACCCACTTCAAAATTATGCAAACAGGTTATATGCAGGCCAGCCGCCAAATGAATTGGCAGCTGGCCAGTAATCTAAACTGTTTGCTTTTTTGAGTATCTTTCCTCATAAAGGCTAAGCAGATTAATAAGTATAAGTAAAAAAAAGGTTTTTGTGTCGTCTGCTTTCCAAAACCTTGAATATTTACTCATCTATAACAGGAAAAGATACTCAGAGTAGCAAACAGGTAAGATTAAAGGCCAGTCGCCCATTCATTTTGCGGCTGGCTGGCCGGGATCTAATCTGTTTGCTTAAGCATGAAAACGGTTCAACCACTCTAAGGGTAAGAAATGTAATAATGTACTGTTTTGTCTCGTCTTTGGTTATATTCACAGGTGCTTGAAATAATCTTCGATAGTATCCCAATACATGCACTGTATATATACTTCTCATATATATACATGTAGTTAGTATATAGTGCATATATGGGGATATTATCGAAGATTGTTTCAAGCACCTGTGGCAATATCAATTCTTTCAAGAAGCATGTATCGGGTATATTTTGAATTTTGGGCCATATATCTAACCTCTGTCAGCTTACATATCCCAAACTACTTCAATGTTGGTATTGCATTTTGTACTTTACTGTGAAGAACTGTGTGTGTTACCTTTGTGATAAAGAGGTCCTTCCCAGGGTGTTTGATATTTCTAAGCAAGGGCATATGTACCAATATGAACTCTTTGGATTATCCTATGAAAATCAAGTCACGGAAAATCCCGAGTAGTTACGATTGATCTCGGTAATGGCTGGTTTCCCTTTCTTCTCAGCACGGGAGCCCTGACTACTCATGTGCCTACGTTGTCATAGAAACCGACACAGAACTAACAGGTCATGGTCACACCTTTACAGCTGGCAGAGGGACAGAATTAGGTATAGACCAAAGTATTCATGTTTAAATCCGTAGCTTTTCCGCGGCGGGAAAACTTACGTGAAGTAGTTCCACCTCGTTTAGTCACACCGTTCAATGTATGAAGGAAGGCGTGGAATTTGGTTGCTTGAATGTATTTTACCTAAAAGAAACAAAACTTCATTCAGTTCACGATTTCCGATTACTACAGATTGAGGAATTGTGCCTCTGTCCTATACAGTCTTTGAAGACTAGGGGTGGCGAAATCTGGTTTTGATGTACTTGTACGTAAATGCAAATTTCATTTCTGGACTAGTCCGTTTAATGGTTATAATGTTAATTTTAGTAAAATAAATAACACTTGTCCGTCAAGGCTTTCTGACATGCATGGGCAAAACGGGTACTTGGTAGTTCCACCCCTGTAGACTGAATAACGTATCGGTGTAAAATTAGATCACGATGTCGTAACGACTTGTTGTTGATATATGGTATGCCACTGACGTCTCTGAGAGCAGCAAATAGACAAGGTAGTAGTGTTTCTTCTATGTTGGTGTGTCCACCAAAACGTGCACTTTACAATAGAAAAGGTTCAGACCACAGGGGTCAAGGTCGTTTGGCAAACCTATACTATCAATATAGTTTAGATTGATAAAATAGGTACATTGTATATCAAACGATTTAGGTCCATGTGGTTCAGAAAAAGAATCAAACCAATCAAGTGCAATGTTTTAATATAGCGTTAACAGATAATCATGAATAAAGTTAGTAACTGTGTTATGATAACACAGCATCATAATCGCCGATGAAGCTTGCTAATATGCCGAATGCAAATTTAGGGATTTCTTTCACCCTAAATACTGCGGAAACATCACATAGCGTCAAACTTTTAATAAATGAGCATTCTGGAATGTAAAGGTAAGTTGAATGAAGATACCTTAAAACAGTAAAGGGCTATCTCACAGATCTTTCTTTGTATTTAATTTTATCAATCATTTTATGTTGTCTCCGTGTAGTCATTTTAATTAAAAAGGACATTTCATTTTGAAAAGATTTAATCCTCATCTAAATCCTCATCTAAATCCTCATCTGTGAAATAATCTTTTTAAACTGTTATAAAATGGTACTATTAGCATTATGCATGTGATATAATCAGAGCTAATATAAACTGCAGCTTTTATAGAAACGATTGACTAACACATTGACAAACAACTATCAGAGACATAGATTTACAAGACAAATATCAAAATGTTTTCCACGGCATGTGTCAAGTCAAATATTTTAAAGTATTTTCTAACACATACATGGTATGTTTAAATTTTTGTAGAAAAAAAATAAAGGAAATAGAAAAGTACATGCAAAATATTTTGTCACAAAGGGAGTATTTGTAGACCATAGATTAGATATCTTTCTTTGTTACAACTTTTTTCCAGCTGTAAGTGCAAACTATTTCAGTTATGAGAACCAAATATATTTTCCTCAGTTCTTACAGTATTCTCCCTTTATACAATTAAGTATACTAATGAAACAAGTTTCAAATAGTTTTACAGAAAATAAGAGTACATGTACTGTAACCTGTTTGCATATGATAAGAAAATATATTTATTCCCTGTTTTATTTCATATTCAGAAAAGAATTAACTCATTTGTGATTTGAATTTCTTTTTTACAGTTTTGGGGGTATCATATAAAGGACGAGTACATTTAAAAATTGAAACCTTTTTCTTTTATTGTTTTTGTACATAAGCAATATGAGTAGGCCCCTATTTAATCTGCAATGCATCATTTCATTATTTTTTTTTTATATAAATTTGTTGTCTAATAACTTTTTTTTCAACTCGGAATTGTTTATCAATATCTCCTGCAGCATTCAATGCTTGACTAGTTACTTGTATAACTTGGAATTTATTCCTGAAATATGACCACTTTCGACTGTGACATCTTGGTTATCTTTTCCAGTAGCACCAAAAATGTCTCACAACATATAAGAAAAATCCTTTCATTTACAATAATTGATTACAACAAATAATTACATTGATATCATTGTATCATTGACACATTTTTCCTGCAGCATACGACGCCTGATTATTCATGTGCATATGTTATAGTCCAGACCGATGGCCAACTTGAAGGTCATGGTCACACTTTTACTTGTGGGCGGGGCACAGAAATAGGTAGGTCCAATCAGATAACACCATCCATATCTCCATGGATACATATACAACCAATAGCAGTTAGACAGCACTCATGTATCAAGAAAGGATCAAATTACCATGTGACATATCATGGGTTCAGTGCAAGACTATCGGAAGTGCTTCATAAACATGAAGCACTTACTATAGTCTTGCACTGAACTCTCGTCATGATGAAAACCATTGCGATAAAAGGAGAAGTTACTCATATTGATCAATCTATCTTTTTGATATCTTGGACTTGCAGTCATCTGCTGAAGTTGCCTTAGACAGGTAAGTCAAGTAAACTTAAACTGAATTCAATGTAAAACTCACCAAGGGAATTGTTTCAAAATAACAAACATCAATAGAAGACCACAATCATGTATAAAAGAAGACAAATGTTTTTTTTTTGTCACAATGAGGTAATCAAAAAAAGCCAATTATGGTTTGTACTGTTCTCAATGAATCTTTATAAGTCACCCACTTTGGGAGATTTGTAAAGTTATAAGAAAAGTCTTCATGAAATAGAGGGGTTAATCTTTTAATTCATTTTTATTCATTGAATTCTTTCCTTAACTCAATTGGCTTTAAATTGCCTCTAGAACAATCATCAATCTTAAACATTAAGCAAATAGGGGAAACTTGTTCATGAATACAATTTGATTGTATTAGAACGAAAAGTTTCCTCATGGTTGATTTTGGTTTAACATCATTTTCAACAGTATAAGTTATATTACATTGCTCAGTGCACATACCCATGTGTCGGGTATTTTATTACATGTATTTTGCATTTTCCTAAGGTGCTGACTGCTTTCTCTCATGCATACAATTGTTTAAGCTGTTTCTAAAACTCTTTGGAAGAGCATATTGGTCAATCTGGGTCTAAAACTCATGACCCCTGTATTTCAACATGGGAAAGTTTGCGAAATAAACTTATTGGAATCATTGTTGAGCTGGAATCCAAAATATGACATTGAAGAATAGAAGAGTTGTCTTGTTAAGAGTCAAATCCCCTTTATATTTGTTACTCTATATTTCTCCATTCTTACATTCTAAATTCATTGCAGTATGTTATGCTATCAAGACCATGTCAAAGATGGTTGTTGGAAGAAATTTGGCAGACATTTTCAACAATTTTGGTGATTACTACAGAGAACTCACAAGTGATGACCAGGCCAGATGGGTAATTGACCTTTATATATGCTATATACTCCCTATAGAATTGATAACATAATTGTTTAATCCTGCTATATAATATTGTTCCTGATGCAAATTTAAAGCAATAGAAGACTCCTATAATATAACACAAATAGCATGTTCTTTGTGATACTTGGTATAAACTACAGTGAAACAAGGGGGACAAATCATATAACAAAAATGTCTTATCCTTAAAAAGGAATATATGAATGGTCCAAAGGGTAAGAAACAGCAATTGCCAAACGGAATACAAAAAATGTCTGTCATTATTTAATGGGAATTTATCCTTTTTTCATACAAGTTAAAGTCTTCTGCAACAAGTTCTGTTCACCTAGATCACCGGAAAACATTTTGATTATCAAAAGCAATTTCATTTTTTCATCATAAGTTGTTTTGATAATTAATGTTAAGGCATATCGAATCATGAAAATTACTTTTGGCTCACACAACTTACATATAAAGAAACACAATACAGTATCAGTTAAAACCCTAAACTTTGATAACATTGAATATTTGTAAGTCACTTCATATCTTTTGTCATGAACCGCTTTGAAGCAGTGAGTAATTTGAAATGCTAATAAAATACTCACAGATCACTATTTTACGATGATATCCAACTTTCTTTCAGGTTGGTCCTGAAAAAGGAGTAGTACATCTAGCCACTGCTGCCATTATAAATGCATTGTGGGATTTGTGGGCGAAGATGGAGGGAAAGGTATGTAATCACTTATGACAGAAGTGAGCTCACCCATGCTAATTGGCTGGATAGTTTTTCTAATGAGATTATCTTTAACTAGTTCCCTTTTAAAGGGAGTTATAAGAATGACTCGTCAAAGATAAAAGCAGCAGCAGATTACATTTATGAATTAAAAAGAAAAATGATACAAGGTCTTAGGTAGAAACCATTGTGATTAAAGGAGAAAAGTATCATACTTTTTAAGAACAATTTCTCCGATTGTCACATTCATTTACAAAGTTTAGAAGCAAATGATGTAAGAAGAGTTTTTGTGGAGTAAGGGAGTGAAGACAAGGCTAGGATAATATTTGCCTTTGACACCATCTGACTCCCTTACACCTTTTTTAACCCATTACCAAACAATAAAGACATTTGACCAGTTTGCTAAAGAACACTCCGTAAAACATTGTCGTGATGAGCAATTTCTCCTTTTCCCACAATGTATTCTGACCTATCCAAAGATTCGATCTTTTTCAATTTCATCATATTTTGGAATGTCGTCTGCAGATTCTTTCAATTTGGGATGGTCGAAAATTTGGCGTTTGGTAAAGGGTTAAAAAAAAATATGTGTTACAACATGCACATGCAACCTGAGTTTTGAGAAACCTCTCACCCAGAAAAAGAAACCATGTGTAATTAGCAATTTCTACTTTTGTCATGATGCCTTCACCCCTGAAATATCATACAGATTTTCCTTATTTCTTTATCCTTATTACTTTGAAAACCTAAAATGGCTCAAGGAGAAATAATTCAATAAAATTATTTAATTAGATCATTTTTATAACTGATACCTTCAAGCTTATTATTGGCATACTTTCTTTAAATATTACTGGCATACTTGATTCAAATTATATAACTTTATGAAGGATAATAAGAAGCCTGTTGTGACTGGCATATCTTATTCAAATTATATAACTTTTATGACAGATCTCTATCAGCTTTTTTATTGGCATACTATTTTCAAATAGATTATTTTCTTTGATGGCTCACTAAAACCTGGTTATTTGTAAACTTCATATGCATTAGATTGATCACTTTTATGCTGGATCTCTAAAAGCTTGTTATTTGCATACTTTTCAGCCATTTTGGAAACTGCTTGTAGACATGCCTGCTGAACAGCTGGCTAACACAATAGACTTCAGATATCTGTGAGTATTCAACTCATGAATGGTATGCATTGACAGATATTCATAAATTCAAAGTTTTATGAATATAATGTAACATTTGCAGCTTTACATGGCAGTATCTTTACGTTACTTTGATAAACTCCTAGAACAGCTGTGATAGTGAATCTTAAATGTGCGAGACTTGAATGAACATGGTTTTTGTTTTGACATGCAAAAGAAATATTAGATACTATCAGTTAATTACGTCATTATGGATTTATTTTGACTGGTCCATATTGAAAACAATACCAGCAGATGTTTCAAATATTGCCTTTTGATGAAATTAGTCAGAAAATAGTAGTTTATAGCATAATGATCTAATTCATTTCCTAATATGGAAACATGTGAGCCTAATAAGCATAAAACAGATAGCAAAATATAAAGAAAAAACTATGTCTTTATATGATATTGGCAGAAGCCATCGTGACAAAATGACAAACTGCTCATAAGGAGCAATAAATCCTTTTTTCATAATTGTTTCTAATGATGTCTGAAGCAGATATGTGCCAAAGTAATTTGTAAGAGACGAAAAAAGGTAATTTGTACATCTCTTTATTTTCAGAACTGATTTACTTACAAAGGAGGAAGCTATTGGTAGGCAATTATCACAGTTTTCTATCAGCTTTGTTTTCTTTTTCCAAATACCTTTGCATCTGTATAAAGCACTTGTATACACCATATCAACCAACCATAATGAATGTAGACAGAAGTGAGTTGTATAAGACCCGATTGCTTGATATAAGGAGTTTTCTTGATTACTTCCTTACGTCCTAAAACATTATAGACTCAGAATCAATTACTATTCATACACAGTTAAAGAGTGGTCGCTTAAAACAAGATTGACTGCAACTACAGTCTGATTATGAATTTTGAACTGAAACAAATGCAGCTCACAGGGAATTAAAGCTACAAAGGTTGAGGCCAATTCTTGAGAATAGAGGGAGTTAACTTTATAAGCCATAATTGGATTGTCACAAGAACTGGTTTCCTACAAAAGAAGCATGATCAAGAATGATTTATCTAAATTGTAAGAGCTTGATGTACAATCCTTATCAAATAAACAAATTCAAGCTTAATGCAGCCCAAAACTATGATGAAAACCTCATTCAATCACTAAACATGTTTTTGCTTTTTATTTATGCAAGTATTCTCTATAAAAGACAAGGTTACTATCCCAGTATTTAAGATTCCATACATACCACTAGCAAGTGCTTCAGAAACATGAATTACTTCTATAGTCTTGTATTGAACCCTTTACCTGCATTAATTAACATATTATAAATGTTGCATATCACATATTGATGGGGTTAATGTAAGACTATATAGTTAAAAAGTAATTCCTTCATAAAGGTGAAGGATTTAGCATTATGAGTGTTGTAGTGACCCTTCAATTTGTTATACCATCAGTCAACTTAATTTTTTTTTTTTTTCATTTTACTTTACAGCCATGTTAAAAGAAATGGATTCTGGAAAGGCAGAGAGAGGTAATATGGCCTATCAAACTCTCTTATTCTATTTCCTGTCTACCATTCTATCAATCTTTATCTGTAAATTCAATTGTCATGAAGCTTAAGATAATCATATCATAATGACTTCATATTCAATATGCATGTGTAACTAACAAACCATATAGCAACAAATATCTTAAACTAGAAAAAACTCAAAGCAAAAGGTAAGTCTTTAGGAAAAGAAATATGTATCAAAATCTTGTAAGATTTAGACTCAACTACCTTTCATTTGAACATGCACCTATAAAAAACTGTTGCTCAGTGAAACAATCTGCAATGTTAAGCAATTCTTATCAAACAATTCAAAAGATATTATTGAAAAACACTATAAATGTAAACTTAGAAGACTGTACAGATTATTCAAATAATGCAATATTGGGATATCAAGAGAGTTTGGGTTGTCCCCCCTCCTTCAAACATTTTAAAAATTTATTTCAATCCTAACTAGATTACTAAATTTATGAGATTTTTGCAAATGTATGTTCATGTTAGTGATTAGCCTGTTTTGGATGCTTAAAGATTCTTACATTGCATGAGAGAACAATATACATTGTATAAGGAATAAAAAGTGTCTTTAGACATTGCCCACAGAAATCCTTATAATTGTGTGCATCTTCTCCCTAATGTTTTCCTACATAAATGGTTGGGTCTGTCCTACAAAAGTTAATTTTGACAATATATTTCCTAGTAAATGTAATATTTTAAAATTAAGAATATTAAGAGGAAAAGAGAACACCAGAAAAGTGTTAATTCAGACATGACCTGAACATGAGTCCTAGCTGTGTAATCTGTATCATACTTTTTAACACATGGCTTATTTTCATTCATAAAAATAAAGTTATCTTTGAGATTCAAGGGTAATGCCAATTCTGTCAAAGATTGATGTAAAGTTACGAATCATTGTGAGACATGCCCCTGGTAAATACCATCCATATCTTACAGAGGCCGAGTTATACAAGACTGGTTACCCAATCTACATCACATCATGTGGTTGGCTGGGATACAGTGATGAAAAAATCACTAAGGTAAATGTCTTCATCTTTATCAATATCTTGTCTTATCCTTTCTCTGCTCTAAAGATATTTTAATAGATCCTTAGGACAACTTATCATCAAAGTAACTATTTTATAGTCTATCTGATTTTTTTCTCAAATGGTTTATGAATGAACACCGTGAGTCTAATATTGACAAAATGATACAAATGCTATTTTGGTCACATTTTTTTTCAATAGCCATCTGTTGCTATTTCATTAAACTGTCTCTGTTTCCTGGTAGTAGTATATAAAGGTTTTAAGCAATGCATATGCATCTACAAAAGCTTGTAATATATTGTAAGTCACAGTGGTGCAGTGGAAGAGTGTCGTCCTCTTGTACTGAGGGTCCAGGGTTCCAATTTCCGTTAGGCAAAGTGAAAATTGCCGGAACTAGTCCATGTGAGCACTGGTAAAGGTTCCAGTGAGCAAGTCATCAAGAGTGAATTCAACAAGCTTAAAGCTGAGAGTCTCTGTCACAAACAATGTAAAATAAATAAGATAAACTAAACTAAAATTGTGTCTCATCCCTGATGTATCATGTTCAAGTGGGAAAGAAGTCACCAAATTTTATATGAAGTAAATGGATAAATATGATAATAAAAGATTTGTTTTTGTATCATTTCAGTTGGCAAATGAGGCTATGGCCCAGGGTTATTCTAGGTAAGCACAGTTTAATTGTTCTTTTACCATTTTCTCACAGCCTATTATGAATGGCATTTTAATGTGATGTTTATGATTCAATACCACCTTGTCTACTTCTCTTTGTTTTGATTTCAACCAATCGAAAATTTCCATATTGTGAAATGGGTTTAAGGACATCCAAGGGAGATAATAATCAGTTACCAAAGGGTTACTTGAATAGTAGTCGGATAAACGTTTTTATTCGGATAACATTTACTATATGCAATCTTTTTCAAAGATAAATTATATTACCCATAAAACTATAAAAGGTTATTAACATTATTATATATTTCTCATGCAACTTGAGACCCTAGTTTCTATTTTTCAAGTTTGGAATTATTTTAGTTGTTTTTAAAAATGTTTTCATTATACGGTTACCATAGAAACTGTCATTTTACAGAAAAACTAACTTGTCAACATGTACTTCTTTTTGCATTTTGAATTTCATGATTGAATTTTGATTCACATACTGAAAAATAAGAAAATTCTATGAAAGGAATTTTTAAATATCTTCATTTATTTGTAATATAGACCTATCAATTTTCATTGCTTTTTGTGAAAAAAATGAAACTATGACAACATTTTCTTTGTGGTATTTGATGAAACACTTGTGACAAAAAGAGGAAAATGACTGTCAAGACCCATAAAAAAACCCTGACTTCATAGAACTTGAACATTCTGTTTCAGATTTAAGATGAAAGTAGGCAAAGATTTAGATGATGATATCCGGAGGGCAAAGATTTTCCGCAAAGTTATTGGATATGACAAAATATGGGTAAGTATAGTACAATACAATACAATATGTTTATTCGTATTAAAGGCCCCTGGCCCAACATACATACAATTCATAATTATGGGTAACAAAGGAGTGGTTTAACATTTGTGCTCTCTAGAAAACAAAAAAAGAGATATCTCGTTATGACGTCGCCATTTATAAACATTTGTAAAGCAGTTAATGCAATAAACAAATCATAATATCTTGAAAAGAAAAGGAAGGTATATACTTAGACTAACAGACCCTACTGAATAGAAATAATGTTCTCATTATGTTGGATAAAAAAAACCTGTTACAGAAGAAGAAATGGCTTTTTGTGAGAAACTTCTCCTTTTGTGGCAGTGGACGATTATGCAATCAAAGTAAGTGAATTTACAAGCATGGGTTAAAGCATTTCATAACAAAATAAAAAAGAAATACAATGCAATGAAGATACGAACATAAATATCATCTTGAAAGTCAGTATAATGCACACTAGTACGCGGAAATAATTTCCTCATTTTGATGGACAGAACACATTGTTACAGAAGGAGAAATGGCTCTTTGTGAAAACCTCTCCCTCTGTCGCAATGGATTATCACACAATCAAAGCAAGCAAATTTGGAGCCATGGGTTAATGCATAACATTAATAGACTTCATTTCAATATGGTTTTGCGAACATAAACAAACACAAACCAGAAACAGAAACATAAGCATATCATAACACAATACAATGAAAATATAGTAGTAGTTATAGTACGTTACTGACAAAGGTCCTATATGGGTCCTCTTCAGCAGTGTCGTACCAACATTTTTCAGTTTTGTAACAGCTTTCCAGTACTAGGTTATAGTGACTTGAAAAAGTCGTTGCTAAAGAATCAATCTTGTACTTGAATGTATTCAAGATCACAACAAATTCATCATCTTTGTCATGTAATTTGCAAGGTAATACAAGTGCATGAAAAGTAAACATTTGGTAATCACACATTTAGTTATATGTAAAAATGTGTTTTCACTCATTAGGAAAAATGGGCTAGCGATGGTCAGGAATATGATAAAAATATGATTAATTGCTCTATACCAGTAAGTAATAAATCAGGCTTCCAAATTATCTAAAGATTATTGCCTAAATGTTTGAATCAGCTTTAATGCTTTTTGAACTATTTTTTTTTTTTATATGACATATTAAGTAGATCACTTATTCATATACATATATTTACTAGTATTTGGCTTAAAAATGCTGCACCTCCAAAGGATATTTCAAAACTATCTATATGTTGTCCTTTGGCACTGAACCAGTTCCTGCTTTGTAAAATAATTCTTATTAATCTGTATACTAATATGAATAGGTTTTTAAAAAAAATTGTCAAGTTATTGAAATTTTTCTTACATGTACATGCAGATTATTTGATGTGTTACTTAAAAAACCATTCCTTCTTGCTACAACCATGCAAGAAGATGCAAAGCAATAGGAATGATACATTTTTCAATTTAGCCTTTCATGGTACTGGTTCAGCTTCAAGAAATCCTATGAAATAACTGAAAACCTGAAAACAGCTTTAATCCTTTCCCAAACACCAACTTTTTGCCTGTCCCAAATTGAAACAGTTTGCATACGACATTTCAAAATGTGATGAAATTGAAAAACAATCTTTTGATAGGGCAGGAAACATTGTGAGAAAAGGAGAAATTGCTCATTGAGAGCAATTTCTCCTTTTCCCACAATGTTTTCCGCAGTCGTCTGCAACCAACTGGTCAAATGTCATTATTGTTTGGTAATGGGTTGAGCAACCAGGGATTATTCAAATACATGTATCTATTTAATAGTGTGTGGATGCCAACCAGAAATGGGATGTTCAAGAGGCCATTGATTGGATGACTGCACTGGCTCCCTACAAACCTCTCTGGATAGAGGAACCAACCTGTCCAGATGATGTGCTGGGACATGCAGCAATTGCCAAGGTATGTTACTTCATGGTTCTTTGTCCCTAGGCCTTTGTTTGTACTGTCTCCGAATAAACCACTGTGAAAGGAGGAACCAAGCAGTCCTGATGATGTTCTAGGACATGCAGCATTTGCCAAGGTTTGTTACTCCATGGCTATTGGTCCTTTGGACTCAGTGTATCATTTGTCAATGAATTTCTCTTGAAAAAAGAACCAACCAGTCCAGATGATGTAAAAGGGCATGCAGCAATTGGCAAAATTTGTAACTTTATTGCTATCAGTCCTTTGGATTTTGTGTATTGATGATGGGCTTGGTCACGTAGCAATTGCCAAGGTATGTAATTTCATGAGTCCAGAGTACTGTTTTACAAAACATTTTATGCTTAAAATTTGCGTTTTCACAACAACAACACATCTTATTTCAATATTTTACTAACCAATATTGCAATGTAACACATCATTGCAATTGTCTCTATGAGACGCTCCAAATGAAGTGTCCCATTGGAATATTGCACTTTCACTTAAGAATTTATTATCCATGGTTTTACAGTTTCGTCTTAGGCAAATGTTTTGCATAAGCCATTTAGTAAAATGGTACCCTGTCTGGTCCTTTGAATTTATTGTGTTGCCCCTCTTTAAATCTCCAATGATAAAGGTACTAACCAGAGAAAATTATGCATAAGAGCCTGCAGCAATTGCAAAGGTTCTTTTCTGTGTTGTTCTTGGTCCCTTTTACTCTGTTTTATTGTCCCTCAATAAATGCATCTGGATTGAGGAACCAACCAGTTCAAATGATGATTGTTCTCCATTTGGGATGAAATCGTAGTAGGGTAAATATGGACTTTCATGAGAGGTAGTCTCCCAGCTATCTTGTGGAATACTGATGGTTCCAAGCTTCACCAGTCCTTATAGGCAGACAATTAAGGTCTGTTCCCCATTGATAATCAGTCAGGCAATCGCAATATAATTGAAAATTTGTAGATGCGATGTCAAAACTCAATAAAATTATTGATACCATTTATGGTTTGGTACAGGATAAAGTCCTAAGCCTATGACTTCTATCCTTTCCCATTTTTGTATGGCATTTAATGACGTATCAACAATTTTTCAGTCACAGTTTTTTAAGGTCACCCCGAGTTTTATGTCTGCCACCTTAGTCACTAAGCCATGCAGGACCTCTATGGCTTTCCTGCATCCACCGGTACTAAGCCACGGCTCTGAAGTGACTTTTTTACAATTAGCACTTCATTTCTGTACTTTCAGGCTCTGAATCCGCTTGGTATTGGTGTGGCAACAGGGGAGATGTGCCAGAATCGTGTGATGTTTAAACAATTCCTACAGGCCAAGGGACTTCAGTTTTGCCAGATAGACTCCTGCAGAATAGGGGGCCCCAATGAAATCCTAGCTGTATATCTGATGGCGAAGAAAATGAATGGTATGTGTTCAACCCATTACCAAACAATAACAACATTTGACCATTTTGTTGCAGACGACCCTGGAAAAGATTGTGGGAAAAGGAGAAACTGCTCTCCTTTTCCTATAATGTTTTCTGCGCATGCATCAGAAGATTATTTTCCAATTTCACCACATTTTGAAATGTCATCAGCAAACTCTTTAAATTTGGGACAGTAGAAAATTATGCATTTAAGAAAGCGTTAAAGGCTTATTGAGGGTCAAGTGCATCCTTCATATTTGTGAAGCACTTACTATAGTCTTGCATTGAACCCTCAATGTAACCTTTTCATGTTCATCCATGACACTTGTTTTTGAAAATGCTTACATGTATGTATTTCTTTTTATTAAAAAACGATATATTTTATCATTCCTTTAATCAGAAAGGTTGACTTATTTTTATTTTAATTCTTTTGATGATATTAGTAAATATTTCTGGGATAGATCAGTTGATGATAGTCCATCAGACAAATAGAAAAATTCAAATCACAACGGTATAAAAGTATGTAAGTTGTTTCTTTGTTTGAAAATAACAAACTTATGCTGGAAATTGCACAATATTTGTACTTGATATGTTTGACCATTAATTTCTGAGAAAAATGCATGGGGGAGGTCCCCCTATGCATATTCATCAGAAATTTGATGTTATGTTAAAGGAAATACAGCTTAGGATTGTTCTTGTATGTAAAAATGATGATTGTTGTTTCAGTACCTGTGTGTCCGCATGCTGGTGGGGTAGGGCTGTGTGAATTAGTACAACATTATTCCATGTTTGATTACATCAGGTGTGCAGGAACACTCAAAAATAGGTAATAAACTGTCACCCTTAAAGTCAATCTTGATTGAAGCGACTGCTCTTAAAAGTTTGTTAGCTTGAAGCTCTCTTAATACAAGACTCAAGTCATTCAAAATACTTCTATACAAGCTTTCTGAATGATTTCGGTCTGTATTGGATTTCTTACATACCATGATTCTGTCTACTTTTACGATGGTGGCTTAAAACAAGATTGACTTTACTTTACTCTGTATAATGTTATACCAGGAGATGTTTTCTAGTACACTTGAAAGAAAGAGTATATGGAATTTTCTTATCATTTTGTGATGATTGTTTCTACCCAACATTACAAATACATATATGCCTATCAAGTTGCCAACTGCTGCTGCTGCTTTTAATTTCAGCCAGTCACAAAAATCTTCATCTGATGCTATGAGTTAAAAAATAACATAGTTATCATTTAGTTTCATACTTTTCATATTTCCTTAGCCTTTATATTTGAATTAGCTTTCAAAACCTTTGAAAAATGTTTTTGCACTGATGCTGAAGGAAAAAATGTCAACAAAGGCATCATATCTAAAAACCAAAAGACCATTATTAATATGTTCTTATATTATTGTCACAATGTTTTCTTTATTTTCTCTAGAATGACTGAGTATGCCGACCATCTTCATGAGCACATGATGGACCCTGTGAGGGTGGAGAACGGATGCTTCAAACCCCCTCAAGTAAGGATGTGCATTAATCCATGTTCCTTTGGAATTATTTCGTGACTGTCCCAAAAGAGAGTAAAATCAAGACCATACATCCATACATAAATTGTTTAATTTACTTTATGACCATTATGAATTGAGTTAAACTCACTTATTATCCTTCATGACTTTCAGATAAATACAGTCAAACCTGTGTTAAGAGGCCAGCCTATGGGACAGAGTAAATTGGCTGTTTAAGACAGGTTGGCTGCTTAACACAAATTGATTTACACTATAAATCTAACAATGGGACTTTCGGTAGTGGCTGTTTAAGGCAGGTTGGCTGCTTAAAGGGTGGCTGCTTAACACAAGTTAGACTGTATATAAATATTATCATGACTACATTATATGTAATAACTTCTTCTTTAATACATTGTACAAAGGCTATGTGCAGGGAATAACATTTGAAAGAATGAACATTGGTTAAAAGTGATAAAAACATTCTCTTTTGTTCTATGGTGGAACAACAAAGAGCCCCCTCTTGAAAGTCTCAAGACTGCTAACTGTTGCTAGGTGCTGTTGTGGCAGCAAGCAGTGTGGATTATTTGTGTCAAAATGGCATTGTATTGACATGTATGGATGGTGTTATCTTGCATTGAACCCTCCGTATATTAATCACATTTGGATCTTTTCATTTCTCTAAGATCTATTTCTATTTGTTTTAGGCCCCGGGCTTCCTGGTGGGGATCATACCAGAATCCTTGAAGGACTACGAGTACCCAGGGGGAAAAGTGTGGCAGAAACTGTTTGATGATGGAGTATTTGAGCGGGAATAGCAAGTGTTATAGCGTGGTGGCTAGGCAGATGTTTGTTCTGGGAGTCCCCAGGCTGGGACTCAAGAGGAATTAGACAATATAATGTACATGTATTAAGAATTGAATACACAGAAAAAAAGGAGTTTGAGGTTCCATTTAATGGCCCCACATTTTTTCAACTATTATAACTATATCAACAGCTAACTTTCTGTGAATTTACCAAACAGCAGATAACTTTCTGTGAATTTATCAAACAACAGATAACTTTCTGTGAATTTACCATGAATTTACCAAACAACAGATAACTTTCTGTGAATTTACCAAACAACTGATAACTTTCTGTGAATTTACCATGAATTTACCAAACAACAGATAACTTTCTGTGAATTTACCAAACAACAGATAACTTTCTGTGAATTTACCATGAATTTACCAAACAACAGATAACTTACTGTGAATTTACCAAACAACAGATAACTTTCTTTGAATTTACCAAACAACAGATAACTTTTTTGTATACTTATCAAATGATCTTAAACAAATTAATATAAAAAGGATAAATTAACCATTAGACAAATTAGGTTAAAATAAACATTTATAGAAGTTTAAAGATGTTTAACCAATGAATGTTGAAACAAACCTCCGACATACAAATGCACATGGACAATGCTTTCAAATCAAAATTTTCAATAGGATAAATAGAAAACACCCCCGATGAACAAAGGGGGGATTTGTCAACTGCCAATCATGACACCAAGAGAGATTGGTGAGTTTTACAAAGTAGTCTTCTGCATGAAGGTGTTGACAAGGTTTAAATGATTTTTGTTGTTATGGATTTCAACACTGTGTTAACCCTTTCCCAAACAACAAATTTTCAAGTGGAAGTTTGCAGAAGACATTTCAAAATGTGATAAAATTGAACAATATTCTTCGGAAAGAGCAGAAGACCTTGTGCTCGATACGAGCAATTTCTCCTTTTCCCACAATGTTTTATGAAGTCGTCTGCAACAATGTCGTCAAATGTCGTTACTGTTTGGGAAAGGGTTAAGAGTTGTACAGTTTTTAAGAGCTTTGTTGGGATTCAATGGTACTAGACTAGGATTCTGAAGTATCCTTGGAAAGAACACTCTAACAGAACATTCGGTGTTGGTTGTTTATTTGTTTTTTTTTTATCTGGGTTTTACATCGGGTCAAGATCATTTCAGTTATGTTACGATGCCCAACTCTTATAGATGGAGGAAGACCCTATACTCAACTGCCCATAAGGGCTGGTCAAGCCAGGTAGAACCATTAACAATCCATGAGTCAGCCAGGAGACTACTTTTCATGAAAATCCAAATGCCATCACCGGGATTTGAACCTACATGGAGGGGAACCATGTGGTTCCTGGTTCTGTATTCTAATCATAAGGCCATGTTGTTGCTGGCTCCAACCTTAATCCCCATGGTAACAAGTCCAACCCTTTAACCACTGGTTCACTCATTATCATGATCAGCAGTTCTCTAATGTTGAGGAAATAATTAAGCAGTAGATACAACATAAATAAATAATTGATTTATTCATCATGAATAGAATACATTATCACGATAAAATCGTGAACAATCATGAACAACAATCATTAACATACACATGTTCACCCCTTCTCAATAATATGCATCTTTAACCACTTACAGCAAAATTCTTATTCCATAACAAGCAACTTCTCATGCCGTCACAATGAATTCAAATTGTCACAATGAATTCAAATTGTTATCTCATCTCATGCCGTCACAATGAATTCAAATTATTATCTCATTTCTACTTGTTATTTCATCGACAATGCCTTCAGCTGATGCTTAAAATTACAAGGAGCAAGAAAATCTAATATATGGCTAAAATAACCATCATATTGTACTGTAGAGTATTCCACTGGTACTGTAGAGTATTCCACTGGTACTGTAGAGTATTCCACTGGTACTGTAGAGTATTCCACTGGTACTGTAGAGTATTCCACTGGTTCTGTAGAGTATTCCACTGGTACTGTAGAGTATTCCACTGGTACTGTAGAGTATTCCACTGGTACTGTAGAGTATTCCACTGGTACTGTAGAGTATTCCACTGGTACTGTAGAGTATTCCACTGGTACTGTAGAGTATTCCACTGGTACTGTAGAGTATTCCACTGGTACTGTAGAGTAAGTATTCCACTGGTACTGTAGAGTATTCCACTGGTACTGTAGAGTATTCCACTGGTACTGTAGAGTATTCCACTGGTACTGTAGAGTATTCCACTGGTACTGTAGAGTATTCCACTGGTACTGTAGAGTATTCCACTGGTACTGTAGAGTATTCCACTGGTATTAGAGTATTCCACTGGTACTGTAGAGTATTCCACTGGTACTGTAGAGTATTCCACTGGTACTGTAGAGTATTCCACTGGTACTGTAGAGTATTCCACTGGTACTGTCAAATATTGATTCAATAAAAAAAAAAGAAAAAAGACGAAACAATTAATTTAGGCTACAAATAATTTAGGCTGTCTTTTATTTAGAACTTTCTTGATTCAATTCTTTTTTGTTCTTGTTTCAAGTCAACACACTGACCTTTGGGTTCCACAACTTTCCTTTTGTTCCTGTTCATTGCTAACAGACTGACTCCATGATTTATTTTCGTTACAAGTCCACATCCATGCTAGATTTGACACAAATATTTCCTTACACTTGAAATCATGATGCATACTGTGTCCGGAAATGCTCAAATATATAGGGTGGCATGTAAGCTTCCACTCTCTGAAAAACACACAAGACAAAAAACAATGATTTATCAAATCCTCAATCTGAAATGATTGCATCCTTTAAGCTTTATTTTGTTAATGATGGTTTTAAATTGCTTCAACATTATTTCAGTAATGTAGCGATGCCCGGTTCATATTGATGGAGGAAGACAGCTGATCAAGCAAAGTAGAACCATTTCAAAAATTAATAAACAAATATTCAAAAAGAGAAACAAAACAATCAAACAATCATTTATCTTATCCTCAATCCCAAATGGATTGGAACAACCACAAAAAACCTGTATGGGTCTGTATTTGAAGTGGCACACACATTATAGATTGAAAACAAACATTGACCTTGCCGTCCCCGACCATGAAAAATGTTGTCAGTTATATTACCGCTTTCCTGGATTAACCCTTTACCAACCACCAAATGTTCCACTGTCCCAAATAGAAAGAGTTTGCATATGACATTTTAAAATGTGATGAAATTGAAAAAATAATCTTGTTACAAGCAATTTCTCATTGTCCCACAATGTTTCTAGAGTCGTCTGCAACAAAGTGGCTGAATATCGTTATGGTTTGGGAAAGGGTTAACCCGTACTAGGCTATCGTGATTAAGTTTTTTCCAAAGGACACTTCTACAAAATCAGAGGTATGGTTGGGGCTTGAACCCAGGACATCAGAGTTTTTAGAGATAATACTGTTACCGCCATGCCACAAAGAACATTGCAGTTGCTTACAATTTGGTCTAGACACAAAGTTCCATATGGGATGGAGGGAGGAGTTAAACAATTTGAATATTACCTTTCTAGATATTCCTGCATAGCTGACAAATTCCTCAATAAACACCAACAGGTTCAGGATGTCTTGTGGCATGTCCGCAGATTTGGTTCTGTAAAGAAGAAAAAACACCATTGTTATTTGTCAAGAAAACTTGATATTTCAATAGATGAACTTTTCATGAAATGTAATAAAGGCTGAATTCATCATTATTGATAAACCCTTTTATCACGATATTATTAAACGATTTATGTTGTAAAAAGGCTTAAAGTCTTCTACGATGGCAATCAATATTCAATGTTGCATTTCCGGTATACACGACCCAAGTCATAACTAACCAAAAGGACTAAATCAAGATGAGTAGAAGTAATGGTAATCCATTGGTCAGGCCTTCAAACCATTTACGCTTATCTATTTTACATCAATTGCGTAGGAAGCTTGGAGCTTATTTAATTCACTCTCCATAACTGCTTCCTGGATACTAAACCAGTAATTGCTTTGTTTCATGGGTTAGATTATCAATTTTCACTTCGCCTAACAGGGATCAAACTCAGTACAAGAGGCCAAGGCTCTACCTTTGCACCAATGTAACCCAACCATTTAATTGTTTTTTTTACATCAAACCACCAATTCTTGAATTATTATGTAATATAAAACCTGATTCATCATCATGGAAAGAGGAACAATTTAAATAAAGGAAGAACAATTACAAGGAAGGGGAATAAGTACATATTTTATAAAACAAGATCTCTATGGCCTTGTCTTTAGAAAATGGATCTTGAAATCTTAAAATCCCTCTCTACATGCATTCAAATCTTTGTGGCGCAAGATTTTCAAGATTTGAAATTTCATGAGAGGTAGTCTCCTGGCTGGCTGACTGAATACCAGTGGTTCTACCTATATCTCAACTGGCCATATTTGCAGTTAAGAAGGGGATCTTCTTTCATAAATGATGAAAAATGCATTCCATCAAAATATAACAGAAAATTGATGAAACAATGTAAAACCACAGTAAAACAAAACATAATCTAATGATACTCACCCTGGCATGGCGTCGACAAATGATCTGACATACTGTCCCATCAGCCCAAGGAAGAGGTCTGTATTGTCCAGATGATACTGCTTCAACAAAGTGATACAACCCACAATAAAGGGTGGGGCATCCAGGGGGTCTGTGGGCTTCTTACACGTCAAGCCACCTGCAGGGGGTAAAGGGAGATAAAAGAACTAATTTTAGTCTTACACTGAACCCTCAGAGTTAACTAATACGAAACCAAAAAGCTTGATCAATTTGCATTTAAAATTCCTTTCTTTGTAGGCAAGCTTTTCAAATTTATAGACCAACTTCTCATTTAGAGGACACACATTTGAATAACCAAACAAGAAATGTAAATATTGAATTAGCTTAGAAACAAATGTTTCAAAACAAGGGCTTCTTATGAGTGTATTCTTCTTTTGATCAACTCATTTATGAAGTTGTCTCCTTAAAGGACTTAATTAAACTACTTTGTGTTGCAGATTAACAAGAAAAGTCCCTTCTAAAGAAATTTGCTATCCCATATTGCAAATTCAAAATAATTTCCTCTTATGAATGCAGATACCAGTTTCATTCCAAGAAATGAAGTGTTTTCAAAAAGGGTTTTAAGAGAACGCAACAAAATAATTAACAAGCAGCATTTCATAGCTCACACTTATGGGTAATTTTTGCACACAAAAAAGCATTACAAAGAGAATATTCATGGCATAAGAAAGTCTGTAACTGCAAGCTTACCGATTGTTTTTGAATACTGAAGTTTTGATATGTGAGAGATCACAAGGAGGAAAACAAACACTGAGAAATGTGGCAGGTTTTGTGTGGTAATGTATATCTGAAAATGTAAAAGATTAGAATAGGTAAGCACGATATCTCATTTGAAAATTATAAATACAGCTCAAAAATCAATAAGCTTTGTCTTGCATCACTTGTTGGTAATATATGTAGCTTCAATTGGATCATTCCATATTTTGCCAGATGATATTTTTTACTGTGTGCATGATTTTTGTAAAATTGTGAAAATCGAGCTGGCTGTTAAGCATTTCAAAATGCCTTATGATGACTTCAATGTTTCTGCAAAACGATATGAAAAGTTCCTGTTAAAAAAGTAACAGCTTGTAACAATCAAAACCTTGTCATAATGTTTCCTACACAATAGAAATGTCTATGTCAAATACTTTATACTGCAACATGTTAATGGTTTGATATCAATCCATGCAGGATCCTTCAAAACAGTCATAATATACACCGCATTACTTTCATCAGAGGGTTATGGAAGCCCGCAGATTCGAGGTAACTCGTCAACTCGTACATCAGCGGGTTCTCTTCTTTTGGGTAGGGCAGGTTTGGGTCTGAGTAGTGAGCCTCGATGTCAGCCAGTAGAGCACTGTGGAAACAAGACAGTTATAATTAAACATCCCATTAAACTATCATTCAATTCATTATAAAATTACATGTATCATTGCAAGACACTAGTATGTCCTTTAATTTTGTGAGGCAAGTTGTGGGATAAGAAAACACAATAGTGAGTCTTCCATCTTCAATCTGAAGCTGAACCAATCATTTCATTTCACTGCAAGATAGCAAAACAGTCTCCAACTTTATGGACCAAGTTGAGGGATCATAGAAAGGCAATTGGAAGTCCTCCAATTTCATGATGCAAGTTTAGAGTTTATAAAAAGATAATTTTAAGTCCTTCAATTCTTTGAGGTTTCATAAATTTACAAGCATAATTCCTTCAATTTTATTAACCAAGTCGAGGGTTTACTGCATGACTACAGAAATTCCTTAAAGCAAATTTCATGTAAAGCTTACCAAGAACTACATCAAATGCTCAAATTATTTAAAGAAGGTAAAATATATACCAAATATAAAACTTTTAAGCAATTATGAGACATCTTTTCTTTCAAATCATTCTTTGCTTAATAATTTTCATAACTGGCATTTGAACATCCTGCATATACCATTTCTAAGCCGACACTAAGTGCTGACATAATTTGACTATTTCCAATGATAGTAGATCAATATTCTAATCTTACAAAACTAATGTCATTTACAATATGCGAGCAGTATACCATATTACAACACCATTAGTTTCCTTTAGAATTGACAAACTAAAAATGTAAGAGGGTTTTACCTCACATCAACATTATTTCAGTTATGGTGCAATGTCTGTCCAACTCATAATCATGGAAAAAAGACCACAAACTTTACTGACCATAAAGGCTAGTCAAGCAGGGTAGCACCATCCGAATTCTGTAATTCTAACTGGAGAAGTGAAAAGATAAATTGTACTTACTTGTTCATAGTTTGTAGACAACACGCTAGGTTGTTGGAGTCAAATTTACATGAGGTGTTTAACTCATGGGCAATCTGCTTACGTAATAGCTGCATCTGTCCAACCTATGTAAATTATCAAAGAACTAAAAAAACTTTCTCAGTACGTAATTCCACTTCTAGCTTTCATTATTGGTTAAAATTGGAAGAATAAGTGTCTGACATATAAAATGAAAACAAGTTCATCAATTATTAAAACTACATATATTGTGAATAAAATAAATAATTGAATCTGCTAATATAAAACGTGGGACTGTCTATACATATTGAATTTAATGCTGTGTCAACAATTACTCAGTTATCTTTTTTCCTACCATGGATAAACAAGAGGTACTGTTGGGTCTTGAACCTATGATACCTGAGTTCTATGACCGCCATATTAACCACCGGGTCAGGAAGTACCCTAAACATGGGATAATCCAATAAAATGATTTTACATGTACTGGTGATGGTCTGTCAGTATACTTAACATAATTATAATCCTGGGCATGTTTATAGAGGTTTCTGAATGGTTTTCTAACAATTTTCAATAGTTGTGAGCCGTTATTTGTCACAAAATATTGTAGGTTTCTTACATGTATACTTGCTTTGCTGCTTTTATATAATTTACAACTTTGAACTCGAAGTTGTATCATTGTTTTATCACAATAATGCCATTTTCTTTTCTCATGTCAAAATGAGAAATGTTCCTATGCATTTGAATTTGGAACATGTCTTTGAAACAGTTACTGAAACATATTTACTTGTAAAGCACATGTGTACAACCATTTCGTTTGCACAAATTCTTTTTATATGAGCACAAAAGCTGTGTCAACAATTTCTCTGTTATGTCATTGCTTTCTAGATTCATCAGTACAAAGTAGGGCTCTGGCACCAAAGAGTTCTACTACCATCCCCTTAACAACTGGGCCATGTAGGACCCGCAATCATTCATTAAGTCTGAATGCATTTCCAACATCTCTTAAAAATTTGAGAACCATAGTATTTTCAGAATGACGTGAGACTATTGAACACTTTTATAAACCATAACATGTCTGGAATGTTGTGAGGCTGTATTAAGGGCACTACCTTAGATTGTGAGTGAATAAGAAGATATACAGCATACATACCCTCAAAATAATCTCGAAATATGTTGGCCACAGTTTGGATGATTTGTTCACATAGGATGAATACAGTTTTATTGGGTTTGCTGTAAAAGATAATCAAACCACTAACAGTGAAGCCTCGTTTACAGTTTTATTGGGTTTGCTGTAAAAGATAATCAAACCACTAACAGTGAAGCCTCGTTTATCCGGACTCCGATTATCAGAATGTCTCGCAATCCGAACGAAATTGTAAGGGAACGGAATTATTTGACCAGTTTGTTGCAGACAACTTTTGAAAACATTGTGGGAAAAGGAGAAATTGCTCATGACGAGCAATTTCTCCTTTTCCCACAATGTTTTCTGCCATATCAGAAGATTAATTTTTCGGACGGTTGACAATTTGGCGTTTGCTAAAGTGTTATAAGTATACACGTGCATACAGACCGTTTATGTCTTAATGTGTATAAGAACATGCGCTACTTCATTAGTCTGGATGAATCGGTAATCCGGACATTTTGTTGGGAACGGACGTGTTCGGATTAACGAGAAATCACAGTACTGTATAGATACTTAATTCACCTTCATTGAACATTTTTTCAAAGAAACCATCATGAAAAATGGACAAATTACTTATATAAACCAATTTTATAAATTGAATATGTCATGTCTAAAATTATATTCATTCAATATACTCAATGAATTACAAAATTGTAGACAAAATTGGAGTAAATAAAAGGAGAGTAGACCAACTGGGAAATGACTGAGTCTATATCGGATGGGCTTAAACCCAGGACCCCAAAATCTAAGTCCACCATTTCAACCACTGGGCCATACAGTTCCCTCTTAACATTCAAACATGTCCATACCTTGTCCAGAAGACGAATCAGTGACCTTTATCAGAAAAAGAATAACGATGAAGGTGATAAGGTAACCGGGTTATTACACCTACCCACAATGCCTTTGACAGGGGTCAACTGTTTCTCGAGGTCATCAAACAACATGAGCCATGATCGATCCTTGGTCCGGAAGAGTTGTCTTTCCATTGTTCTCTGGAATGTCTGTAACTCCTTCACGATCATGAAACAAAACAGTCGGTCTAGACCTGATAGTCCGAAGGTGCCCACTGCTTTCTGTATTCAAACAGATAAAGAAATGTGTATAAGTTTATTAAGCTCATCAAGTTTGAATCGATCCTTTAATTCCTTCACAATCATGAAGCAAAACAGTAGGTCTAGGCCCGATAGTCCGAAGGTGCCCACTGCTTTCTGTATACAAACAGATAATAAAATGTGTACAAGTTTATTAAGCTCATCAAGTTTGAATCGATCCTTTAATTCCTTCACAATCATGAAGCAAAACAGTTAGTCGAGACACAATAGTTTGAAGGTAACCAATGCTTTCTGTGTCCAAATAAGATCAAACAACATGTGCAAATTCATTAAACTAAACTAGCTTGAATGTGACTAAAGAAGAAAAAGGTTCCAAATATATCTGCATTAGTTGAAATGGTTTCCAAAGCAAAACTGCTGTCCAGTGAAAAATAAACAGATTTGTAAAAAGCTAAGCGGACTTTACCTGAATTTTGGCAAACAAGGTTTTATTGACTAGTTCTTGTTTCGTTTTCATCTCATACCAGGATTTCATTTGGTCTATGTATGAGGTCCCTCTGAAAATAAAAGAAAATAACACCACATGATTTTTTATTAATACGAGGTTTAACGCTTTGTCAACAAATTTTCAATTATGGTTCAGCTTTTTCCCCTTCAAAACTACTAGGCTAGGGCTCTGAATTGTCTTACAAAAAGACACTTTTATGGAACCAGAGGTATTGGTGGGGCTCAAACCCTAAACCCCCAAGTTTTAAAACCATCAGTTTAATTACAGGGTCACTTGCAGGGCCTACCACCACATGAAATATTTGCCATTGCCATTGGAAGTCACAGGAAGACAATTTCATTTGGTTATTATTAGCTCTCTTCTCATTCTTTTGTAAGTTCCAGACAATTTTATTTGCTCTTTTTGAGTAATATTTCTTTCCGGGCATATTTCCCTTGCAGTAACTTTTATCTAAAAACACTTTCTATTAAATTTCCAAAATGATATTTCTTCCTTTAACATTGCTACTTGTCAACTGATGGCAATATCCATTCAGACAAGGTCGTATTTAAAAAAATAGTATTCCATGATTTTTCTTTCATTTAAAAATCGTTTGTATACATATAATTCGTTATTTCAAAACAAAGTTAGTATAAAACTTCTGTCTTAAGATTCACCATAAACTATAAAAAATATAACATATAACATGCCTCTAGTATATATTCTAAAGTAGGAAAAGTGCTTTCACATTACCGATAAGTTCTAGAGACTTAGAAGCTAATCTTAATAGACTCTTAAGGTTATTACTTCGGCAGCAAAACTGGGGGTTTGTCATTACGGTGGATGGAACAAAAGCTTAGTTAAGAGTGCAAACGGTATACTGTACCTGGGATCTGTAATTCGGATCACCTCTCGGGCAAGACGCCCGATAAAGTTGACACTTTCATCCACCCTAGGGAACCGTGGTATAGGTATGGCAGTGGACTGGTAAATACTCTCCCAGTCTTGGACCTGCAATGAATTTAGTTTTCTTAACTGCAATGTTATTCCTTATTTTGCATGGGTTTAACATCAACATTATTTCACTTTTGTTGCAATAATCAGCCCCTTATGATAGAGGAAGAGCCTCAAACTTGACAGTTCTAGTATGAGCTTGTTAAGCCATGTAGAACTATTGGCATTCCATAAGTCAACTGGGACACTACCTTTCATAAAAATCTAAATGCCGTAACCGGGCTTTGAAACAAAAAAAAAGGGGGGCGATGTGTTTTCATCACATATGAGTCAGCTTTGTTAAATAACAGAAATACAAATAATGAGAAAGTCAAAATTAAACAAAACAAACATTACTTGAATACTACACTGAAAAATGTCCCGTTTTAAATCTCTTAGTTTAAGACTACTTTTTGCAGACCCACCCTAATAACTCACAATGATAAACAGTTTATAAACCAAGTATAATTGACACACATTAATTAGTAGTTTATAAAACAAGTATAATTGACTCACATTAATTAGTAGTTTATAAAACAAGTATAAATGACTCACATTAATTAGTAGTTTATAAAACAAGTATAATTGACTCACATTAATTAGTAGTTTATAAACCAAGTATGATTGACTCACATTAATTAGTAGTTTATAAAACAAGTATAATTGACTCACATTAATTAGCAGTTTATAAAACAAGTATAATTGACTCACATTAATTAGCAGTTTATAAAACAAGTATAATTGACTCACATTAATTAGTAGTTTATAAACCAAGTATAATTGACTCACATTAATTAGTAGTTTATAAACCAAGTATAATTGACTCACATTAATTAGTAGTTTATAAAACAAGTATAATTGACTCACATTAATTAGTAGTTTATAAACCAAGTATAATTGACTCACATTAATTAGCAGTTTATAAAACAAGTATAATTGACTCACATTAATTAGTAGTTTATAAACCAAGTATAATTGACTCACATTAATTAGTAATTTATAAAACAAGTATAATTGCCTCACATTAATTAGTAGTTTATAAAACAAGTATAATTGACTCAACTTGATAATAGTTTATAAAACAAGTATAATTGCCTCACATTGATAAGTAGTTTATAAAACAAGTATAATTGACTCACATTGATAAGTAGTTTATAAAACAAGTATAATTCACATACCTTTTGCCTCAGGAAGCTATTGCACTCTTGCTCCACATTGTAGTTAATGATCCTGGAGACTTCTTCTTGCCAAATCTTTAACCCATACACATTGACGTAATCCTGGATGTACTCGAAGGATATACGAAATCCCTCCATCTGCTCCCCTAGCTTGTTCAGTCTTGGCATTAATTCACTTGTCTGGAAATATCACAGAAGACAATATCAATGATGTTTAAATACATGATACATTTGTGAATATTAACTATGCGAAAAAACTGTGAAATTTTAATACAATCATGTCTGAATTTTTCACTGGTTAGATTTTCGAATCGATAGCAGACAATTATCATGAATAATATAGGTTATTGCTACAAATAACCCAATTCACTAACAGTCATGATTTGCATTGCTGTTGCTCAGTGTTAATCAGTCTATGAATGCGCACTGTCTAGAAAATTCAGCAGACTGGTACCCCTGCATGGAATCTGTTTGAGGCACAACAGATTACCAGCTGAGCAATGTTTGTTTATTTTTTGTAAATGGGATTATTCATTAAAATGAATCCATATCAATGTCAATCATGGAGTGCAAAAACTATAAAAAAAAATGTAAGAAACGATGAGGTATAAAATTGTTGAGACTAACCCACAAATCAGCACAAGATCTGGTTTAGTATCCAGGAAGCAGTCATCAAGAGTGAATTTAACAAGCTTCAAGCTTCCAACACAATCAAAGTAAAACAAATAAGATAAATCATAAAGATGAAATGAGAAAGTTTAACACAGAGACGATTCTAAGGACTAACCTCTACTCAGAGTTTGAATAAGAAATAGAGAAGTTAGCCATGGAAATACACCCTTAATCTGGACATAGCTATGTGTGAATGAACAAAAACCAAGAGAGACAACCTCACAGGCTGATGTTATGAGTGCCCAGTTTCTACATACCTTATATATATTTATTTATATGGGTTTTACATCACATCAACGTTTATCTACATACCTTCGCCTTTTGGCTAAACTGTAGCTGTTTATGAAGAGCCCTTGCAACTTGCTGCACCAACTCTTTCCTTATGCCATCCTCTAATAGCTGCTTAGGATCAATCTGAATACAGACAAACAAAACGATATAAATCATGATCATGTATGAATTTGCTAAATCAAATATGACTTTTCACATTTCCTTTCTACCATACTTTCTGTTCTATTTGGGATCAACCTTGATATAGCCAAACCAAACAATATCATACTTGGATTGGAACATTATATTTCTCTGCTTTTACTATTGATCAGGTAGGGATTGGCTATTGGCAAAATTAGACAACCGTAGAGAATAATATTGAGATATGAAATATCATGAATTCTTATATTCTAGTCTAGTATATTCATATATTCTTAGTGAATTTTCAGGAATTAATGATGTCTAAAGTAGAAACTGCTCTTTTGAACCTTTTTTTTTTAAATCTGTGAATCCTAAAATCTCTTGCTGCAAATGTATCTAAACCAACAAAAAATATGGAGTAAGTAGTAAGGTAAACCTGTAGTAGACAAAGAAAAAAAAATTGTATTGTGCCAAAACGTCATCTGAGACATCATTTAGCACAGTAATTAAACTGAGCATTTTTAAAACTTGTCAGACAAGATGCAAATAAAAAAGTCTTTAAAATAACAGAAAGTCTCTATTCTTAACATACAAAAAGGATTCGTTTACGAGTGCTTATAAAGGGATTGAAACAAACCATACCTTTATAATTCCCACAAGTGTGGTTTTCATCATCAATATGCCTTCTGTGAAGACAGATATGGAATGGGTCAACTTTGCAACCTGTAAGTGTAAAAAAGCTACTTCAGTAACAGCATTAGCTTCTTTCTCACAAAGCTAAGTTTTTTTCAACATTAATATTTTCTTAACAAAAATAAAATTAATAGACAGTTAGTAAAAGCTATGTAAGAAAATGGAGCACGCCATTCTTATTGCAATGTTTATCAAACAGTTTTTCTTGAATTATTTTGTTCTACCTTTAAATATTTTATCTAATGCTGCCTATCATCACTATGAAAGGGTTAGAAGTGCTATCTTTCTACATAACACCAGAATGATGGAATCAAGAAAAACTGTGTGAAAACTCAATTCTGTTGCAATCTATAGGCTTTCAAAATTGTATGATCAAAAAGAATTTGACCCTTGTTTTTCAAATAGTTAAAAAGAGGCTTTAATGGGTATATGGGACGATTATGATGTATGTTCATTGAATTTCAGAGTTTGCTTCTATGCATTTTTAAATCATTCAAGGGGTATTAGTCTTAAGCCCATTTGGCAACCTTTGTGAATCTCCTTCTTGAGCAAGATATTACACCAACAAACTTTCATATTATTTGGCTAGGACTAGATCAGGATTTTTAACTTTTTAAAATCACTCATGGGCCATAACTCTTAAGATTCAATAGGGGCCGTGTTGGATAGTTCAGCAAAATGTCATAGTAACAATTTTTTCTAATGATTTGATCAATGGAAAAGAACAATCTTTCATGAATCAATGTATTAGAAGTTTCACAAACCTGGTATCTCTCGTCTAACTGAGCGTATTCTTTCATTTTATCTTTCTCCAGCCTGGTGGGCACCTCCTTTATATGGGTGATCTGTAGCTGGATAATCCGGGCCAACTGGCTGAACATGGTCTGGGGTATGATCTGAAACCAAAGAACTCATTTACATGGGTTTTTACATTGCGTCAACACTATTTCTGTTATGTTGTGATGCTTATTTCTTAACGTGGACGACACAATACACAACTGCCCAAATGGACTAGTCAAGCCAGGTAGAACCATCAGCACTCAGGAGACTTCCTCTCACGAAAAATCCAAATGCTGTCATCAGAATTTGAACCCACGCCATGAAGGGCCATTTGTCTGGTAACTTTAACCATTAGGCCCCTTATGAATATTGGAGGGAAAGATGAATTAATGGATTAGAGTACTTTAACCCTTTCACAAACAATAACGACATTTGACCACTGTTGCAGACGATTTTAGAAAACATTGAGGGAAAAGGGGAAATTACTCGTGTCAAGCAATTTTTCCTTTTCCCACAATGTTTTCTGGCCTATCAGAAGGTTATTTTCCAATTTCTTCACATTATGAAATGTCGTCTGCAAACTCTTTCTACTTGGGACAGTCAACAATTTGTTCTTTGGGAAAGGGTTAAAGCAGTAACCAAATATTTTTTAGCCTGCTTTTCGGGTTCTTCTAAGAATCACCTTGTCCTCTGACATTGCTTTCAATTAAGGTTTGTCACAAACTTCAAAGTAAAAGTTATACCTTATTAAAAATAAAATTAAAGTAATTAATAGAAATCATCATAAAATCTTTACACTGAAGACTTATTTTTATAGGTGACCTGTTCCCCTATGTAATGTTTTCTAAATTCAAAGAACGAAAGATAACTAATAAAAACCAAAATTATCTATAATATTTTCTAACAAAGACTGTCAGTTTATACATTTGACACTTCCCAAATATACTATAACAAAAAGAAATGATTGCTCACTAAAACAATTCTTACCTGAAGGACTTTTCTAACATAGGCTACCAGTTCACCTGAGTAGTATTGGGAGACACTCATTAAGTCTGAACTCTGGGCCTGGTTAATCCGCAGACATGGCAGTTCTAGGGCTGAGGACAACTGGAATGGTATAAGTGTGTTAATTCACTTAATAAGATGTCAAATTTATTAAATATTTAACCAACCAGTCCCCAAAACACCTCAATATGAATATTCATAATGGTAAAATCGATGAAATTGTGTACAAAACTCCAACAAAGACATGTGGAAATGGTTCATTAATAGTTTATATTTGAAGCTTCAGTGCAATACTATATTAAATGCTTTACATATGTGACAAACTTGCCGTAGTCTTGCATTGAACCAGTGTATATTGTAAAATAACCTCAAAATAACATTTAGGGACAGATCTTTTATCAAATCGTTTATTCTTTTAGTAATGATAATTTGATATTTCAAAGTTTCCCATAGATATTCCGCAGGTACCATACATCATAGGTGATGGAATAGAAGATATATAGAAAACATTTTTTAAAAGACAAAGAAAATATATATCTACCTTAAGAAATGTTGCTCTAAGTTTGATGACAAGAGGTGGATCACGCTTGATTCCCTCCTGCATGTAACTTGTATAGCTAAAATTTAATAATCAAACTTAAAATTAATATAACTTTCAATTTAAGAAATGTGAAGTTGAGGATATAATTTGTTTTTCTTTTTGATAAACGATTGGGCAACAGTATTGGAAAAATATTATTTTTATTAAAAAAATCTTTAATAGTGTAGTCAAAGGTTAAACAGGTTGTCTTAGTAAGAAGGGGTCCCTGGTGTGAGTCCCTCTGATTTCATAATATTAAACTTATTAATTTTACAGCAAATGTGAAAACAAGTGCTTACAACTTAGTTTAAGCACTCTCGATTCTGCTTCCTGGATACATAACCAGTAATCCTGCAGAATGAGGACTAATGGAAAGTCGCAAGGCAGCAATCGCTTCTCACAGGGTTCAAACCCACAAACATCGTATCCAGAGGCCACCACACACTCAACCCCTTGACCACTGTCATCAAGTACTGATGAATCCAGGAAAGCCACAACATTATTGGAAAATTGTTGACACACCATTTAACCCAATATAAAAACAGCCAGTCTAACCTATCAATGATATCCCAGGCATATGACAAATCTGCAACAATCTCGATGGCGATGAGCACTTCCTCCTTTATGTTGATAGTTCTGATCATCTGATGAAGGTATTTCCGTGTGTCTGCCAAAAACTGTTTCACTTGTAGGTTACTCTCTAATTGATGGAACTCTTGAACCTAAAACAGTAATGGGTGGGAAATGTCTATCAACCCTTAGTATGCTGGGTAATTTTCTACGCATAGATTTTTGTGTTGTCTGCTTTCCTTAAAAATCAAACTAATTTTACTTACAACGGCTATTTTTGAGTGTGTCTAGTACAACAGTACAGCTGTTATATAGTTTTAGAGAAATAAAAAACTTAGTTCCTCACATCTGTGAGAATTCCAAGGGATTTTTTTTTGTTTCGTGATCAAAATTTTGAATTCTTAATTATAATTTGGCCTCAATGCTTATAATTGAAAATATCTCAAGATTCCTGTGATATATACCAGTACAAAGTTCTAATAAGCCTTCATAAAAAATTCAAGGCAACTATAATTATCTTTGATCAGCCACATTTGGTTTGTTTGCATTGACTCACAAAACAGTATTGGAATCAAGACTATAGCAAGTCCTTCAGTGTGAAGAATTGGGATAGTCTTTCACTGAATTTGTGTTGTTGTGTCCTGACTTTCATTTTACCAACTTATTTATAAATTATATAGAAGTGTAACGGTACCTCCTCCAGGGCCTGTATTAGCTGCACAATCTTACGACCTGCGGACGTTGAGTCTCCGTAGTCAAGAGACGTAATCTGCTTGGCCATTTCTCCAAACCAAGCCTGCAAGTTGTCTGAAATTATCAAGTATCAAAATAAATATGTTTAAACCATAGGCTACATATATATGCTGCTTGCTCCAACATACCTGCTTTCATTGCTCTTATAATGCAGTAGTTTTTATAGACTATAGAAGCAGAAATTTCAAAGTGAGATATCACAGAGAAAGGGTTTCGAAAGATAGAAAATTCTCATAGACAAATCATTTACAACAAATATTCTCTACAGTAGTATGAAAAGGGTAAATTTGTCTGTTTGTTAATGTTTACAGTGACTTAGCAGTACTTCACAAGCTAATAATTGTGCTGGAAGATCCTAAACTTAGCCGCCTGTATTAGCTGATCAATCTTGGTAAAACTATCAGTGTTCCATAAGTCAGCTGTGAGGTTATCGCTCATTAACACTTTCTCAAACAACAGATTTTCAACTGTCCCAAATTAAAAGAGTTTACAGACGACATTTCAAAATGTGATGAAATGGGAAAATAATCTTCTGATAGGGCAGAAAACATTGTGGGTAAAGGAGAAATTACTCGTTATGAGCAATTTCTCCTTTTCCCACAATGTTTTCTAAAGTCATCTGTAACAAAGTGGTCAAATGTCGTTATTGTTTGGGAAAGGGTTAAACACAAACCTAATTATAGTAATACCACTGTAATTTGATCTCTCACAGAGAGGGGTATTACGACTTCATGTTCTGTATTCTAAGTTATAGGCACAAGCAGCAAACTTACCATTTTTCTCCACTCTAGTTAAAGGTTTGGTCCCGGAGAAGACGTCACTCAGTTCCTGGATCCTCTCACTTCCTTCCTTCTTATACATCTCCCATTTACTCTGCTTCTCATTCAACATCTGCTTGAACATCTGTAGGTTAGAATTAATAAAATATCATTCTGTGTTCACCACTTGTACTTACCTAATAAAGGATAGCATAATAATCTTAAGATTCATTTGACACTAACCTAATAATTCTAGGTTTATTCAGTCATTGATTTTGTGACTTTTCTGAATTGAATGCAACCGCAGACGGCAAAAAGCGAAAGGAGCTAATTAATTAACTTCCTTTAAATTTTGCTTGAAATCATTGTGATAAAATCATAACTACATAAAAGGAGTAATGTATTTAGAAAAAGTTAAACCACAGAGAGTTGATCATCTTTAAGTATGTTGTCCCTTTACTAGATTAATTATAATTCTTTGATTGATATTTCTGATTACAGAACCCACTTCTCTGCTCTTTATGAATTAACTTTAATTGGGCTGAATTTAGTGAAAATAAAAAGATACGAAAGAAAAATGAACTATTATTAAGAATCTTATTAT
The DNA here is from genome assembly GCA_947846245.1 of Cerastoderma edule. Lineage (NCBI taxonomy): Eukaryota > Metazoa > Mollusca > Bivalvia > Cardiida > Cardiidae > Cerastoderma > Cerastoderma edule. The sequence goes on from OX401405.1 coordinate 47,209,106, forward strand.
TTTTTTTGGAGAGTTATATTTTTCCAACTTAAGCCATATTTCATCTATCCTATATTCAATAATAACCCTATTTGACATAGTTACTTGAATAGTCTATAAAAAGGATAAAATGCTCCTTATTAGTAATTATTGTCTTAGTCACAATAGTTTTTACCTCACTTTAAAAAGAAACTGTTGTTTGTTAAAAATGTCATATAATTCTCACCTCTTTAAGCATGAACTCAAACTGAGCTGTATTCAGTAAAAGTTGGAACACAGAGAGTGGATCATATTTACTGTCAGTGAGGATTTGATCTCGCAAGGCTTTACATCGCTTACTGACTTCCAAACCTGCAATAAAGTAAAATATCAGTTTATTGTTTTGCTTTTGAACTTGGGTTTCATGACATTATAAACAGTATTTCAGTCATTTTGTAGAACCCAATGCAACTCTCCTGGTAGTTTGAAATATTTATTCAAAGTTGCCTACTTCTTTCTCACATAAACAAAATGGATAAGAGGCGTTCACTGACTTCTAAACCGACAATTAAAGTAAAATATCAGTTTATGAATCAAAACAGGATGGACTTGATTTTAAATATGAGTTCAAAGACATTTCTAGCAGTATTTCAGTCATATTGCACCAATCAGTGCACCAATTCATGCTACTGGTATTTCCTCACCATTTCTATACAATATCCTTTCCAAGCAGCTGAATGCTTTCTCACATTAACATAATTGATCAGTGTTGACAGTCCACTCTGACTCCATTCAGCATCTGAAGGATCATTGACCTTGACAGGTGGCAAATAAGTTTTAAAATATGTCTCAATAATGCCTCTAATCTGTCAACCGGGTTGTGGGAATCAATATTAGATAACCACCGCTAATGAAGTCACAAACATGTAAAAGGAAAGTTAAAACATGTAAAACTGTTTGCATGTGCTTCATAGTTACAGGAGAGTAAATTGAGACAAGGGAAGTGTCACTTACTGTTACTATACACGAAAATCCATACCAGGTGAGAAAGTCAAGGTGTCACCAATTGGTACCAGGAAAGGAAATGAAGTCAAAAATCCTTACACTTACTGGTACCATGAGAAGAAAAAGAAATAACACTTACTGGTACTAGGAGAGACAGCACTTAAATGCAACATCAACCATCGGAGAGTGACATTACTGTCTCGCATCACGTTCAACAGTTTAGGTATGGAGTCAAGAATAAACTCCTCCACTAGCACCCCCTCCTTGAGGTACTTTTCCAACACTGGATGCAACTTCTTCACCTTCGTGGAATACTTGATGGACTGAAAAGGACGTGGGAATAATGATTAGATAACGGTTAATCTTCCAGAGATTTTTCCTATTTGAACTGATGACCAATTTGCTTTCATGTGTTCAAATAAACACACAATTAAGACTTTGACATGTCATCTACTAAAGCTCAATCTATAAGAATTCACCAGTACTATTCTAGGGCTCTGAAGTGTCTTGGCTAAGGTACCTGTTGGGACTCGAACCAAGGACACCCAAGTTTTTAGACTGTCACCTTGATCACTGGGTCACGCAGGACCCTCACAAACCAATGTTAATCATGTAAAAACATGACTGACTTAGTCTAATTACAATTGTCTCATTTAGCCTTAGATGAAGATAAAGAGTAGAAATGTGGACCAACAAATCAGATTGACATACCAGTTCTCTAACATTACTGGGATCCAGGGTATTATTGAGGGCCGTTAATGCAGCCTTGTAGGGACTCCATGCATCCAGGAGGTTTACAGTGATTCCCATATATACACTGATTACCTGGAATAGAGTATAAATACACATGTCAATATACACACTGATTACATGGAATAGAGTACAAATGTACATGTGAGTTATATACACACATATTACCTGGAATAGAGCACAAAATTGTACATGTGAGTTTATATACACTCTGATTACCTGGAATAGAGTAGAAAATGTACTTATGAATTTATTTACACCTTAATGACCCAGAAAAGTTCAAAAAATGAACACATGAATTTATAATACACATTGAATATCCAGAATAGAATACAATAATTATTGTCATAAGAAATTCATATACACTCAGATTACTTGGAATAGAATACAAATGTACATGAAAACTGATAAAACTTTGATCACCTGGAATAGGGTACACATGTATTCATGAACTTATATACATTTTGATTACCTGGAATAGAATACAAATGTAAGGAATTTATGGTTTAAAATTCGCTGTCTAAGGAAATTGAATATACGCAGCTTGTATTCCAATGTGTGCTACATGGGTCAATTGGTCAATGTATTGTGATTGACTTGCGATGGAGCATTTACACAAATTAAGTTTTATTGGTATGTTTTGACATTTTGATAGTATATGTGTATGTTATATATTATTTAATCAAAGGTTTGTTTTGTTAATAGAAAATAATGCCCTCATTAACATTACTTGTGTATATCAAACTTGTGCTAACACACTCTTTTGTTATGCGCAAGTAATGTTTCACCCTGGGAATTATTTCCCATATACAAAGCAATCTGTTGATGTATTACTCAATGTATTACCCAATTATCCGGGAAGTGTTTATCCACGATCTCTCTCATCTTGGCTGGTTGATTGTGAAGGATCTCAGGTTCAAAGTACAGAAGTATATACAACATGCTGGCCTGGGTGGCGAGGGCCGTGGATCTATGTTCTGGCAGCGGGTAAGCCTTGATCTGGTTGTAAATGTCATCTGACCTCAACCGACCAATCACCATGTTGATATACTCGGAGTCTATCGGTACCCGTCTGAAGGGAGAGATAATGAGTTATGTTATGAGATGTATAGTTTAAATGTCTTGCTATCATTCCTGAAATGAATCAAAGGCTTGAAGATTACAAAACTACGTAACATAATGCAATTGCATGGAAAAGAATTGCTAACCTCATCCTTTAATGATGTGTAAAATGTGATAATAGTTTTTCACACATAGGGAAAACTGAGTAAATGACCATCAAGAATGTAACAAATGGATGTTTCTAATATCAGGAATGTTATATTACCTGTGTTGCTGTTGAAATTTGAGGATTCAGTTCCTATAAGTATCAACAACATAGGGCTTTTAGCCAATATACAAAAGTTTGCACCAACTTCTTTGGATAAAACTGTATTTATTAGCTCCACATCAAAGCATGATCAATTAGGATGGAGATCACTTACGCAAAATAGGATTCTGGGTAATTTTGGGGCCTCTTTGCACCTGAAGCACTAGAGTATCCTGTGCTCCGTAACAACTTTACGACATCATCGATGTTCGAGTCACCAGCTGCTGCTTTTTGGGCACTGGAAACAAAATAAAGATCAAGTCTGGGTACACTTGTAACTATTTGCCTTTGCAATCAGAAATCTCACAGACATGGAAAACAATAGGCTATGAAAAAGAGACCTAAAAGAGAAACATAATTGTTAAAAAATGTCCATGATTGTTAAACAAAAAAATGCCAAGTCTGTGTATGGTTGTAATCATTCACCTTAACAACCAGAAAACTAGCAGACATGTAAAACATTTATGAAAATAAGAAGGTAATAAAAACAAAAATCATACTTGTCAAAAAATTTCCATAGATGATTGTTTTACCCTTACATTATTTTGTCTCAAAATGATTCACATGGAGAAGAAGACTAAAGAATGAAATGTTCATATCAAGCAATTTTCTTGTCCCATTGCGTTTGCTGCTTATCATGAATCAAATGATATTTTTGTTATAAACTTTGTCTGCTGTCTTTACAAGTTGGATCAGGCTCAAATCAATAGCTTAGTTTTGTTTAAATAAGGTTTGACACTGTATCAGCAATAATTCAATCATTTCAAGATTTTCCTGGGTTTCACCAGTACTAACTAGGATTCTCCAGTGTCTTGCCTGAGGAAACTCTTATGAAAACCTTTATCAGGGAACAGAACAAAGTCCGAGAACTGACCTGTATCTGTAATAGGAAACAAGCATCCTCTCACGCACAACACCATCTATCTTCATGTCTATTATAAGTAACATCACTCCGAACAGATACAACACCTCGCACTGTAAACATACAATGATGTATAGGATTAATTTTTCATATTCTTTATGCTATCACATTAGATAAACCTCCAACATTATCCTTAAAAATCCATAGCATAACAAAAAAAGATTGACTCATAAGGAACTTCCTTTTCAACACAAAATTTCTTATCTAAGAGTTCTTTCCTATGGTTGCCTTGCCATATGACACTATATAACTAAAAACATCTACCAGAAATAAGGATCTCATAGTGCCAGATGTTGAATACTATAACTATATATGCTATCCATTGTGCACACCACCATGCATCTCATCTTTGAATTTGATGTAGCAAAACTAAGGGAGGTCAGAGGTCAGAATGAGAGCTATATTAAAATCTTGTCAATGCAGGATTTGAAAACCTCAATGACTAATCTTTTATTGTAGGTGTTTATTAGAATCATCTGTAAAACAAGATTCTAGTGAGTGTGAACAGTAAAGGGTTAAGAGAAGAAATAAAGAAGTTGGCATAGGAAATATCCTTCTTATTAGGTCCTCATATATTACATTGACTTAACTTTTTGTACTATGGTTTCATAAATATTCGTAGTAAAAGGGTGATTTGCAAAAGTAGGCGAGGTTTTGGGAACCTCATCAGCAGATTCACCATAAAACTGAGCAAAAGTAGCCAGGGGAAATCCCTCCCCCTCCACGGTTCTTCAGAAACCTCTACTTTTTGTTACAATGCTTTTTAGTTGTCCTCTACTTTTTGATAAGTAAGGGTATATATACACAATGGATGAGATCATATAAAACATACCATCAACTGCTTCCCGTCATCATTCAGTAAGACGCTCTCCAAAGTCTGCTGGATATAAACTCCCTCATTCAAGTCCTCCAAAAACCTGCATAAATCACATATAAATCACACATAAATCAGCCTATGGAACTAAGTTAATTGGCCGTTTAAGACAGGTTGGCTGCTTAACACAAATTGATGTACACAATGAATCCAACATTGGGACTTTCTGTAGTGGTTGTTTAAGGCAGGGTGGCTGCTTAAAGGGATGGTTGTTTAACACAAGTTGGAGTGTAGATTAGGTCATATCAAGTAGAGTCTCAAATAAAGCTCATAATATCACACATAAAACAATCTAGAATTATACATAAACCATACCGAGTCATACATAAATCACAAATAATCACATAGACAACATAAATGCATATAGATAATATAGATTTTGAAGGACTTTTTGCAAGGGTTCCTACCTGTTCAAGTCAATCACAAATTTGTGAACACTAGAAAAAGCCTGATAGAATCTTGTCAGAATTTCAATGTGATTTTCCCGGAATTCATCATCTAAGTCTTGAAGTTCCTGAAAATGAAAAAAGTATCTCATTTGGGTCAAATTAATGTTGCTTGATCAGATCATCTTGTAGGGTAATATAGAAAATGTTACCACAACAGTGTGTCTCCTAAAGCTCAATATCAGGAGGTAACAACAAGAAAATAAGTGATATCTTAACAATACAAACATACATGAAACCATGACATTATCATTTGTGGAACTATCCATAAAAAACAAAATTTAATATATTGCTTGCTACAATATTGTGAAACAAGTTCTTAGAATTTTCATAAGTTGATTACTCTCGATTCTGCTTCCTGTGTATACAAAATTAGTACTTGCACAAAATGCCTATCAATGAAGTCTCAAGTTGAACCCCGGTACTTCTTATAGGAAATCTTACCCTTTACCCCTATCTGTCAGTGTCACTGCTGTTTGCAAAGTAATCTGCTTTACAGGGGTCATTACTTTTCCTGGGGATCAAAACTATAGCATTGACCCCTGGGATAAGTACTGACCCTTGTGGCTGTGATCTTCTTCAGGCCACAGGGACCAATGTCATTTTACATACCTGTGATAATATAGGTTTACATGTAAAATAGCAATGGTCCCTGTTAATCTCAATAATGATCTGTGAACGAAACTTTTTTCATCATTTCGACATTTATCGTGCTTCGAAGGTGTCAGTCAAAATAGCAATAACCTTCGACCAGTTATGTGGACTATGGTTCCTGTGCTTCAGGTGCGAGAATGTACAAACATATCTGGTAAGTCTTACCGGTCTTGTATCAATTCTGTTCTCGAAATAATCTGTGTTCTTGAAGTAGCTGAAGTCAGCGATGATCTCTCCATATCTCGTCACATCACTCTGGTTCTCCAGTCGAAACACAGCTGGTATAAAATCAGACAACCGCAACAGTTCCGCTATAATCGCATTTCCTCTCGATGCAAGTCGCAGAACGTTCTGACCGCACTGGTTGTTTTCGGCGAGAAAGTCTGCCATCTTGTAGAACTGCCTTCAACCTACTTACGGTTCATCAGGGGAGGAGTTAACATCAGAACTTGGTACTTAAAGAACCTTGATGACAGTCTCTCATGTGATTCTGAAACTTGGAATATTTTGAGTATCTACTTTACCAGTTGTGGAATTAACTTCTTTATTGGAAAGTTTCTTCAGTTTATTGTAGAAACAGCTAAATCAAACAGCAATCTCTACGAACGTGTGTTGAATTAAGTAAAAAGTTTGATGAAATTTGTGTGCACCTTTCCTCCCACCCGGAAGTTTCCTTGAGAGTGATCTCCCTTTTGCAATTTGTTGACAGAGGGCGCTTCGAAAACATGTCGGGTCCACTCGTCAACAATTTTGAGGTTCCTTCATGGTAAATAGGTCTAGATAATTCTATGCAAACACATAAACTAACCACTTTTAAGCTCCATTCAAAATTGTCTATCAGTTGGTGATTAAATGGTAAAGATTGCGTTCGGGAATGTTGCATTATAGGCCTTTAAAAATTTGTTATTTTCCTATGTCAATGATAATTTGATGGGTGGGGTGAAACGATGCACATGCTGTGCTACAAATAAAATCAATTCATGCTCACAACGTGATTAGATTAAATAAGGCAGATCTTATTAGATAGCCACAATTGTTTTGTCATTTCAAACTTGAATTCTGATAGTTTTCAACAAGACTTCTAGTAAAGAATCTAGTAAATCAAAACCCAGGGTTGTCATTAATTTTTGGAGTAAGGGGCCAGCATTTGATTTCAGGAGGCCAATGAAGCGAACACTCAACAAAAATAAGGTGTTTTTAATGACAACCTTTTATATTTTTTGTTGTTAGAGCCAAAGACCTAATAAACACAGATAAGCAACTCCGCAAAATACCGTTCTTTCTCGCGTTGACATCTCGTTCGCGAGATTTTGCCTTCCTGTAAATACAGACGCTTTATTTTGTTAATCAAAGCGTCTGCCGTCGCTGATAAGCTATGGTAGCCCTTTTATTGACCCTCCCGACCCCAAAAACCAATAAACAGATGGCCACAAGCTGTGGTGCCCTGCTGTGATAATTACCGGGGATTATAACTTATTGTAATATTGCACTGTGTCAAACTGAAATGTCTAGCTAAATTTTATGATGGAGGAAAATTTCAGCAGCAAAATTTACTGTTAAAATATTAGCTTAAATCTATACTTTTGTGGAATGGGTCTCTAAATGGGAATTATCTTTTTTACGGCATATCATGTACAATATTCTATGAATTAATAATTCGTAATGGGGAACATTCTATTTTCTTTGAAAAATGTACTCAATACCATCATCATCACCATCTGCATCATCATCATCATCATCATCATCACAATGTTAGAATTATAATATCAAACAACAACTAGCTATATACTTCTGCGCACAAATATGCACCCGAGTCTGCTTTTTATCTCTTGATTTGCAGCATGTTGATGTCATACACTTCCAGCACACACAAATATGCTGTCATTAGCCGCAAATTTTACGCTTTCTTTGCATGGCAATTATTTCCAGCTGAACCAAACAGAACATATCGTTACATCTTCCACGTATACAGTTTATATACAATAAGAGAGTACAAAGAATAAATTCAAATTTAAAAAAAAGAAGACCAGTTAAGAGAATTTAAATGCCTCTTAACATCACAAACATATGAAAAAAAGTTCTTGATCTTCCCTTGTTCGATAAAAATATGTGTAATGAATCAAAGTTTGTCTAAATCAACCCATATTTTGTTTTTGTTTTCGAGGAGTTAGACAAAAACTATTGCTCTACTACTAAAACATGCAACCATATGATTTCAAAAAACCAAGACCAGATAAGAGAATTTAAATGCCTCTCAACATCACAAAAATGTATAAAAGTCCTTGATCTTCAATTGGTCGATAAAAATATGTGTAATGAATCAAAGTTTGTCTAAATCAACCCATATTTTGTTTTTGTTTCCGAGGAGTTAGACAAAAACTATTGCTCTACTACTAAAACATGCAACCATATGATTTCAAAAAACCAAGACCAGATAAGAGAATTTAAATGCCTCTCAACATCACAAAAATGTATAAAAGTCCTTGATCTTCAATTGGTCGATAAAAATATGTGTAATGAATCAAAGTTTGTCTAAATCAACCCATATTTTGTTTTTGTTTCCGAGGAGTTATACAAATACTCTACCATCCCATCCAATTCCAGCACTTTCGGTTCTATTGATGATACACATTTCAAAACACGTGTTTCACCAGTGGTAAAAGGAAATCAATTGTCTCATATGCAATTATTAATAAAAACAACACACTAATAAAGGAATGTTAAAACTATCGAAAAATTAATAAAATAAACGTTAGTTTTCACACTTTATTCAACCTTCGTTTACATCGTCTAGCTGGCAGACACACTTCAGTGCCGACGAGATTAGGAAGTCTCGCATAGTCTCCCTAAATCTCATCCTCCACGAGATGATAAGGGAGTTCGGTCTTTACCTATGGGGAGTTGCTTATCTGTGTTTATTAGGTCTTTGTTAGAGCTGACCGAAAATTCATTTGAAGCGGTCAAATTGACCTGCAGCTGGCTCTAAATGACAACCCAGTCTACCCATGTTAACGTTTTGAAAGCCTGCATGTTTCATGATACGCATAAATCAATTGTTGGTTGAATGGTAAAGAAAGCCTCTGATTCTCACTCATTAGGATTCCATTGTAAAATGAACATGAGATTTCATTATGAAATAAACATGAAAAGAAAAATGCAGCCAATTTGGGGCTAAAATCCTCAAACGCCTCAATGCCAGAATGGTTCTCTTCCACTTGGGCTAACCAGTGGGCTGTTCTTCATCTTTCACATTACACTTCTTCCCTATTTAACTGCTACCATCATTAAGTTTGAAAACATAAGAGGACAAATGCATCCAGTGTATGGTTCGCACCCACAACCATTTCAACACTAGAACAATGCTCTACAACTTGAGCTAACCAGTGCGCTGGTCTTTCTCTCGCATGATTATACTTCTCCCCCATTTAACTGCTATTATTAAGTTTTAAAACATGAGAGGACAAATGCATCCAGCGTATGGTTGGAACCCACAACCATTTTAACACTAGAACAGTGCTCTACCACTCGAGCTAACCAGTCTTGCCCCCACACACTATGATAGTAACACATTCACTTACCAAAGTGTCTCATAATAGCGCTATAAGATACACTAGGTCGTATACAATTAGTTTACAGAACTGATTAAAGAAATCACTGGTTTTGTTGTTGGGAATAACTTTCATTGAATTGAAAAACCAGTTGGACCAGAATTAGAATTATATGATTTATTTGCCTCAAATTACTGTAGACAACCTTTGTTCATTAGGTAAAGTTGTTAATATGGATGAAATATTGTGCAAGACTGATTAGTGAATTCCATTGACCAAAATTAAGGTTTTATGAGTGACACATTATGACTTGACACTGATAAGATGGCTTAAAAGTCAACCCATACAATATTTTATCTGTTGCAATTAAAATCAATTCCAATAGCCATTTAAGGGAAGAGTGGGTAGTGAGTTGCATCTCTTGAACATGTATTTTCAGGGCTGGTAAACCTGCTCAAGGGTTACATTTAGATGTCACAAAAGAAGGAAAACTGTTTCAGGTAAGATAACAATGTTTCTAACATTGGGAAATTATCATACATTTATCAGTTACTAAACATTTTTTTTTAAGAAACAGTCCATTACCAATATACAATAATACATCTTCAGCCAGAGACTTGTAGATTTATGGAATAGTTTGCCAGAGGAAGTTGCTTTATTGCCAATAGTGAAAATAGTTTTTAGTGTTTATTCTAGGACGCACAATTGCGCGAATCCAGATATTTTTGAAAAAACGCCCCTGTTTTAGATACATATGCACACCAGTGCGCCCCTATTAATTGAAAATCCCCTTCATTAGCGTTCATTATCATGGATAAACTTAAAAGAATAGCTTTTTGATCAAAAGTCGACAATCTTAGTACAAAATCGGGTGTATGCAACCAGATGAATATTGAAAGCCATATAGTTTTGATCTAAAAAAAGATATGACCTGGGATCTCCCACTATTTGCATAATATTCATAACAGTGCTTACTTCCGTTATAGAATTGATATTTTACGAAGTTTTTTAAAACTTTTACGATCTTCACGGTCTTATATTTTTATTTAACACTGTCCGTTAAGAATTGGCTCCTTATATTTTATTTAACTCTATCCGGAAAAAAAATTATCAGCTTGATATTGAGGGTTCTGTCATGAATTACTCATGTTAGACTGAGTTTTTGATTGCCGGGATTGGTATAAATCGGACAGTTGACATTTAGGAAATAAAGCGGGTCCACTTTTCGACATTTGGGTTCATGTTGAATCTAGGGATTCAGAAAACATAGGTCTGTTCATCAGTCGGGAAAATATGTCAAATCTGGATATTGGGAAGAACCGGTTCCATTTTCTAGACCTGGTTACAAAAGGAGGAAAAACTTTGACAATTAACCCTTTTAATAATTTATTTTCTTTTCCATAAATGAAGAATTGTTTTATTTGGGATCCCCCATATGTTTATAGAAATCCCCCCTGTTTTAAAAAGGAAGGGGGGAAATGCGCCTCTACAAATCCATTTCTAGAACAAACACTGAGTTTTATAAGTGCGTTAAATAAATGTTTGACGTATTGCCCTATCAAATTCATGCCCAAGTGTTAAGAGCCAGAACTGGAACACAAGAAACAGGTAGATCAAAAAGGGTTGGAGAAACATAAGTCTAAAAATTGATCTCAGTCCTAATGTTTTATGATTGTGTTTGAAAGAACTTATTAAACTTAAGGTACAGATCCATAGCACCCTTCAAGGATAATCTTCTCAATAGAAATATTTTCACAAGTACACAAACTAAATATGTCTCTAAAAATTGTTTAATTGTATCCCATGACATATTATACTGCAAACATGTGACAATTTTTTAAAAAGTTAATTAACTGATATTAAAAGTAAAATAATAGAAAAATACATTATTATGTCTCAAAGTATGCATAGGACTTCTCAGTAGAACATGTCATTTAAATAATGTGTTAACAGTTAATTGTCTCTGTTTGCAGCTGTTTGACATGAGCATCAATCTTCTCTACATTATTTTTAAGTCTAAGAATACAATCTATAATTATAACTGCTTGTTCTTTGTAAAACATGCACAGGGACATTTAATGTCATATACAGGAGAGTTACTGTATTTGATATCAATTCTTTGTGCTATAGTAGATGATGATGTATCAGCATGTTTGCCGCAAGTTGGCACCATGTTATTAAGCTCTCAAACATTTACTTCATTGTTGTGTTTGACTATGGAGTTTCTTACTGACTTACTGAATGCTGATGGTTCTACCCAGCTTGGCAAGCCCATAAAGGCAGTTAAATTCCAAGTGTTCCTCCGTCTATAATGAGCAGGGCATTTCATTAACTGAGAGAAAAAAGTTTGTGGTGAGGTATAACTAAAATAAATAAACAGATTTACCAGATAGAATATATTTTCTTTGTGATATTGGGTCGAGACCATTGTAATAAGGGTAAATTGCTCATTAGGAGCAGTTAATCCTTTTGTCATTCAACATAGTTGTTTTAAAAATGTTCTACAGCAGATTTGACCGAGTGATGCATTATGGAATAATAATTTATAAGTATTACCAGTACTAAGTAAATTACTGAGATTTGTTTCAAAGAAATCTATTCTTTTTGGCATTTGCAAACTTGATGTTGAATATTACGTAAACTCTTTAATGTGGACTGTACATTTTGATTTTGCTTATAATCTTTCAGAAATTGATGATTGATGAGAAGAAGAGTTATTTTTTTGGTCGTAACAAACAGATGTGTGACTTCTGTATTGACCATGCTTCTTGCTCGAGAGTACATGCAGCTTTAGTGTGGCACAAGCATCTAGGCAGACCATTTCTTATAGATCTGGGAAGTAGTAAGTATATTATATGGACTTGAAATGATGTGGAAATACTTTATTGAGATAGATGGAATCATCTTTTGTAGAGTGATTTGCACAACCATACCCAACCTACTTATTTTTCAATTCATTATTCTTATTACTATCTTTTGCATGAGAAATGATATGCTGAATAGAATTAGAAAAATTGGTTGATTTGAATAGAAAATTAATTAGTATGAACATAAACTTACGGAAATTTTAGATTTAGCATCTATGAAGGCAGAAATATTTAGTTTGACTGGCCAATTATGTCAATAATCTAACAAAATATTTGATTCTGAGAGACCTGCACCTATTATTTAAGTTATTTGAAATTGAACGTAAGACCTTGAATGCAAATTTCTTTTCCTCTCTTTATAATAACTTTTGCAACTAGCAGTCAAAATTATTGGCAAATTTTTAGTGAACATTTGAAATAATGAATATATATTGAATCCACTGTTTCACAGCCCATGGTACATTTATTGGTCACATCCGTTTAGAACCTAAGAAACCACAACAGGTTCCAATTGATAGTGAAATACATTTTGGGGCGTCGACTCGAATATACATTATACGGGAAAAACCACAACCCTTACCATTAGGAGATGATGGAAATACGGCAGATAAAGAGGGCAACCTGCTGGGTTTACCGGAGACTGAAACAGAATTAGATGTGAGTTCTCTTTCATGTTGAACAAGTCTTGCATAGTCCAATGGCTAAAGCGCTGCTCATGTAACTCCAGAATTGCATGTTTGATCCCCACTTGCCTGCTGGATTCATGGTAATGAACAGCACTTATAAGAGATTTTTTCTAGTACTGGTGGAGCCATGGGAAGATGTAAGATAATATTTTAACTCAAAGTGATATCTTTCCTGTTGCTAGTAATGGGTATGAGACTGTTAGGATTTAATTAATCCTTTTCTTTCTTGAAGAGATTGGAATTTACACACCATTTTGACTCCTTACTACTTAGAAATGCTCATGATTGTATAATCTTAATCATTAACTCAATGCAAATTATTAACTTTCATTCACTCATTACAATACAAATTCGTTTTTTAGCTATCATTCACTCATTGCAAAATCTTATTTATTTTTCATATACAACTCCATTTTAGCCTGTAAATAATTTGATATACTTTTATCTACATTAGCTTAATGTATGCTATATGACCTAAGTTGTTGATGCGCTTAAAATACCATTCATTTAGTAATGAGTTTAATATGTAACCATCCTTTTGATAAGGAACGGTATGACACTGAATGATTTTCGTTTCCTTCTGCTTTCCAGAATTTAACAGAATTCAATACTGCACACAACCGACGGAATGTCATTCTGTCAGAGCTTAAAGATGTCAAAAACCCGGTGAAAAGGAAAATAAAAAATATGAGGATTTCATTTCATGATGAAGATGAAGTCATAAATCCAGGTTTGTTTCTGCCTTTTCATGTTAATCTTTCTTGTTTCTGTTTGACTATTGGAGCGTTAAATGACATTGAATACTTGTGAAAAAGGTTAAACACATGTCAGTTAAGCATTTAAATGTCTTTTTTGTAAGGAAAATAGATAGAGATTATTTTATTTTTCTATGGGAATGGATCTTCATAATCAAGCCTTGACCTTTTCATGACATTGTGTCCTAAAATCAGTTTAGATAAGCATATCAGTTCAGAGATAGGAAGAATGTCATTTTGAGCTAATGAATATTCTTTTACAATAAATTTGGAGGATTTTAAATTACCATCTTGTGTAACTTCCTTAGTCAAAATTAAGTCTTATGAGTACACCTTAGAACCATATCAGTGAGACAATTCTAAAGAGTACATGTACCTACAAAAAAGTGTTTTCTTATTTATTTCTATTATTTGAAACAATGTGTGCAAAGGCCTCAAATGAGGCTCTGTATCAAGGCATCTGAGCATAAAAGAAATTCAGATGTTTAAAATATGTTCATGATTATGTTGTCATGTTGCTAAAGGAATATAAGTATAGTATTTGTAAATGAAAGATTACTTGACATACTTTACTGTAATATCTTAACATCTGGTGCATTTTATTTATGTAGCCTTTGGTGGTGGACTTGTAAATCAGGGGTTATAGGTTCTACCCCTACTACTAATGCTGGTTTTATCCGAGTGTCATTTGGCAAGACACAAAAGAGCAATATCAATGTACTTGTCAATCCCATGAAAGCTGTAGTGCAACTGTTCCAACTGTTGGCATGTTATTAAATCGCAAATGAAATATTGATTTATTTATGATATGTATTTTTGTCTCAACATTTCAGAGGACATTGATCCGTCTATTGGACGCTTCAGAAATATGGTTCAAACACATGTTATAGCTGCCAAGGTTAGTCAAGTAGAGTTGATTTATTTTTACATATCATTTCCCCATATGAAAATTTGTAACTGGTTCAAATTGATAGCAAGAGAAGACACATTATAGCAAGAAAAAGAATCCTGAATCCTTATGATATAAGGATGAAACCAACATGATAGAGAAAAATGTCTCATAATGGGCATTTCATCCTTTGGTCATTGTGGTATCTAAAATCAAGGGTTCAATGCAAGACTATATATAGTAAGTGATTCATAAACATGAAGCACTAACTATAGTCTTGCACTGAACCCTTGAATTCTTCTATGGGAAGTGGCACAAGTAAGGTATTATAGAGGGACAGGTTTAACATGGAACCTTGTCTAAAGATTCATATGGTTCTGTGTGACAAGACTGTTATGGCAGAGGAAAGGCTCATCTCAAACAATATCTTTGTTGTTAAATCTTTTGTCATAGGAAAATAAATCATGCTTGATTGTTGATTTTTCTGCCTATTACAAGAATCGCCTTGTTAGACTGATCTCTCCTTTGGGAAGAGGCATCATCTAGATATGATGCATCAACACACAATCAAGTTGTTTATCACATTACAGAAAGGAGCTGTTTTAAAAAGACTTACCAATGGTGCTTTTTGACAAGACTGTGAAAAGAATTGCGCTGTCTTTATCCAATGGCCTTTTGATGTGACATTTGATAATTGCAATTGCTAACACACAATCTTATACTATTGCTTCTAGTCTTTCTATCTTATTTTTGAAATGAATGGTATTTGAGAACAAGACATCCATTTCTATTTGCTTGGCCTATATCAATATTTTTCATAGAGTTACACTATAACAAGTTAAACCTACCATTAATTTACTGTTATTTTACATCTGCTATATAGTACATTTCCTCCTTTTTCAGCGGCCAAGGTTGGACAAGAGTGCTGATCAACATTCTATGACAGATAAAATCACAAAACGTTTACAAAGTTTTTCATATGCGCCTGGACTTTACGACATGGCAGGTGCAGGACTCTCAGCAGCAAGCTCATTCAGCATGGCAGCTAAACTTGGGGTGCCACTACCAAATTTGGCGCCAAATGTCGAGGAAGATGTTGTGGTACCAGAAATCAATCCTACGCCGAATGTGAACATTAACGTCGAGGAAGTGTCGAAAGAGCCAAAGAAAAAGAAATATGCAAAAGAGGCGTGGCCTGGAAAAAAACCTGTTCATTCATTACTTGGTTGAAGTCATTCATTACTCGGTTGTAGTCATTCATTACTTGGTCCAAGGTGTTTGGAGAAATTGTATCAGTCATCAGCAGGGGGCTTTCTGGCCAAGTGGTTAGAGTACAGAACTTGACATCACATGGTCCCCTGTGTGGGTTCAAAGCCCTGTTATGGCGTTTGAACTTTCATGAGTTAGTCTCCTGACTGACTGACCAAATGCCATTTGTTCTACCTTGCTTGATCAGCCCTTGGGGCAGTTGAGTAGGGGTTCTTTCTCCATCTTTAAAAGTCTGGCATATCAATATAACTGAAAAATTGTTGAAACCATGTAAAAACCTGAATAATACACACAAAAATTGTTCATTAGTGAGTGGCATCTAGAGGCTAATTTGATTATGTACATCCAGGTCAGAGTTAGGGGGGAAGCAGAGCCTATTTCACGCAAGATTTCAAGAATGGTACAGTCAATTCTTCTTTGTTGGTACATATTCCGATTCGTCTCAATACAGATGATTTGATACCAACACTATAGGGTAATTTGGAAGTATGAGAAAGAAAGCAAGTAAAACGGTACACTCATCTAATTACTGTTTCACTTAACAATTTAAGGAAATATTTATGCAATTTGAAACAGATGAAAGCACAATATTGGCATGTGACATGTCATTGGAAGCCTCTTACAGAGATGTTCCCAATGATGTGTTAGTATGCAATATTGCTTAGCCCAGCATTGAAATAAGAGGGAAGGTTGTTTTGAACTTGAGCAAATTTTAACGTAAAAAATAGTGAGTAAAGAAGTATCCTGGACATCTAGATCAAGGCCTAAGATTAGGAGGTTGTTTAATCTCATCCCTTCTTAGGCAATCTTTTAACTTGCTGTTAGTTACTAAAAGTTACTTGAGACTTCTAATGAGTACCAAAAGTGTAGGATTTTGTTAAAAAAAAATTCCATTTAAAGTTGTGAGAAGTTTTGGTAACCGTCAGTCATCTTTAACATTTTTATATGTATTTAAATCTACTTGAGCTAGGCAAAGTAAGTCTTTGGTCTTAGGACACTCCTCAATTAGCCTGGTATAAATGAAATGAAATTGGCTTGAACACCTTATTGGAGTAATTGTGGCTGTTTAACCTTAAACTGCTTAATTTTGATGAGGAAAGATACTCAGAGTAGCAAACAGGTTTAGATCCAGGCCAGCCGCCAATTTAACTTGGCGTTTGGCCTGGATCTTACCTGTTTGCATAAGCATGAAGTCGGTTCCAGCATTATAAGGGTTATGAAGACAAATCATAGTTCTAGTTCTCGTAAGAATCGTCTTTATGTGATAAGTATAATGAGCACCCAAAGTAAATTTAGGGTCTAGGAAATATTTGAAGGCAAGGATCTATGTGGGGGCCTCCGTGGCCTAGTGGTTAGAGTACAGAACTTGAAATCACATGGCCCCTCTCTGCGTGGGTTCAAATCCTGAGAGGGATATGGATTTTCATGAGAGGCAGTCTCCCGACTGACTTACAGAATGCCGATGGTTCTACCCGCCTTGATCAGCCCTTATAGGCAGTTGAGGATGGGGTCTTTCTCAATCATTAATAGTCGGGCATCGCTACATAACTGAAATAATGTTGATGTGATGTAAACCCCATATAATAAAAAAAAGGATCTATGCATTTTATCAAGACCCGTTTCATGTTTTTGATTTTCTCCTCTAAACCTCTACAGTACGGAAATCATGAATATTTTATGCTATGTTGTTTACAGTTAAGTAGTAAATATGCAAACTAATTTTAAAATCACTATCATGGTGTATAGATCAAAATAAAGAGTGCTGAATTACATCTTCCATACAAGAAAGGTTTATTGTTTGATCTTGGAGACATCAACTCAAAGCCATAGATGTATAATTAGATTATATGGGTTAAAAGCAATGTCAACAGTATTTCTTTTCATTGATGCAAAGATTTTGGGTCTAAGCATTTTTCTTTCTTTTGGGACAAAAAAAAAAAGAACATGCTCCTTTAAGGTACCCACAGTCTTCATGTTTGTGTCATGTATATGATAATAAAAGTATGAAATACTTATTCCTTTTTATTTTGTTTTATTTCTTCAATATTTAGATTAACAGACAATACTATCACAAATTATTAAAACTGTAGGAAGTGAAGACAATTCCTGAATTAAAGAGACAATATCTGAATATGTATAGACATAAGTGCTCAGGGTTGTCATTATGTTTTCAAACAAGGGATTATTTTGGAATATTGGGCAGGGGGCCCACCTAGATTTGACCAGAGGTACTATGCCGAAATAACCAAGCAATGTGATTGGCTGTATCCTGAAGCGATAAACAAATCAAAAGCTGTTTGACTAAAAGCGGCAAGCTGTCAGTGACAATCTACTGCTATTCCTTGTCAATTATTGTTAGTTTGCAAGATCTAAACTTTGGATCAAAATTTTAAAGAGTCGAGAAAAACAACTAATTTTCTGGAGATTTTAACAAATGGATTTGATTGGCAATCGCTTAATAATGACAAATCTGAGTACTTCCTGTTAAAACTACATGTTCTTTTACATTATCCTCTCCCTCAAAAGGACTAACTTAAAGATGTGTGCTCTGGAAGAAATGAATGTTAAATATTTGATAGTAACAATCATTGTCATTAAACCGTAAACCATTTTCAATTTCTTAACCATTAAGATGTTTAGACCTTGTGATTTTGACTTATTTTTTTTTGTTAAATATTTTGAAGCAATTTTTTGCGCCTGACAGCGCTTCTCTAGGACAGCAATTCTCTGTTAAAATGGATTGCAATATCTCCATTACAAATTATCTTATTTCTTTTTTGTATGGATATAGATTGGTATGGGAACCTTTGTCTTATTCTTCTTAAGAAAACTATGTTGTTATTTTGTTGGTAAAAGACAATTAACATGTATTTAAAAAGTTAAAATTCCCAATCTGTGAGATGTCTTTAAGCATACTACATTTCCTATAAACCTTGCATAAAAACTTAAAAAGGACTGTCTCACAGAATGTGTTTACAGAATGTATTGTTATTAACTAAGGACAAAAAGGTGATTCAAACAATCCTGGTCACTAGACAAAATGACGATTTTATATTGCTTTCATTCAAAAGATGCTAAAAGTCACACCTTTCAGTTCTTTGATGAAAAACTGTCTTTATTTATAGTCATGGAATTGCTCTCAGACACTTGCTAGTATCATGCAGTAAGTTTGTAGTGTTAATCACCATATCAACAGTTTTCAGTTATACAATAGCTTTCCTTGATCCACCAGTACTAGGCTAGGGCTCTGAAGTGACAGGCCAAAGGTCACTTCAACAAACCCAGAGGTGTTGTAGGGGCTCAAACCCAGTCATGCCATTAAATCATTGACTTTTTTGCAGGCTTTCTACTGCCTCTCCACAAAAAACTAGGGCAAAAGTAGGGCAAGATTTTAGCAAAAAGTAGGGATTTTTACTGTTAAAAAGTAGGGCTAAATAAGAAAGTTATTACCATTTTTCAGCTGGAATTACCGTTAAATTGATACATATCTTAGTCCATCTGATGCTGTGAGAATGCCTTGTTCTGCCCATCCTTGAAATACAGGCACCTGAAATTTTAATTTCTCATTTAACATCAATTTACACAATGGAATACAATAATGAACATGACATTCAAAACATACACTGTTAATCTTATAAGGCAAAAGACAAAAACCCTTAGTATCAACCCTTTCCTCAATGAATATGTACTAAACTTCACCCACTATGAATATATAAGTATTCTTGCACTAGTTCTTACAAAGAGTTTTCTCACCACAGACAAATGCCATGATGTTAATCAAATTCTAATCAATTTAATAATTTTAAAGTAGATGTGTGTCCATAGGACACAGATGTCCTCACAATTTGGCTCTGTAACAAAGATTCCTATCATTTGCTTTTATAATGGAACAAGAAAACTGAGCTGCTATTTAAGAATTTTGTCAATTTTACAGACTTTACCTTAAATCAATGATTGTTAGACTATGTAGTACCTCTTACACATGTACCTATTGTTGTATATTGAATGTAAAAATGTTATTTGTGTATGGGCCGGTGGCCCTTTAATACAATAAAACTTGAATTGAATTGAATTGCATCAAAATACTCAGGTATACAAGTGCACATGCTGACAACTATTCACAGAAAGATGGCTCTAGCAGTTATACTTTTTTAGTTCAGCGTGACACAAACTTTGGGCTATGGATAGCTAGATGGACTGACAAACAAACAATGGCAAATCACCTCCTCCCTTTTTTGTGGGGTCATACAAAATAAATTATTTATGATTAATATGACAGTTAGGAAAAGCAAGCTTTACATATAAACTTAAATGTATTTTGTTAGAAAGGAAAGCAGCATCTGCAATTACGAATTTAAAACACAGCATGGCATTTGTGGGTTCCCTCAGCTAGTAGCATCATTGGGAAAAGAAGAAACTTGGCAGTGTAAAGTCTAGATGAAGTGTGCATATCTGTCACCTCTTTTTCAAGAAGCATGTATGTATATGATTAAATAGAACATACATGTATTTTCACAGTGAAAAAGATATTATCTTACCTAAAGACCAGTATGTCTGTACTGACTAGCCAAGGAACCACAGTGCTTTCAAGGATGGACATAACAAGGTGATCCCCCAAACACATCTGAACTGTTCTCATTACAAAAGATTCATAATGAATGGAATTTCTGCAAAATATCTAAAGAAGAATCATGTAAGTCTATATTTTACATTTTATTTCTTTTACTTGCAAAATGAAAAAGTAGGGATAATAGGGCTATTTTTGAAAAAAGTAGGGAAAAGTAGGGTTAAGAAAAAAAAGTAGGGAAAAGTAGGGAAAAGTAGGAAAAGTAGGGACCAGTAGAAAGCCTGTTTTTGTAGTCCGAGATGCTCTTACCCACATGAATGACTTTGCAGGATAGAAATAATAGATCATTGTCTACCAATTAAAACATTTAAACTGTTTAATATTTCTGTAAGATAAATTTGCTATATCTTTGCCAGCCAGTTATAACCAGGTTTGAGAAGTGAACTATTAATCTAATTTAAGGTTACTGCAACAATCTATATTGTCATAAGTTCCCTACAAGACACATTATTTCAAAAAGATTGAATCTATTAGATAGTCATTTCAATACAAAGTGTTTTGGAGTTGCCTTTTTCAAAACAAGCAGAGGATGTTTAAGGCCTGTAGAAGAGGCATGAAGAAATTATGAGGAAAAAGGAAAACTGCCCAATGCTTTGAGCAATTTCTCATTTTCACTGTGAAACACCAATTTCTTTCCTGTCAATTTTTTATTGACTATTTTATGCAGTATAAAATGGTAAATTTCTAACAGATCAGTTGTATTAAGATTTAAAACATAAGTAATTTATGAACACAATAAATTATAAAACAGATTTAACATTCTCATCTCGTTTCCGACCTGTCAATATGTTTCTCTGCCTGCAATCTGGCCTTCAGATCTTCTAATGTCTGATGGAGTTTACCGGGGTTTGTGAAGAAGTAGGTGAAGATTTTTCTCTCCTTGGCAAGTAAATTGTCCCTTTTCAGTAACTGAAATAACAAAAATATACATGAACTTGCTGTCATGTTTTAAAAGTTTAATCATATTTCATTAGTTCAATGCAAAAGTGAAGGAGTTGCTATAGTCTTGCAATGATTCCAAGATTAATACCAAGTGACAATTCTATTGACATATTTTCTTGACTCTTAACCCTCAAAACTGGAACCTGAATGTTGTTTTATTAGTAGTAGTATTTTGGTTAATTCCAGGATTTATCATAGCCATCCGCCTTCAATATACACTACAGGGCTGGTCAAGTTGGGAAGAACCATCAGCATTCTGTAAGTCATTCCTGGGACTACCGGTTCCTCTCTTGAAAATCCATATGCCATTAGAAGGATTTAAACCTATGCAGGAGCACATATGATTTGAAGTACCATACTCTCAACACTAGGCCACGGCGGTGCTTTTACAATGTCACAGCACAGCTCAAATGCAGTGGTAATCCTCTTACTCAAACAACCATAATGGCTAATGAAGTTTGAAAAAACCATCAGCATTCTGTAAGTCATTACTGGGACTACCTCCCATGAAAACCCAAATGCCGTCGCCAGGATTTGAACCTACACAGAGAGGGCATGTGATTTGAAGTTTCATACTCTTACCCTAAGGCCGCAGAGGCCCCATTGAAATATAACATTGGGCAAAGGAATGGAAAATTCCTGCCCTTTTACATTATTGCCTCTTACCTTTTTCTTACTGTCCACCTCCTTGACTACTTCTAGGATACCTTGTTCAAGTCGTTTTAAAAGTGTCTGTAATTCAACTTTGTTGTCCTGGATCTTCCTGGGGGTCAGTTGAGGTTGACCACTCACTGTACTCGAGTCTTCATAGATCAAAGTCTCACACACATGTAAATTATGTTCACTGAAATAGATATAACATTAAATGTAAGTTGCGGCTGACCACTAAAAAACTACTTGATTCTTCATATATCAACCTCTCACAGATAGTCACATGTAGGTTATGTTCATTAAAATAGATACAAAATAAGATAGTTGAGGCTGACCGCTCTCTTTACTTGAGTCTTCATAAATCAAACTCTTACACACATGTAAATTATGTTCACTGAAATAGACATAACAATATATTGTCAGTATAAGGATGACCGCTAAAAAACTACATGTACTTGATTCTTCATATATCAACGTCTCACAGGCGGCACAGGTAGGTTGTTTACTGTAAAAGATACAAAATAAGATAATTGAGGCTCACAGATAACTGTACTCAAGTATTCATCGACTAACTTCTCACACACATGTAGGTTATGTTCACTGAAATAGATACAAAAATGGAAAGTTGAGGCTGATCACTTGCTGTACTTGGGTATGAGTGATTGTTATCTAATCAATTAATAGTTGAGCATGGTAAAGTAATTGCCAACTCTTTATGAAAAGAATGACTTACAGACAGTGAATATTATCTAATCCTTCTTTTGTCGAGGATGATAGAATGTGTGTCACCTCCTTACAAAGAGTATACTTACAGACAGTGAATGTTGTCTAATCCTGTGTTTGTCGATGATGATAAAGTGTCAGCAACCTCTGTGTGTCTGTGACATAATCTCTCTGCAGCCTCGACCAGTGATGAATATGTTAAAAACAGCTGTTGGTCACTCCCATCCCTATCAACTGAAAAAAATGTAACCAGGGTGAACCAAACATGCAGTCAAACTAGAACTCAAACCACGGACCTCCACAATCCATGCAAAATCCCTAACAAACAAGCTATATACCTCTAAACACAGATTAGGAAAACCTTTGAACAGATCTAAATAAATCTCACAAGAACACCTGTCGTTTAGATTGAATGAATAAATGAATGGTGTTTTAAGGTGCATCAACATCCAAGGTTATCTAGATAATAGACTGCTTTCCTAGCAAAAAATATTGAATGACAATATAACAAGGGAAATAAATATTCAAGGACATGGCTAGCTGATACATGCATGTGAATCAAACTTCAAATCATCCAAGATCAATTTTTATAAGCTGGAAAAAATCCTTATAAAAAGATCATTAATTACTAAATTAAGCAATGCAACAAACAAATCTTAAACTGCAATGCGGTTTTTTTTAGCTCTGATTTTACATATTAAATTTTTCCATACACAGTGAACATCAATTCAGTTGAGCAAATACTCACCTAAAGCAGCATGAAGTCTTGCTGTACTTTTATCTCTTGAATCTACCGTCTCTCTGTTGTGACGTTCAGAGGTAAGAGCACGATCTTTCATCACAGTCTAAAAGAAAAAACAGTGTTTGTTTTTTTTGTTTCTATTTCAGCGACCATGAAATGAAGGTCATGCAAAACTAGAGCAATTCATTTAGACATTGATGCTTTACATTATGTGTACAGAGTTAGATTGTCTCATTAAGAGAACTCATGAATTAAAATGAAAATAAATCACTGGATTCAAGGGATGTTTTTCCTACTTATCTGCTTGTAATGATATTCTATATGCGTTACATAAATCACAATTGGAAAGGCCTCAAATACAAGATCTTTAGAGAAAAAACAAATTGTAGGTGTAAACTTTTTAATCAGAGGCAAAGCCGTTGGATTTACTCTCTGCACTCTATCAGCAACTGTTTCATAAAGTCAGCTCATATTTCTATATAACCCCAACTCAGCAGAAATCGTTGGCAGAAATCTCGTGGATTGATCATTATCTATGCTTTCAGATTACAGACAATCAAGTACCACACTCAAAGAAAAAAAATGTTTCAAGGAGGCAACGTCATATGTGACATTAGCAACAACCACTTGCTCATATAAATGTCATAAAGATTCTAACTGCATTTCATGCAACTGCTTCTTTCCTTTTTATCTTTTCATGTAACTATGAACACTAACACTATAATTGATGTAATTGTGAGCTTGTTTGTTTATACGGGGTTTATCATTGTTTCAACAGTTATTCAGTTGTTCAAGGGCACTCCTGGATTTCACAAGTACTAGGCAGTGCTTTGCTATTTCCTGCCGAAAGACATTCCCACGAAAACTCTAAATGCCGCAAGTAAAGTTTGGTAACTCTTTACTTTTTACTGATCAAACTCAGCAACGAACAACAATAGGCCATGAATGAAAGAATAATGATGAAAGCGCACAGATAATCTATGTGGTAGACCTACCATCCTAGCCTGCCACTGGGTATACTGACTAGAGAGTTGGGAGTAGAGGGACGTCAGTAAGTGATGGAAATCTCGGTGTTTCCTTAACTCCAGTTCTAATGCCATTGTTAAAAACTCATTCCTTGACCGCTGCACTATCAATTGGTTTATAACCTGTAATGGTATAGTCAAGGATAATGAATATGTATATCATTTTGTTTATAAGGGTTTTACATCATTGTCAACTTTATTTCAGTTATGTTTCCAAGCTCAATGCTTAACTGCCCATAATGTTTTGAAGCTCAATGCTTAACTGCCCATATTGGCTGGTCAAGCAGGATCGAACCACCGGCTTTCAGTAAGTCTGTCTAGAGACTACCTCTCATGAAAATCTATATCCCTCAGAGGGATTTGAACTCATGTGGAAAGAGACCATATGATCATATATACTCTGTACTCTAACCACTTCATCACAGAGACCCCAAGTTGCGGTCAACTGAATACTTGATCGGTGGACCGAGTATTGGTTACCAAATCCAGTGTTTGATTACTCAGAAAAATGCTGATTTTGGTCTATAAAACATTAATATGTACAATCAGTAAAAATGTTGATTTGGGCATAAAAAATAAAAAATATGTAAAAACCTTTGAGAGAGAGGCATATCCTTTATATAGAATAGCATACCACCATCAACTTAAAGACATTTCATTGTTGAATAAAAAGGTTATTAAAAAGCAAGTGGTGGGAATTAATTACAGAATCGAGAGCAATTAATTAAAGTTTCAAGAAAAAATTCTTCCCATCAATGAAAAATAAATAATGTTTAACCAATATCATTTTAAATGACTGACAAAATTTCATGAAAGTATGACTAAGTAGTGCATAAATACCTTATCTTGATTGGATGTAAAATAGTTCTGCCTGGCAAGTTTCAAATCATAGTCCCCTGTAAGAACAAGTAAAACCTTTGCTTCTTTACACTGCTGTATCAGCGTTGGTACATCTCTCTCTGCAACCGACACAAAGTCACACTTTGTGGCATGAAGAGAGTTCTGAAGTTTTTGTAATTTTTCTCTGAAAAGATAAAATATTATTTCATCATTAAGTTTTGAGTTAAATACAAGACTGCTCGACTCTTTCATGAAAGTGAAGGATTTGCTAAAGTCTTGCTTAAAAACTGAAAAACTTAAAGTTTTCAAATGATCTGACAATTTGACAAGTTGTTTTTCTTGCCGATGTGACATGCTCAATTGATATTAAACAATCAATCACCACTTGATTAAAATAAATCATCACACTTTTTCTTTGAGGCCAAATGGTAGATTTGAAAAAATCAAACAACCAGACTATAAAGCATGAGACAAAATGTAAACAAGTTAATAGCTCAATTAACATAGATAAGTGTCATATTAATTGCTAGTTTACACCAATCTCTGCTGTTTTTGCACCTTACACAATGGATTGAAATTTGCATTGCAGTTGTCAGTCAATTGATACATTGGTTTGCTTGCCACTTGAGAGCTGCAGATGAACAATGTTGTAATTTGTATTAAGATTCTTTAAGTCTCGTTAAAGATGTTATATAAATACTTTTTCCAATCAAATTTTCTCTTTTTGCAACTACATATCTAAAATATGTAGGCTGCAAACAAATAAATTGTTAACTTGTTTGAAGAATACATTATCTGTGTTCTTACTTGTTTTTCACCACATCTGTTGAGAATGTCCCAGATTTGAGGGAATCTAGAATTCTTTGTGAGCATGCAACTTGTCCTTGAATAGTCTTCAGTGCCACCAGAGCCTCCATCCTCTCCCTCTCACTTTTTGTGTATCTGCGAATTCAGTATATCAATATTTACTCAGAATTTACATCACATCAATACTGAATAGTATTTCAGATAAGTTGTGATGCTTGAATGACCATACTGGTTGGGCTGGTCAAGTTGGGGGAAAAAAACATCAGTATTGTACAAGTCCCCATTCACATTTCATGAAAATCCAAATGCCTTCACAGGGGTTTGAAGCTACATTGAGAGGGTACGTGTGATTTATATTTTTGCACAAGCCCAACAAGGCAACTATTTATATGTAACCTGAAAAAAAGCGCCAAAAATATGTTTTTTTTATTTCTATTTTTTGGTGAAATAAAAGGGAATGTTGTTTTGATCTTACGCAACTTTTTAGCAAAAGATGTCAAGTAAAATGCATCAAGGAAATGATACAAAAGTAAATGCCCCTAATGCAAAGACATGGGAAAGTTAACTCACAATGCCTGTAAACGAGCCAGCTCCTTGCAGTCCCGTATATTAACATCGAGATTTTCTCCTCTAACTAATAGGCTATCAGGATCGCTCACTTCTAGAATCTCATAACGAGAATCTTCACCACAACTTGTCATTTCTGCTATCCCCTGAAACAAGATTTTGTGACTGCCATTAAATTTTGAAATAATGTTGGAAAAGGAACAGTTGTACTTTTCAATAATTATCCTTGAAGGGAAATGTTTTCCTTATATGTCTCAATTTTGAATTGATGCCTGACAGGTTGACAACTCTCTCAGTCTTCTAACTTTAAGTGCTTCCCCCCCTCCCCCCCACACACACAAACTTGATCTTTATAAAAGGACCGACATTACAGCACATTTGAGACTTTTCTTTGCATAAATACTAAATGTCATACTTTTTTTTGCTTTCATTTTGGGAGAGTTAAACGACTTTTAATATTTTTCAGTTAAATTGCAACACACATTTTCATTTACATTCATCTTATGTAATCTTCCAGTACTTGACTAGGAAAAAGTTTCTTGCCCTAGAACGCTCTGCATGACAATAATTAGCTTCTTTCCAGTGTAGTTTCAAATCCCAAACACAGACCACTGGGCCAACACAGAGAGCAACAGTAGTGCAGAGGTAGAGCATCAGCCTCCTGTACCAAGAGTCCCGCATTCAATCCCCATTAGTCAAGGTAAAAATTGTTGCGACTATCCGTCAAATTGAGTGAGTACTGGTGTAGTATTCAGGAAGCAGTCATTGAGAGTGAATTTAATAAGCTTCTGTCATAGTTAATGTAAAATAAATAAGTTTGAACTAACAAAGATTTGAAATTCTACAATGATCTAATCCAGATATTTGAATGTACCTGAAAAAATTGTTTTTTTGTGAATGTTGTTAATTGTGTCGTATAATCCTCCTCTTCCCTGAAGTATTGTTGGAGTGGAAGCTGGGACAGGAACATTGTCGGTGAGTCACTCCGTGGTGCAGGGTTCGAAGCCCCAGATTTGTTGTACAGTTTGTTCATTGACTCAACAGTCTGTGTCACTCCGTCTAGGCATTGGTTCATCTTTAATTAGTGATTAAAAAGTTAAGTTTGATAAAAGGTTGATCTTAAAGCCTATTTGCCGCCAATTTTAAAACAATTATATAATTACAGGCTCTCAACATAATTTCATCATATTTGTTTTAAGTTGAATCACTAAATATCATTAGAGATTTGTACCTCATAATTTTCAATGGTAACATCATAAGTCATGAAATTCTTTGTAATAGTTTATCTCTTTAACGATATTCACAATTCCATTTCATGATGAAGACTTCATTGTTATGATTAGAAATTATTTTTGCAAAGAGGTAATTTATTCTTGTAGAACTCATAAAATGGATCATTCTAAATCAAGATTTGTACTAGTTTATACTTTCAGCCAAAATACATACCAAAGTTGTGAATTTTCAATCAGTTAAAGTGGGTGTGAGTATTGATTCAACAATTATTCAGCTATAGTGTAATGTTAGGATCTTCATGGATGGAAGACCGCCACTTTCTTGACTGCCATCAACACTATGTAAGTCAGACAGGAGACTGGCCAATGGTGTGATTAGGGTTGTATATGAAGAGTTTAACTGTTAGGGTTCAAAGGTAATGCATTAAGTGATTAAAGGTAAGGTGCTATGAGTTTAACCCTTTCCCAAACAATAACAACATTTGACCACTTTGTTGCAGACAACTTTAGAAAACATTGGTGGAAAAGGAAAAATTGCTCGTGACGAGAAATTCTTCCTTTTCCGACAGTGCTTTCTGCCCTATCAGAAGATTATTTTGCAATTTAACCACAAATTTGAAAGTTTGTTTCAATTTGGGACAGTCGAAAATCTGTTGTTTGGGAAAGGGTTAAAGGTAAAGTGGATCACTTACATCTACGTTCTCATCGTGTGTTTTCTCCAAAGCTTTCTTATAGTCACTTTTAACCTTAGCCTCTACTGCATTTAATTTGGTAAGTCTGTGTGCAAGTGCAGTGGAGTGATTACTGTAAGAAAAAACAAGAGGACAGTGGTCCAGGGGTAGAGCGTCTGCTTCTAGACACAAGGGTCGTGAGTTCGAATCCCGGGAAAAGCGGGATCTGCCTTGCGAACTTTCATTAATCCACATTCAGCCCGAGTACTGGTTATGTATACAGGAAGCAGAATCGAGAGTGATTAATCTAAGTTGTAAGAACTTACTTCACAATCGATGTAAAATAAATAAGTTTAAACTAAAACTGAAAACAAGATAGATACCACAGAGTATCAGAATATCTTTTTTACCCTTTACTCTGCAATTCCACACTTTACACTACCTGCTGGAGAAGAATTTAGAAACCATTTCTACCAAAGGATAAAATGCTCTTAATGAGAATTTTATGTTTTTGTCAGAATAGTTAACATACTATAAAATACAATATGATTATATTAAGATATCATAAAAAGTTTAAGTTTCTTGTTACTTTTGGCATCTGCTGTTGCTTTCAATTTGGAACTATCGCAATACCCATATGGAAGAATGGCTTTAATAACTAGATTTCTGCTTATAAAGTGATGTCATAAACATTAAAAAGATAAATAATAGTCATCATTAAATAAAACACCCCATTCAGTATCTTTATTTTGATCATTGCTGAAAACCTAAGTTTCCATGATACAATTGTGAATCAAGCATTCACCCCTTTCAGTACTTTGATTTTAAAATCTCAGGCTATGAATAGTCATGGGAAAGCTCTCTGATGTTCAGACTTTAGAATTACCTTAACATATTTCTTTGTTTAGAAAGTCTGTTTTTCTGTTTCTTATGGTGCTGTAAACTGGCCTCTAATTGTTCAATTTCGTCCCTGAAGAGAAAAGTAACTAACTTAATTAAGGAAACAAAAATATATCAAAACTTATAAGCGGGTAATTGATATTCCTTTTTAACACTTTACCAAATACAAAATTTTTGACTGTCCAAAATTGAAAGAGTTTGCAGACAACATTTCAAAATGTGATGAAATTGGAAGATAATCTTCTAATAGGGCAGAAAACATTGTGGGAAAAGTAGAAATTGCTCATTAAGAACAATTTCTCCTTTTCTCACAATGTTTTTCAAAGTCGTATGCAACAAACTGGTCAAATGTTGTTATTGTTTGGAAATGGGTTAAATAATGTTCTACACTTCTATATACATTGAACCACTCAATGTTGACACTCACAGGAAACATGTAATTAGCTAATGACAATTGATATAAAATATATAAGTTTAACCCATTACCAAACAATAATTACACTTGACCAATTTGTTGCAGACGTCTCTGAAAAACATCGTAACAAGCAATTTCACCTTTTCCCACAATGTTTTTCTATCCTAGCAAATGATCATTTTCCAATTTCATCACATTTTGAAATGTCGTCTGCAAACGCTTTCAATTTGGGACAGTTGAAAATTTGGTGTTTGGTAAAGGGTTAAACTAATCAATGATACCACCAGTTCTTACTACCTGAGACTCTCCTCTGTCACTGAATCTTCCTTCACACACTCAAGATTGGCGAGAGCTTCATCAAGCTGCCTGCCTTGTAACACCACTGCTCCAGATTCACATAGCTTGTTATACCTGTGGGAGAAAATGGAGATTATGCAGTAAAACCTGATGGAGGGGCAACATGTGTGGTCAACTAAATGTTTTTGTGACAAACAAGTTTTATCGATAAATAAACATGGAACAATGTCATGCCTTTCAATAGGTCAGGTAATATATTGGCTTCTAGGTGATAATTTGTGCATTAGTAAAATTAACTTTTTGGGAGAAAAATACATCACTTATCTATGAGAGAGAAAAAAAATTCTTCATGGTGAGGGGCACACATCTCTGTCAATACCAGAAAAGTAAAATGAACTCACTGTTTCACCTCCTCTGGTTGTAATAAGTTAGACTGACTGACATTCTCACAAACCCACTGCAACATTGGGGCAAGTTTCTCATTTTCAAATGTCCAGTCAAAACTCTGCGTATCCAATTTCTCCACCCCAGGAAAGTTTAACTCACGCAGCTTTTCAATCAACTGAGTTCCACTCATATTTGATGACTCTGGAAAATAGTTTAAAAGAACCAGTAAAATAATTTGCTTTATTCTACTCCTAATTATTCACATTTGACTAGTTTCGTTTCTCTAGGACTTATATCATACAAGCCTACATTGTCCTCAATAAGAAGAGGCTTTTTATTTTGGTTGAACAAAATCTTTACATGCCACTTGGGGGGGCGGGGGGGTCCATGGGCGTTCTTAACATCTTCGTCAATTTGAACTGGCCCAATCATAATTTGAAGTGGTCATTTTGACCGCCTATTAAGAAATGTGTTGAGTGCTAAGAGTATTCACAAGTTCTTACAAGTTGACTTCGTCAGCATCTAACTCCAGCTCTTCTTTGTTTGATTTGTGTCCGGTTGCTATTTGTGCTTTACAGTCAAATATAAGTTCTGTTTGGCCCCAAAACTTATCTAAACGCTTTTCAAAGGTCTGCACGGAGTTGGCACTGACTACACTGATTGGCAAGGAGTTCCAGTGGTCTACTACTCTGTTGGTGAATGAGTACTTCCGGACGTCCAGCCTTGGTCATTCCTTGCATAGCTTGTATTGGTGCCCTCTGGTGTTGCCTTCTCTCTGTTTGAATAACTTATACTTGTCGAAATAGTACCGATCTGACATTATTTTGAAGACCTTGATCATATCACCTTTCGTTTGACGGTAGGCAAGAGTTGGTAGCTTTATAAAGTGTTCAGTCTCTCTTCATATGTCATCTCTGACAATCCTGGTACCATTCTCGTGGCTCGTCTCTGTATATTTTAAATAATAAGAATATCTTTCTTATTGTAGGGTCTCCAGACAGAATTTGCACACTCCATGTGTGGTCGTACTAGACCAACATACATCAGCTTGAAAGTTTGTAAGTCTAAATATTCAAAGGATCTTCTCATAACACCGAGTACAGAATTGGCTTTATTCACTTTTTCAAGTATATGCTTCTCAAAGGTCAGCTTGTCGTCAATGACTACTCCAACATCCTTCTCACTGTTTGATCTCTCCATATATGCTAGATCTTCATGAAGTTTATATTGTCTGTTATCCTCTTTCTTTCTTCCCAGAGACATAGTGTGACATTTTTCTGGATGAAACTTCAGTAACCAATCGTTAGACCAACTATACAAGTATACAAGCTGTAAATGTCTTCCTGAAGTATATCTTGATCTTCCTGGTTTTGAACTTGTCTGTAAATCTTGGTGTTCAAGTAAAGGCTGCTGTGGTTTGGTAGTTGTTTGTGTAGATCATTTATATAGAGTACAAAGAGCATCGGCCCGAGGACCAATCCCTGAGGTATTCCACTTGTTACAGGTGCCCACCTTGATGGCTGTCCATTCACCAGAACTCTTTGTTTGCGATTGTCCAGGAAACATTTAATCCAGTGTGTATAGTTATCCCCAAATTTGTAAATACTAAGATTATGAATGAGCTTTCTGTGACTCACTTTGTCAAACGCCTTCATAAAGTCACAATACGCCACATCAATATCCCCACCATTGTCTAAAATCTCTGTCCATTCATCCAGTACAACCAATAACTGCAGTACCGTTGATCTTCCTGTGATGAACCCAAACTGATTGTCACTGAATAAATTATTTGTTTTCATATGCTCCACCATACTTTCTCTGACTAAGCTTTCCAGAACCTTGCACAATACGCATGTTAAACTAACAGGCCAATGGTTTCCGGCAAACTTTTTGTCATCCTTTTTATACAGTGCCGTGATATTCCCAGTCTTCCAATCTGTTGGAATTTCAAATGTTTTTAAACTGTTTTCAAACAGAATATATAAAGGTTTACATAGGACACCACTCAGTTCTTTCAGTAACTTTGGGCTAAGATCATCTGGACCTGGGGACTTGTCAGTTTTTAAGTTCTGTAGATTATTCTGTACTTTCTCAAGTGTAATATGAATGTCTGGAGCTGTCGGGGCATCCTTAGTGTCTATATCTGTAATTCATCATTTGGATCAACAGTGAAGACGGAACTGAAAAACTTGCCAAGGATATCTGCCTTTTCGCTATCTGTGGTCGATAAACTTTTCTTTTCAATCCCTTTTTACCAAGTCTCTTCACAGCCTCTATATCTCCTTCTTCAATGTCCACACCTAGCTCTGTACAGATAGTTGCGATTTCTTCTTTGTCATGTCTTGTTTTTCAGATTACTGTTGCTTTAATTCATGTATCAATGTTTTAAAGTATCAATGACTGACACTCTGTACAAATAGTAAAGGATTAAAACAGTATGTCATTGCCAGCATGTAAATTCATTTTTATAGCTTTAAAGACCTTGGTGATGTTTACCAAAAATATTACAATAAGGATAACAATTTTTTTAGGGTAATTAAATATGAAAAAGACTGTATAAGAGTTTTTATTTGATTTATATAACAGCTTCAACTTGTTCTTTAACAAAGGTTTGTCAGTGTCGGTCAATAACAAATATTTCATTAGAAAACTGTGTATACCATCAAATTTATCATCTTTGTTGTCACATTTTAAAAGTGTCCGAAAATCAATGTTATCCGGATACTATTCTCTTTGTATACGACGTTTATGTTTCTGACGACCACACAAAACTGTAATACGGTGACTGTGCATCGATTCATCGCAAAATAACATAACTTCCCTGGAAGAAATAGAGGTTACCCAATTAAAATCATAACAAAGCACACAGCTTAAATTTGAATATAAAAATCCTATTTTTGTTGATGTTGAACAAGATCAGTCCTGATTCAGATGTTGACGACGATCATCAGTTTTCCTAGTTTTAGGTTGTAAATGCAAACATGACGAGCAAATCTTACTTACTTTATGCATTATTCAAATCAGACAAAAAACCTTGTATGACGTCTCCTTGGTTGTCCTTCGTAAATAGATTTATAAAGAATCTATGTTTGTTTACATTTTGAGGGAAACGGGCTTTTCCATATGTGGCAAAGCGGCAAAATGGCCATAGTGGTTAGCAAATACGAAAACTCATGAAGAGTTATTTTCCCTTTTTGAATCTTTATTCTCCTTTTTTTCCCGGGTTTTTCCCAGTCTGGCATACTCCAACCAGCATGACGGTGAACGAGGGGATCAGCGCTGGATCTGTGGAGGAAGCGCTTAGTATCTTGAGGGATTTTGAGTTAAGAACACATTCAAGATTTTGTGTTTACACGTCTTCAAAAGATTTTGGCCACACAAGTATGTTACGCTTATATTTTATTGGTTACTGTTTAACTCGTACCCTTGTCAACTCGTACCCTTGTTAACTCGTACCCTTTTTGGTTAACTCGTACCCAAATCTTTGGTTAACTCGTATTTTCTAGATCAACTCGTACCTACCTTATAATTACATGTGTGATTCAATACACAATGCACAAGTACAAACGAAGAAAGTTTCATAGATACGTATTAATTTCCTCAAATGGGTTGTAAATGGCATAGCATTAAACGTTAATAGATTGCTTTGCTTTATTGTCCATTGTCAATCCAATTTGTCAACTGTTTGTGAGGAGAGATAAAAATGATGTAAGGGTGAAAACTTCAATGAAAGCGATTGCCCTTTATTAGTATAATCATCATATAAATAAAGAAATGTAATTAAAGAAAGTCGGCAATTAATGATATCACATTGATCAATGTCATTAAGGTAATACCATAATCTTAATGGCAGGTTTTTTTGTGCGATTAATTGATTACTTAGCCGACTTTTATTAACCAATTTGAATCACAGTGTTGGAGAAACTTAGACGCAATGTTGCTATGTAATGTTATATTCAAATTGATATGGGGAACCCAATCGATACGTGCTATTCAATATAAGAAACCAAATATATAGAAATCCAAAAATAACAATCCAATACGGATCAGAGAGGCTCAGCCTAGAATTGATCTCGGGACAAGGTAAACAAGAGATGTGGTTTACAACAGAGATTTGACAGGTATGGCATACTCCAATTATTGCTTCGTGCCTAGAAATGACAATTCCTTTTAAAAAAATAAAAAGCTATTGCATGTACAATATGTATGAAATTCTCCTCAAACTTTGTAAAATCAGCCCGACGACGGGTCACCCATTGGCCCCGGGAAATTTTCCATATGTTATATATGTATGTATATTATCTTTATTTCTTCAGTAAGTTCTTGAAAAGCAGAACTGATGACGGGATTCTGACTGAAGTACCCCAGGGATGGCATGAGAGCCTCTGAGGTGCCCTCCCACACAAAGCAAATGGATGGGAGTTCTTGTGGTACTGTATCTACATGCTGAAAGTATGTTATATCTATTGTCATCAGAAGTGGGTCCTTCCCCAGAATGTGCTCTGTTCTTGAAGAAAGAATCATTCTCAACAATGAGACCAATATGAAATAGATTAAATTAATTCAATTTCATTTGTACCATAATTAACATTGACCATATCTGAAATTGATGTGGCATTTGAGGCATTTCAACAAACTAAAGGTATGAGATATGAAACCAAAAAAGGCCAAACAATTTTAACTCTTTTGCACAAATGCCCCATTTTATGTTGACATGGAGCTGAAAGAATGCTTTCCTTAACCAAGCAGATGATTTATTGTTTTCCTTGCAATTAGAAATGTTGATAACATTTGTTTCAGGAATGAATCGTTTGAATTAAACATGAAATGAAATTCATTTGTTAAGAGTATAAGAGATTGCCTTATCTTGAATAGAGCAAGCCTTATACCGGTATTGTATGTTTAATGAAATGTGCATATTGCTTTCAAAATTTAAAACTTTTATTCAGAAAGGAGATACTGCTTTGTTGGAAACAATTTAGGGTACTATACACACACAATTGGATAGACACTTGCATATGTGCAATAAAGATTTTAAATGACAGAAATGAGAGTCAAAATAAAGATTACCATAGTATCAAAATGATGAAATAATCATTTATTTTCCATTTGAGTTTATATATAATGGACCTTAAACATTGATCAAATTATTTGCAGTTTGCCAACAACTTTTTGGCTGAACGATCACTAGCTTTCCATTGGACAAACAAGCAGGTGAACCATGCACGGATGTCTGTAGCTGCCTTTCTCCTTGGAGTATCAAGTAAGATATTTTGACTTAATTTTCAAGATAAACCATTGTGTAACAGATTTCAAATCAATAAGGATCATGAAATGTTAACACCATTTCCCTTATGATAAATGGAGCATTCTGAGAGGTGTTCTGGATCCTTTTAAGAATTACAGAGTTATCATAGGATTGGCAATGGTGTACGCCACATGATGTAAGTTCTTTATTGTAGTATTTCTAAAATAATAGGAGTATTTTCTGTATGAAATTCCAATATGATAGATTCTAGCTTTGTTTCAAAGATGAGTGAGAGAATAAAGGATTGCTATGATTTTACTTATCTTACAGAGCCAAGAACAATAATGGTAAGAGATGAAACCAGTTTAATAGAACAGACAGAATTAGAAGTAGGCAAAATCCCTTTTGCTTTTTGGCATTCTAGTTTATACTGTTGAACTCTTTGATTATTTGAACAGTGATTGATACGACAAAAATATATAAACATAGAAAATGGGTTTTCACCATTTATGAAATGTAAGATGAAAATATTTGGTTTTGCCTACTTCTTTAGTGTCAATTATAGTTTGGTTTTTTCTGGTTTTTTCTTTAGTTGTTTTAAAGTTCAACTTTAAGAAGGATGAGGAGAGATATACTACTAACCTAAGTGTCAGCGTTATGCTTTGGTTTAACTACTGAGGGGAGTGAATTGAAATTTCACACATTGACTATGGATCATACTGATATATTACTGGCCAAGTGCAATAACTCTGTACCTTATATCAACAAATTATGCCAGTTTCTGTACTCTGAAATTCTTTGTTAAGTTTGTATGCATCTTCAAATTTCAAAACAAATTATTATTCCCTTCTCTTGCCATTTTTGAATTGTCAATTGTGCTGTCTTGATAGCTCTTCTTTTTTTAAATTGTCTTACTCTCAAACTGTTCTTTAAATACTGTGCATCATTTATCTCTCTGCCGCAGTGTATTCAACCAATCATACCAATTCTTTTTATGTAAGAAGTGACCCCAAAGATATTCAATCTACATAATGCTATGTGTGAGGGAATACCACAGTGGTTTGATTTTTTGATGCAAGATTCTATACTTGTGATTTGTAAAATTGGAGCATTGTCAAATCTAGACAAACTATTTCCTCTTTTGTAATACTCCTAAGAAAAGATTTGATAATACTTCATGAGCTACCTGCTCAAAGCAAGACAGGCTAAATTGGAACTTTATGCAGGCAGGTTTTTAGCTCACCTGAGCTCTGCTCAGGGTGAGCTTTTAGGATACTTCAATGTCCGTCGTGTGTGCGTGCATCGTCAACAATTTCAGCGTTTACACTCTAGAAGCCACATTTTTGGCCCATTCTTCCTGATACTTGCTCAGGATGTTTACCTTGATGTTATCTCGATCGAGTTCGATCATTATTGGGGTTGGGTCAAAAAGTAGGTCACTAGGTCAAATCTTAGTAAAATCTTGTTTACACTCTAGAAGCCACATTTTTGGCCCATTCTTCCTGATACTTGCTCAGGATGTTTACCTTGATGATATCTCGATCGAGTTCGATCATGGGTGGGGTGGGGTCAAAAAGTAGGTCACTAGGTCAAATTTTAGTAAAATCTTGTTTACACTCTAGAAGCCACATTTTTGGCCCGTTCTTCCTGATACTTGCTCAGGATGTTTACCTTGATGATATCTTGATCGAGTTTGATCATGGGTGGGGTGGGGTCAAAAAGTAGGTCACTAGATCAAATCTTAGTAAAATCTTGTTTACACTCTAGAAGCCACATTTCCTGCCTAATCTTGATCAAACTTGCTCAGGATAATAACCTTGATGATATCTTGATCGAGTTTGAACATGGGTAGTGTGGGGTCAAAAAGTAGGTCACTAGGTCAAATCTTAGAAAAATCTTGTTTACATTCTAGAAGCCTTATTTTCTGCCCAATCTTGATAGAACTTGCTCAGAATGTTAACCTTGATGTTATCTCTATCTTGATAGAGTTTGATCATTGTTGGTGCGGGGTCAAAAAGTAGGTCACTAGGTCAAATCTCTGAAAAATCTTGTTTACACTCTAGAAGTCACATTTTCTGCCCAATCTTGATAAAACTTGCTCAGACTGTTAACCTTGATGGTATCTTGATTAAGTTCAATCATGGGTAGTGTGGGGTCAAAAAGTAGGTCACTAGGTCAAATCTTAGAAAAATCTTGTTTACACTCTGGGAGCCACATTTAAGGCCCATTCTTTATCAAACTTACTTAGGATGATAACCATGACGATATCTCGATCGAGTGTGATCATGGGTGGGCTGGGGTAAAAAGTAGGTCACTAGGTCAAATCTTAGAAAATCTTGCTCACACTCTAGAAGCCACAATTTCGACCCAATCTTGATCAAACTTGCTTAGAATGATAACCTTGATGATATTTCAATAGAGTTCGATCATGTGTGGTGTGGGGTCAAAAAGTAGGTCACTAGAGAAATATTACCTTGATGATATCTTGACTGAATTTGATCATGGGTGGGGTAGGGTAAAAAAGTTCACTAGGTCCACTCTTTGAAAATCTGGTTTACACATTAGAAGCCACATGTCAGGATGTTTACCTTGATGATATATTGATCAACTTCGATTATGGTTAGGTGGAGTCAAAAAGTAGGTCAGTTCTGCTTCAAAATGGCATATTATGTTTTCTTGATGATATGTGGGTTGAATTAGATCATAGAAGATGGGATGGGTTTAGAAAAATGGTCACTATGTCACATCATAAATTACTATTGTTTACAATATTATGGTAAAAAATTCGACCCAATCTGTCTGGAACTCGCTTTCTCTTACCCTTCAAAGTTTCTTAGAATATTTGCGTAAGTTTGATAAATCTTGTTTACATTCTAAAGGCAACACTGTTTGTACAATGTATATCAAAGAGGTCTACAGCTTAATTTTTTAAGACATCCAGAGTGCTGATCAAACTTGCTCAAAATGTTAACCTTGATAATATCTTGATTAACTTTGATCATTTGTGGAATGGAATCAAAAAGTAGTTCACAAAGTCAAATCTTAGAAAACACATGTTTACACTCTGAAAGCTACATTTTCAGCCCAATTTGATCAAACTTGCTCAAAATGATCAACCTGTTATGTCTCAACCAAGTCAGTTTATGAGTCACTTGGGGTCAAAAGTAGATCACTGTCAAATTTAGACAAATCTTGTCCATTACTCATGTGTAACATTGTTGTAACCAACACTTTACAAGTGTCAGGTGAGCGATCCAGGACCCTCAGGGTCCTCTTGTTTAAGTACAAACTACATCATAACCAAAACTACATAATTTTTTTTTTAATGCTTATCATTTGATTGATACTTAAGAAATTGGTGCTTCTATTTTTTCCCTTTTCTCTCTTCCCTTTTAGGCAAAACCATATTGCATTCAAAAGATCAGATGTAAGGTAAGCTTTTTCTTGTATTGGAAATTTGCATCAACCTCTTTTTCATTTTTTTTCTTTTTTCTTTTTTTTCTGTGACCTGCTTGTTTAAGGGAGCAGATAAAGCTTTACGCTTCTGAAAGACACATTAAAAAGTTCCAATGTGAAAGTCAGAAACTACACATACCAACCACAGGGGAGTCCCATCATTTGGCAAACCAACATCTTTCTTCTCTGCTGAAGATCAGATCAGATCTTGTAATAGTTGCTTTTGTTTTTAGCTGCATTGGTTTAATAAAACAACAGTCAGCATATCTTGTATATGAACATTGCTTGACTGTTGTAGAGGACATTGGAACCAAATAAGAAGAAATGAAAACTTTGTTGCCTGCCATTGCTTAAAGCTTAATGTTTAAGAAATTCCCGTATTTCAACAAGGGATTGATTATTGATTTCTTACGTCAACTTGTGAAAATATAAATGTTAAGATTATTGTATAAATGCCAGTTTTGTTTCATTCTATAGAGTTATAAACTGTTGTTGAATTTTCTTTCATATGGTACATTTTATCATTTGCAAAACCATTTTTAAGAAAATGTCTGACTTTCTCTGTTTAAGGCGAAAGCGGTCAAGCTTCTTTTACCCTACAATTGAAAAGAAGACACGTGAAGTGAGATTGTATTGTCTATGTCAACAACCAGATGATGGGTAAAACAGCTTTAATGCTTTATTATTAACTACTACATTATAACCATTGCCTTTTGGTAATTGTGTACGCTTAACTTGAAATCACAATGCTAATATCTATATGATTACAAATACCAATACTTTTAGATATGAATTTTCTTGAGAGTTAGGCTATGAAACAGAATGCTGATGGTTCTACTAGGCGTGTCGCAATCAATATGTGTGATTTTAAGCATGGGGATTTCTCTTATGAACTATTAATCAGGAATCACAATTGAATCAATTTAATGGTTGACTCAGTGTAAAAGACGAAAAAGAATATTTTTTATTGTCATCCTTTCTAAAAAAAAAAAAAAAATTGAGAAAAAGCATGTATAAAATTTGTTATGTTCTAAATCTTTCATGGACTTAAACTGATTTCTAACGCAGTTTTTAACCTGTTCTTTTTTGTTTTTTATCTAATCGATAGATGTAGACCTTACTTGTTATTGAAACAGGATAATTATTTTGTTAAAAGCATACTAGCGCTCAGAAAAACTGGGTAATAATGGTTATATATTCAGATAGAATATATTGAAACATAGCGAAAAACCACAAGATCACGACAATATAACGCCTGCAGCATTTGTTATCTATTTTTCAAAGTGCTATTTTCACAAATTTGGTGCCCACCAATTTTACTTCATTATTAACATTCGAGTTAAACCTAAAAAACAAGAAGCGCTCAGATTAATGAGTGGCGATCACCTGAAAAATCATGTGAAACACATTAAAACACTGTCATGTATCCAATATTAACATTGTGAACATTCAAAATAGAGAATCTCTTGGGTTTTATTAGTTCCCAACCTTTCTCAGCTGACCTAGTTTTATCGCTAATTGTAAACAAACCTTATAGAATTCACTCTTTTAAAAGCATCACTATAAAGGGGAATTTAAAGTAATTTTCAATTTTTCTAGAAGTTTCATAATTTAAGTGTAAATGAGCGCAAGTATGGCTTTAATTTAAATCTTTCTATATGAATGATTTCAATAACAAAATATATTTTGAAAAAAAAAATAGCAATTTTTATTCCCAACTGAATTTTAGTTTGACTTTTTGAAGAATATGGATAGACATACTACCACTGGGGCGTTTGCATCGAACGTATGTATCTACTATGACCTACATATGGAATGGGTTGATACTTCACACAATCATGTGTTCAGGGTCATTATGTAAGGTTCCTGGCCAAGTCTCTGGATTTTATTTTTAGGAAAATGCAGATTCCTATCAAAATCTACTGCAAGGATCGGTTTTAAACTTCAAAAATGTATTTGAAAACATAATCTAAGGTCACTGACAAAATCTCTAAACACTGGCTATGCTTTTAAGTAAATTATGTCTTTTTTGGTACTAAGAAAGATTTTGTTAGAGTTTTACATGCAAGTTTGTTTCTCATAAAGTGCTATAGCCGCTAGGGAATGAATTGAAACTTTACACATGGACTAAATGTCAAAATCTAAGGTAACTGACCAAGTGCAATAACTCTGCTATTGATTTGGTGCAATTAATGCCAGCCTCTGTACTCAGAAAATGTTTCTGAAACAAATCATTGTACATTGACCTATATCCCTTTTCGACATTATAAGATAGTCGAGCGTGATGGCTTATGGATATCTCTTGTTTTACATTACAGCAGTCTGATGATATTGTGCAATTCATGCACAGAGTGGTTTCATCTACATTGTTAAGGCATCAACAAGACAGATATTCCCAAGAAAGGCACCAACTACTTTTGCAAGAGATGCTTAGAATTTGATATGTCTGCTTCATTCAAGGTGATTAAAATAATATATAACTAAGCTGGAGATACATAGTCTCTATACTATGGTAGAATGAATGTATTCTGATTTCAATTAGAAAACTTTGTCAGAACAAGAGTGATTTCTTCATATGAGCGAAAGAATGGTCAGTTCTAATTCACACTATTTTGGTATGCCTTGTGTTGTGAAATGTGTATATATCTCGATTCGTTGTTTTGTTTACTGAAAAAAAGTTTTGGTTAAAGCTTGTAGTCTATACAGTCTATAGTTTGCCTATTTTAAAACCTTTCATGTAAAACAACAAACGAAGGAAGCATCTAAAATGTTGACCTGTTGTCAGATTTCCTCTGACAAGTTATGATTTGAAGACGTTTTTCCAGACTTTCATTTTGTGATAAGTTGAAAATCTAAATTAGTTCTTGAGCAATGAAAGATTTGGTGAAGACTATGTTATCATCAGAAGTTGTTTTCTTCTTTCACTAGCAACTGAAGACTAGGCAATTGCTTTAATGGACTACATAACTGCTTCGATTCGAAGATTCGAAAATCTAGAAAATTCTTA
The DNA here is from genome assembly GCA_947846245.1 of Cerastoderma edule. Taxonomy (NCBI): domain Eukaryota; kingdom Metazoa; phylum Mollusca; class Bivalvia; order Cardiida; family Cardiidae; genus Cerastoderma; species Cerastoderma edule. The sequence goes on from OX401405.1 coordinate 47,251,635, forward strand.
GATTCGAAAATAAAATGTCACCTATAGATAAAATGACTGCACATATTTTTATATTAACATAAAACTAAACTCTTTAACCACATCTTTGACAGATAACGTGGAGCACGATAAGAGCCTATTTGAGGGAGACTCGTATGTGCATGCTGAAACGAAAAAGGAAAAGATGAAGCCCCTAAAACATCCAGGTTGCAGTTTTTCTTGCATACAGAGGAGACATGTCAGGCTGAGTTAAGGATGAAAGAAAGATGAAGGAGATGATGGTCATTATAAATATTGAAGAAATAATATATGGCCATGTGTCCAGTATGGCTGTACTGGTGTCATATCTCCTCAATTCATGACCTGGCGCAATGTGGTTTCCACAGCAACTATCCAAACAACAACATGCCAACATTTATAAACAACATATCTCATCTTGAACGGCCATCTTTTATACTAGAAGAAAAGGAATACTTCCATACAAGAAGGGAAAAATAAACAGTGTGGTTTTGTGGTAACTATTTCCAGGGTTATCAGGTCTCCCTCTTAGATGACTAGCAAAGATTTTTGGAGATCATTGTGTGTGAGACATGATGGACTTATAATGGAAATTATTTTTGATCAACGTCTAAATGTTGTCAAAGATTATTCAATTGCTTTTTGTGTAACAAAATAGTAAGCTGGAATGAAAGCAAAACACATGAAGGTAAATAATTATTTTGATAACAGTTATCATATTAAATCAAGATAAAGGAACATGTTTTAATTCACCTTTGTATTGTTTATTATTCACTGAACATACACCCTTAATCAACCTTGTTTTATATACGATTTTGAAAGATAAGAGATTATATAAATAACTTTTGTTTTAGGGTATAAGTAATCTTATAAGTATAATAAAAACACAAATTGATCTTAGTAAGAAAATAGCTGGGTTTACATACTTAAAAGAAGGATTTTGATGTTAACATTTGTGTTATTTCAAACAGTTTACATTTAAAATCAATACAGCTTGGCTATTCAAAAGAGTCTTGACTACTCTGCAGCATCACACTTCTGCTATATTTTTGCACATGTTCAACTTCTCAAACGGAATTTTGTAAAGTCACTGACCAAGAAAATTTTGCCTGCATCTTCTCATCTTGCCTTTTGAATCATGTACCTTTGGGCATCAGTTATGCTGCACCAGGTTTTATCTTTGAAAATTCATATAAACACTAGTGGCAATGGTATCGACTCTGAATACATGTAAAACCTTATGATATGCTGGTCAAGAGTTAAAAGGCATTCACAACAAGATAACCTGTTTGAGCCTTTAGACAAATGATGAATTATAGCAATTTACCAGCCACAGATATCCAGTTTCAATTTCCTTGTTAACTCGCTCCATGTATGTCAGAAAAGTATTGTTGATTTTATGTTTGTATTATGGGCAGGAAGCCTCATTTATATTGAAGTGATCAAGCTATTGATCATTGACGTTTATGGGCAAAGAAGTAGTAACTTAAGGCAAATCTTTGTCAATTGTTGTTAACACTTAAGCGAACTTACTATTTGAGTTTATTTGGATTATGTCCCTCTATTTTTAAATGATGAAACTCAATGTTTCGTTGGAAAGTTCTGGTTTATCCCCTTGAAATGAACAAGTTCTATAAGCATGATTGATATTTTCAAATTTGGTTTTTAGCTAGACTATTCGAAGAATAAGGAGAGCTATACTACTTCACACATGTATTTAGAGTTATAATCTAAGGTCCCTGACCAATTTTCATGTCTATAGTTTTGAATTTAAGCAACTTGTTCAGCTTTTTGTACTTAGAAAATATGGGTTAAGTTTTTGTGTGCAAGTTTGTTTCTCATGAACGACTGTATTGTATGTTTAAATACTTAATACATGTATTCAGGGTTATTATTTGAGGTCCCTGACCAAGTTTCATATCTTTTGTTTTGAACTAAGCAAACCATGCGGTCTTTTGTACTTAAAAAATCTTGGTTTAAGTCTCTCAACAACTATTGTAAGAAATCATTGTGGGCACCCTCATATTTTAAAACAAATTATATTTCACTGACCTAAACCCCTCTCCGACATTATCGAATAGTCGAGCATGCTGTCTTACGGACAGCTCTTGTTCAATGTATAATAAATAATTGCTATCATGTGAGAAATAAATAAGAAAAATATTATTTATGTATTCGTATTTGTTTTTCTTTTTGTATTGAAACTACAGGTATTTGAATGTCCCCTTCAAGCAAAAGGAATTATTTCAGAGAAAAGCTTTGTAGTTGCCAAATGACTTATGTACTTTGAGATTCAAGCTTTTTGTAAAGCAGATTTGTGTTATCAGATGCAGTATTCATGGTAAACCATGGTCATGTCCCTATGTTTTAAAGACAGGAGTCTACTTTGAACAGATTTTCATCTAGCCACACATCAATAGAAAAGTACAAAGGAACGCCCCAAAGTTTGCTAAACAGAATCCTATAGTGTGGGCGAACTCTTACTACCAACATGTTATATCCGGTAAAAGAGGCCTCCGTGGCCTAGTGGTTAGAGCACAGAACTTGAAATCACATGGCCCCTCTCCGCGTGGGTTCAAATCCTGAGAGGGATATGGGTTTTCATGAGAGGCAGTCTCCCGACTGACTTACCGAATGCCGATGGTTCTACCCATCTTGACCAGCCCTTATGGGCAGTTGAGTATGGGGTCTTCCTACATCATTAAGAGTCGGGCATCGCTACATAACTGAAATAATGTTGATGTGATGTAAAACCCATATAAACATATATCCGGTAACTTGAAATTGACTTTAATTCGGCACGTTCCCATTGATGGATAGTCTAGTACGACTCACAGGGATATAATAATAGAGAATAGAGAGAAGTGTGTGGGAAACATTATTTTCAATGTAGATGAAAACAGTCATGATTTTGCAAAAGACAAAAGATTTGTGTAATCCCGGCATCTGTTAACCCATGAGTACATATTAAGTACGTGTCTATGTAGCTGGAAAGTATATTATGAAAACTTACAGAAAAAAATATCTAAGATTTAAAAGCACGTATATAGCCGTGTATGACCATGTTTATGATACAGGCAAAACTGGGATTAATACACGAGAGTGACATACCAATCCTGATCTCCATCATCTTGCCACTTTTTATGTTCATGGAATGTCAACTATCACAAATCACATGCCCAATAGAAAGAAACGTGGCAGAGGATTTTGTTATGGAGTATCGGGTGCTTGATGCTGAAAATATTAGATGTTTTAGAGTTTTAAAGCTTACTCGTGAGTAGGACCGGATCAAAGGTATATTGCTAACATGATACTCAATTCAACTGCTTGTTTACTTAATTTACACATCTGTTCTAGAGTTTCTGAGATGTGACAGAACAATGTCTAACGATTATAGATACCTTAAAGCCATGCTCGACCAACATACATGCTCTTAAACTGGGGCTATGATAAGTCTATTGTGGGGATTGTACTTGTGTTACTGAGTATGTCCCGGAGATGCATGTAGATTATGCCCATAACAGCGATAATGTGCAGTTCAAATACTGGTGAACATTGGGTTTCAATTTTCTACGGAAATTTTGATTCGAAGTAGATTATTCGATTATGCCTAATTATGGGCACCAAAGCTTAAATGGACGACAATAGACCTTAAAAGCATACTAGCGCTGAGAAAAACTGCGAAACTAGGTAATATAAGTTATAGATTATGATAGATTATGTTGAAACATAGCGAAAATCCTCAGGATCATGACAATATAACGCCTGCACTATTTATTATCTAATTTTCAAAGTCCTTTTTTCACAAATTTGGTGCCCACCAATTTAACTTCATTGTTTATGTTGGAGTAACATCTTAAATAGCATGGAGCGCTCGGATTAATGAGTGTCGATCACCTTGTTAGAACAATCACGTGAAAACATACAAATACTGTCATATATCCAATATTAACAACGAGAACATTCAAAATGGAGAATTTATTGATTTTTATTGGTTTCCAACGTTTCACGGCTGATATTGTTTTATCGCTAATTGTAAACAGTCATTATAGTATTCACTCTTTTTAAAGCATCATGCGAACGTGTTACAGTCTCAATTCCTCTGTAATCTTCGACTAGGATCACAAAAATAAGATCAGATGGAATTTCATTAAACCATCGTTAAGTGTCGAACATAGGTTAGAAAACTTTGGTTAATTGTATGAGTCGGGAACATGTAATGATTCAACAAGGGAATTTTAACCAGTTTCGCACCGGAGATATATCTAATCTCCCTATTTGATGTATGAAAGTGTTCAAGTGCGATTTTAGCCAAAAGACCGGTCGTCAAACCCTCAGTACGCACACAAGGGCTGCTTTGGAGACTCGAAAAATTATTACAGACTATATTAAAGGCCTGTTTTCTCTAACAATAAAGATCCTCTAATTGTTAAGCGATACCTTATTTAAGCCAATTGATAAATTTTCTCTCTAAATATTAACAGAATACATTTTGATCTAGCGTTTGGCTAAGGGGCATTTGGGATTCAATCCTTGGTCGGCAAACATACAGAAAGTTTGAACCGTATATTACCCTTGATAAAGTATCAGTCGTTTCCGCGTTGGTTCAAACTGGTGTTTGATCTTGAAAAGGTTGTGGTTACATTTACTAGGCGGAATTATATCCAATCAGACCGGTCGTTCGCTCAGTCCCTGAATCCCTTGAGTCGATCCTCACTAATACAATTTTTCAAATGAGTATAATCATGTCTTTGGTGGGCCCTCTTTAGGATATTAGCATCTATGTTCAATAGAGGCAAAATGTGATTAAACCTCAGTCACCTATGGCTTCGGAAAATTTCCTCAAAGTTGGTCTAATCAGACGTAGGCCGGGTCACCTATGGCCTCGGGAAATTTTCCTTAAAACTGGACTTATCAGCAGGACGTCGGGTCACCTATGGCCTCGGGAAATTATCCTCAAAATTCGACTTATCAGCCCTACGACAGGTCACCTATTGCCTCGGGAAATTTTCCTCAAAGTTGGACTTATCAGCCAGGCGCCGGGTCACCTATGGCCTCGGGAAATCTTCCTCAAAGTTGGACTTATCAGCCAGGCGCCGGGCCACCTATGGCCTCGGGAAATTTTCCTCAAAGTTGGACTTATCAGCCAGGCGCTGGGTCACCTATGGCCTCGGGAATTTTTCCTCAAAGTTGGACTTATCAGCCCTAGGCCAGGTCACCTATGGCCTCGGGAAATTTTCCTCACAATATGACTGATCAGCCAGGCGCCGGGTCACCTATGGCCTCGGGAAATTTTCCTCAAAGTTGGACTTATCAGCCTGACGCTGGGTCACCTATGGCCTCGGGAAATTTTCCTCAAAGTTGGACTTATTAGCCAGGCGCCAGGTCACCTATGGCCTGGGGAAATTTTCCTCAAAGTTGGACTTATCAGCCCTACGCCGGTCACCTATGGCCTCGGGAAATTTTCCTCAAAATTGGACTTATCAGCCCTACGCCAGGTCACCTATGGCCTCGGGAAATTTTCCTCAAAGTTGGACTTATCAGCCCTACGACCGGTCACCTATGGCCTCGGGAAATTTTCCTCAAAGTTGGACTTATCAGCCCTACGCCAGGTCACCTATGGCCTCGGGAAATTTTCCTCAAAGTTGGACTTATCAGCCCTACGCCGGGTCACCTATGGCCTCGGGAAATTTTCCTCAAAGTTGGACTTATCAGCCCTACGCCAGGTCACCTATGGCCTCGGGAAATTTTCCTCAAAGTTGGACTTATCAGCCTACGCCAGGTCACCTATGGCCTCGGGAAATTTTCCTCAAAGTTGGACTTATCAGCCAGGCGCTGGGTCACCTATGGCCTCGGGAAATTTTCCTCAAAGTTAAACTGATCAGCCCTACGACCGATCACCTATGGCCTCGGGAAATTTTCCTCAAAGTTGGACTTATTTGCCAGGCGCTGGGTCACCTATGGCCTCGGGAAATCTTCCTCAAAGTTGGACTTATCAGCCAGGCGCCGGGCGACCTATGGCCTCGGGAAATTTTCCTCAAAGTTGGACTTATCAGCCCTTCGCCAGGTCACCTATGGCCTCGGGAAATTTTCCTCAAAGTTGGACTTATCAGTCCTACGACAGGTCACCTATGGCCTCGGGAAATTTTCCTCAAAGTTGGACTTATCAACCTAGTTGGACTTATCAGCCAGGCGCCGGGTCACCTATGGCCTCGGGAAATTTTCCTCAAAGTTGGACTTATCAGCCAGGCGCTGGGCCACCTATGGCCTCGGGAAAGTTTCCTCAAAGTTGGTCTTATCAGACTGATGCTAGGTCACCTATGGCCTGGGGAAATGTTCCTCAAAGTTGGACTTATTAGCCAGGCGCCGGGTCACCTATGGCCTGGGGAAATTTTCCTCAAAAATGGACTTATCAGCCCTACGCCAGGTCACTTATGGCCTCGGGAAATTTTCCTCAAAGTTGGACTTATCAGCCAGGCGCCGGGTCGCCTATGGCTTCGGAAAATTTTCCTCAAAGTTTGACTTATCAGCCCGACGCTAGGTCACCTATGGCCTCGGGAAATTTCCCTCAAAGTTGGACTTTTCAGCCCTACAACCGGTCACCTATGGCCTCGGGAAATTTTCCTCAAAGTTGGACTGATCAGCCCTACGACCGGTCACCTATGGCCACGGGAAATTTTCCTCAAAGTTGGACTTATCAGCCCTACACCAGGTCACCTATGGCCTCGGGAAATTTTCCCCAAAGTTGGACTTACTTATCAGCACTACGCCGGGTCACCTATGGCCTCGGGAAATTTTCCTCAAAATTGGACTTATCAGCCCAGCCCTAAGCCGGGTCACCTATGGTCTCGGGAAATTTTCCTCAAAGTTGGACTTATCTGCCAGGCGCCGGGTCACCTATGGCCTCGGGAAATTTTCCTCAAATTTGGTCTTATCAGACTGATGCTAGGTCACCTATGGCCTGGGGAAATGTTCCTCAAAGTTGGACTTATTAACCAGGCGCCGGGTCACCTATGGCCTGGGGAAATTTTCCTCAAAGTTGGACTTATCAGCCCTACACCAGGTCACTTATGGCCTCGGGAAATTTTCCTCAAAGTTGGACTTATCAGCCAGGCGCCGGGTCGCCTATGGCCTCGGGGAATTTTCCTCAAAGTTGGACTTATCAGCCCGACGCTAGGTCACCTATGGCCTCGGGAAATTCTCCTCAAAGTTGGACTGATCAGCCCTACGACCGGTCACCTATGGCCACGGGAAATTTTCCTCAAAGTTGGATTTATCAGCCCTACACCAGGTCACCTATGGCCTCGGGAAATTTTCCTCAAAGTTGGACTTACTTATCAGCCCTACGCCGGGTCACCTATGGCCTCGGGAAATTTTCCTCAAAGTTAGACTTATCAGCCGTACGACCAGTCACCTATGGCCTCGGGAAATTTTCCTCAAAGTTGGACTTATCAGCCCTGCGACCGGTCACCTATGGCCACGGGAAATTTTCCTCAAAGTTGGACTTATCAGCCCTACACCAGGTCACCTATGGCTTCAGGAAATTTTCCTCAAAATTGGACTCATCAGCTCTACGCCGGGTCATCTATGGCCTCGGGAAATTTTCCTCAAAGTTAAACTTATCAGCCCTACGACCGGTCACCTATGGCCTCGGGGAATTTTCCTCAAAGTTGGACTTATCAGCCCTACGCCGGGTCACCTATGGCCTCGGGAAATTTTCCTCAAAGTTGGACTTATCAGCCAGGCGCCGGGTCACCTATGGCCTCGGGAAATTTTCCTCAAATTTGGAGTTATCAGCCAGGCTACGGGCCACCTATGGCCTCGGGAAATTTTCCTCAAAGTTGGTCTTATCAGACTGACGCTAGGTCACCTATGGCCTCGGGAAACTTTCCTCTAAGTTGGACTTATCAGCTTGAGGCCGGGTCACCTATGGCCTCGGGAAATTTTCCTCAAAGTTGGTCTCATCAGCCAGGCGACGGGTTACCTATGGCCTCGGGAAATTTTCCTCAAAGTTGGACTTATCAGCCAGGCGCTTGGTCACCTATGGCCTCGGGAAATTTTCCTCAAATTTGGTCTTATCAGCCTGAATTTGAGGAAAATTTCCCGAGGCCATAGGTGACCGGTCGTAGGGCTGATAAGTCCAACTTTGAGGAAAATTTCCCGTGGCCATAGGTGACCCGGCGCCTGGCTGATAAGTCCAACTTTGAGGAAAATTTCCCTTGGCCATAGGTGACCCAGCTTCAGGCTGATGAGACCAACTTTGAGGAACATTTCCCGAGGCCATAGGTGACCCGGCGCCAAGCTGATAAGTCCAACTTTGAGGAGAATTTCCTGTGGCCATAGGTGACCCAGCTTCAGACTGATTAGACCAATTTTGAGGAAAATTTCCCGTGGCCATAGGTGACCCGGCCTCAGGCTGATCAGACCAACTTTGAGGAAAATTTCCCGAGGCCATAGGTGACCCGGCGCCAGGCTGATAAGACCACTTTTGCGGAAAATTTCCCGAGGCCATAGGTGACCAAGCGCCTGGCTGATAAGTCCAACTTTGAGGAAGATTTCCCGAGGCCATAGGTGACCTGGCGCCTGGCTGATAAGTCCAACTTTGAGGAAAATTTCCCGAGGCCATAGGTGACCTGGCGTAGGGCTGATAAGTCCAACTTTGAGGAAAAAATCCCGAGGCCATAGGTGACCCAGCGCCTGGCTGATAAGTCCAACTTTGAGGAAAATTTCCCGAGGCCATAGGTGACCCAACTCCTGGCTGATAAGTCAAACTTTGCGGAAAATTTCCCGAGGCCATAGGTGACCTGGCGTAGGGCTGATAAGTCCAACTTTGAGGAAAATTTCCCGAGGCCATAGGTGACTGGTCGTACGGCTGATAAGTCCAACTTTGAGGAAAATTTCCCGACGCCATAGGTGACCCGGCGCCTGGCTGATGAGTCCAACTTTGAGGAAAATTTCCCGAGGCCATAGGTGACTGGTCGTACGGCTGATAAGTCCAACTTTGAGGAAAATTTCCCGAAGCCATAGGTGACCCGGCGCCTGGCTGATGAATCCAACTTTGAGGAAAATTTCCCGAGGCCATAGGTGACCTGGCGCCTGGCTGATAAGTCCAACTTTGAGGAAATTTCCCGAGGCCATAGGTGACCTGGTGTAGGGCTGATAAGTCCAACTTTGAGGAAAATTTCCCGAGGCCATAGGTGACCCAGCGTCAGGCTGATAGGACCAACTATGAGGAACAATTCCCGAGGCCATAGGTGACCTGACGCCTGGCTGATAAGTCCAACTTTGAGGAAAGTTTCCCGAGGCCATAGGTGACCTGACGCCTGGCTGATAAGTCCAACTTTGAGGAAGGTTTCCCGAGGCCATAGGTGACCTCGCGCCTGGCTGATAAGTCCAACTTTGAGGAAAATTTCCCGAGGCCATAGGTGACCCAGCGTCAGGTTGATAGGACCAACTATGAGGAAAATTTCCCGAGGCCATAGGTGACCTGGCGCCTGGCTGATGAGTCCAACTTTGAGGAAAATTTCCCGAGACCATAGGTAACCCAGCGCCTGGCTGATGAGACCAACTTTGAGGAAAATTTCCCGAGGCCATAGGTGACCCGGCCTCAAGCTGATAAGTCCAACTTTGTGGAAAATTTCCCGAGGCCATAGGTGACCCGGCGTAGGGCTGATCAGTCATATTGTGAGGAAAATTTCCCGAGGCCATAGGTGACCTGGCCTAGGGCTGATAAGTCCAACTTTGAGGAAAAATTCCCCCGAGGCCATAGGTGACCCAGCGCCTGGCTGATAAGGCTGATAGGTCCAACTATGAGGAAAATTCCCGAGGCCATAGGTGACCCAGCGCCTGGCTGATAAGTCCAACTTTGAGGAAAATTTCCCGAGGCCATAGGTGACCTGGCGTAGGGCTGATAAGTCCAACTTTGAGGAAAAATTCCCGAGGCCATAGGTGACCCAACGCCTGGCTGATAAGTCCAACTTTGAGGAAAATTTCCCGAGGCCATAGGTGACCCAGCGTCAGGCTGATAGGACCAATTATGAGGAAAAATTCCCGAGGCCATATGTGACCCAGCGCCTGGCTGATAAGTCCAACTATGAGGAAAATTTCCCGAGGCCATAGGTGACTGGTCGTACGGCTGATAAGTCCAACTTTGAGGAAAATTTCCCGAGGCCATAGGTGACCTGGCGCCTGGCTGATGAGTCCAACTTTGAGGAAAATTTCCCGAGGCCATAGGTGACCTGACGCCTGCTGATAAGTCCAACTTTGAGGAAAATTTCCCGAGGCCATAGGTGACCTGGCGCCTGGCTGATAAGTCCAACTTTGAGGAAGATTTTCCGAGGGCATAGGTGACCCGGGGCCTGGCTGATAAGTCCAACTTTGTGGAAAATTTCCCGAGGCCATAGGTGACCCGGAGCCTGTGTGATTAGACCATTTTTGAGGAAAATTTCCCGAGGACATAGGTGACTCGACCTCAGGCTGATAAGACCAACTTTGAGGAAAAATTCCCGAGGCTAAAGGTGACATGGCCTAGGGCTGATGAGTCCAACTTTGAGGAAAATTTCCCGAGGCCATAGGTAGCCCAGCGCCTGGCTGATGAGACCAACTTTGAGGAAAATTTCCGAGGTCATAGTTGACCCGGCCTAAAGCTGTTAAGTCAAACTTTGAGGAAAATTTCCCGAGGCCATAGGTGACCCGGCGCAAGGCTGATTAGACCAACTTTGAGGAAAATTTCCCGAGGCCATAGGTGACCCGGCGCCTGGCTGATAAGTCCACTTTTGAGGAAAATTTCCCGAGGCCATAGGTGACCCAGCGTCAGGCTGATAAGACCAACTTTGAGGAAAATTTCCCGAGGCCATAGGTGACCGGTCGCAGGGCTGATAAGTCCAACTTTGAGGAAAGTTTCCCGAGGCCATAGGTGACCGGTCGCAAGGCTGATAAGTCAAATTTTGAGGAAAATTTCCCGAGGCCATAGGTGACCCAGCTTCAGGCTGATGAGACCAGCTTTGAGGAAAATTTCCCGAGGCCATAGGTGACCCGGCCTTAGGCTGATAAGACAGACTTTAAGGAAAATTTCCCGAGGCCATAGGTGACCCCGCGCCAGGCTGATAAGAGCAACTTTGAGGAAGATTTCCCGAGGCCATAGGTGGCCTGGCGTAGGGCTGATAAGTCCAACTTTGAGGAAAATTTCCCGAGGCCATATGTGACCCGGGGCCTGGCTGATAATCCAACTTTGAGGAAAATTTCCCAAGGCCATAGGTGACCTGGCGCCTGGCTGATAAGTCCAACTTTGAGGAAAATTTCCCAAGGCCATAGGTGACCCGGGGCCTGGCTGATAAGTCCAACTTTGAGGAAAATTTCCCAAGGCCATAGGTGACCTGGCGCCTGGCTGATAAGTCCAACTTTGAGGAAAATTTCCATAGGCCATAGGTGACCCCGCGCCAGGCTGATAAGAGCAACTTTGAGGAAAATTTCCCAAGGCCATAGGTGACCCGGGGCCTGGCTGATAAGTCCAACTTTGAGGAAAATTTCCCGAGGCCATATGTGACCCGGGGCCTGGCTGATAAGTCCAACTTTGAGGAAAATTTCCCAAGGCCATAGGTGACCGGTCGCAGGGCTGATAAGTCCAACTTTGAGGAAAATTTCACTAGGCCATAGGTGACCTGGCGCCAGGCTGATAAGTCCAATTTTGAGGAAAATTTCTCGAGGCCATAGGTGACATGGCGTAGGGCTGATAAGTCAAACTTTGAGGAAAATTTCCCGAGGCCATAGGTGACCGGTCGCAGGGCTGATAAGTCCAACTTTGAGGAAAATTTCCCGAGGCCATAGGTGACCAGTCGTAGGGCTGATAAGTCCAACTTTGAGGAAAATTTCCCGAGGCCATAGGTGACCGGCGCCTGGCTGATAAGTCCAACTTTGAGGAAAATTTCACTAGGCCATAGGTGACCTGGCGCCAGGCTGATAAGTCCAATTTTGAGGAAAATTTCTCGAGGCCATAGGTGACATGGCGTAGGGCTGATAAGTCCAACCTTGAGGAAAATTTCCTGAGGCCATAGGTGACCGGTCGAAGGGCTGATAAGTCCAACTTTGAGGAAATTTCCCGAGGCCATATGTTACCGGTCGTAGGGCTGATAAGTCAAACTTTGAGGAAAATTTCCCGAGGCCATAGGTGACCCAGCTTCAGGCTGATGAGACCATCTTTGAGGAAAAATTCCCGAGGCCATAGGTGACCCAGCGCCTGGCTGATAAGTCCAACTTTGAGGACAATTTCCCGAGGCCATAGGTGACCTTGCGTAGGGCTGATAAGTCCAACTTTGATGAAAATTTCCCGAGGCCATAGGTGACCCAGCTTCAGGCTGATGAGACCAACTTTGAGGAAAATCTCACGAGGCCATAGGTGACCCGGCGCCTGGCTGATAAGTCCAACTTTGAGAAAAATTTCCCGAGGCCATAGGTGACCTGGTCGTAGGGCTGATAAGTCCAACTTTGAGGAAAATTTCCCGAGGCCATAGGTGACCTGGCGTAAGGCTGATAAGTCCAACTTTGAGGAATATTTCCCGAGGCCATAGGTGACCCAGCGCCTGGCTGATAAGTCCAGTTTTGAGGAAAATTTCCCGAGGCCATAGGTGACCCATAGTCAGGCTGATAAGACCAACTTTGAGGAAAATTTCCCGATGCCATAGGTGACCCGGCGCCTGGCCAATAAATCCAACTTTGAGAAAAATTTCCTGAGGCCATAGGTGACCTGGTGCCAGGCTGATAAGTCCAACTTTGATAGACAGACGATTGCTACTGAGGTTCAGCTAGCGTACCAGCCAGCCAGCCAGCCAGCCAGCTAGCCAGCCAGCCAGCCAGCTCGCCAGCCAGCCGTGTTGGGCTGATAGGTTCTTTTTTATAGGAAAATTTCCTGATGCCATAGGTGACCCGGTGTCGGTATTATAAAACCAATTTTGAGTTAAATTGCCCGACGCCACTAGTGAAATATCTCTAAAAAAATCCTCGCATTTGAGCAAGATTTTTCGAGGCCATACATATCCTTGCTTCCTACGAATTCAATCATGTTTGCTTTTTGTTTTTCTTGAGCAGTTAATTCCAAATATCGAGTTAAAATGAAATAACCAAAGTCGACCAGAGCTTTGTACTCGCGATCTTCGTGTCGCCAGTCAATAGTTTCGTTAATTTTGTTTGAACAACCACTTCATTCTACTCATTCTACATATTTCTATAAAATATCAAAATTGTAAAATAACGTGTCTGAGCAACATTGTTTTATTCAATATTTTTCGGTACGTAATGCGATCAAAAAATAGTGTAGGGAAGAACTTATTTCCAACCATACAAAGACATAAAAACATATAATTTCGTAGTTGCTAACCACTATGGCCATTTTGCCGCTTTGCCACATATGGAAAAGCCCAATCTCCCATGCAGAGTTATCGTCCCCCGGATACTACCTCTGCAACGGGCTCACGCCAACTTTGCCACGAATCGTGGCAAACTCTGTAATATTGCGATCCGAACTGTTCTATGCATACAATTAAGTAAAGAAATGTATGAATAAGACAAAAATACTTTTAATTTATCCATACAGTAGAAATTGAATATGTATTTCACTGATTTTTGCTAGATCTATTTTAAAGCCTTCTTACGCTATTGAAAATCAATCCGCGGAATGTTTACGTCTTTGGTCTCCCGCTCGATGTATAATAAGTCCTGGTTATTGGACAGCTTGGATACCAGTGATGTAAACAATCACGAGGTAGAAATTGGTAACGATGTCATCACTTTACAACTGTGATTTATAGAGATTCTGCTACTTGCAAGGATTAACTTCAAAATACGTGATATCATTGTCTTTGGAAAAGGCAAAAGCTTCTTAAATGGCACATTCTCATCATCTAAATGGACGCAGATCTCTTCAAATCGATGTTCTGAAAACTTCCACGAATGTAAGATATCGATGAGTTGGTGCTTTTAAAAAAGTACTTCCAAATAACCCCCAAATAAGCTTCACATGCTGTGAAATGAGAGCTGAATGAGTTAAAAAAGAGTTGCAGAGAAGACACTAGTCTCAATAATGATCCGTGAACGAAGCTTTTTTCGTCATTTGGACATTTATCGTGCTTCAAAGGTGTCAGTCAAAATAGCAATAGCATTCGAGACCAGTTATCTGGACTAAGAAGACACAAGTTGAAGGCTGCCAGTGTTTGAAACAAAATGGATATTTGGATGATGTGTTCATGGTTTGTGGGTTCACAGGAAAGGCATGAGCATAGAGACAAAGATGAGAGGAAAGAACTATGTTCAATAAACTGCAAGTACCTTTTTCTTACTATGCTGGTGTTTTATTATATATAATAATACATGGTTTACCAGTAACTTTATGATGTATGTATGCTCATACTTTGTGCAAAAGAATAGACAAACCATTAATGATTCTGAAGAAATAAGAAAACTGTACACCCTTGGTTCTCCCCTCTATAAAACTGCAACAGCTGTTTATCTTCGTGGGGGGTAGGGCTTGGGGTGGCGAGGATGAGGGGAAGTGAGGACGCGGTTATTTTAAAACGGGTCGATGGATCAAGGCAAATTTAAGCTTGATTTAGTGCACTTTTGGGCATATTAGTAAAGTGGTAAAACCTCCAACAATAGTGAGAAAAGCATTAGAATAAAGCTAAAAAATGACTGACAGATTGTCAAGTTATATCAAATCCCTTTATCAAACTGATTTCTACCCTTTTCAACATAACAAATGTTATCTTTAGTTGCTTACTATTTGGATAATTTTTACTCTTCATATCTGAGAGAATTGGTCGATGCTTCTGTTAAATTTAATTTGAATATAATGTAGCATTTAGTCTATCAATTCAGATGTCCTTATATTTTCTCACAATGCTCTTTCTGAACCAATGAATGCACATATTTACCATGTTAACAATCTTAATAAGGGACAAGAGACTGGTTAAACATGCCATATTTGATTCATTAAATGCAGAAAAAAGAATTTCATTGATTACCATGATAAAAATTTGTAATAAGAAGAGGAACTCAATTACAAAGAGGGCCTTAAGCATAAATCTTTGGACAAAAGAGTAAGTTGTTAATGATAACCAGATTTTTCTTTAATTGAAATGCTTTCAAAAGCATGAAAATGGGTCACATTTTTGAAGCATTGTTATAACTTGGTAAATCATGAATTGTATGTCATTCCAGATTATTTGGATGAACTGTATAATGAGCAAGTTTAATTAGTTATTATTAACCTCTCTTATGAAAAAAATGATGAAAAGAATTGATAATTGATAGGGTTAAAGGTGGCCAGTAAAATGATTCTTTTAGTGTATAGGATGGTCTAAGGTACATATTCTGTGATATTTGTTAAATGAAGAGTAACAATTAAAGATTAACAATTAAGTTTTCATTTCAGATTTTCACTTTACTTTTTCATATGATTTTAATTTTACATACAGATATCAGCTATGGTTGAATGAACAATACTCATGCTTTGCATCAAATTTCATCATAGTTTTCATAACTGCTAAGCAATGTCAAAACAATTATGACAAAAGTTTATTTCTAAAGTTTCTTTCATAAATACTTATACCAAATTCACAATAAGTAACTAAATGATGAATGCAGGGAGCATCCCCAGATATGGTTATAATTGCTACTTAGTTTTCAAACAGTTGCTTGTTAATAGGAACTTAAATGACAGATTGTAAGAGTTTCTTATATAATTCAAATGTTCTCTATGAATGATCTTTTAAGACAAAAATATACATGTATTATTATCATTACAGCATACAACAATCAAAATCTTTAAAAGACAAGTTCTCATCATGAGAATATTACTGTTTAATGATATGATGATGAAATATTGAATTAACAAATTAGCTGCATTGTTGTTAGTTACAAACCTTCACTAGTTGGTACATAATGGTTTGCATTCATTATGTTTCAAGAAAGATGATGTCAGAACAGTGTTCATAAAAGTTGACAGCCTTTCAACCATAAATATTATTTGCTGTATAAAATGGAAAAGTAACTAAAGCAAAATTACTCAACCAAATACTGTTTCACCTGAGGATCACCAAATAAGTAGAAACAGTGTCCATCATGTGCATTATCAAAGTATGATTGAAGAATATGGTGTAGGTGAAGAGATAAGATTGGAACTTTCTTATCAGTAAATTGTGACTAGCTAATGAAAAGCTGAGTTTGATCTGAACAGAATAACACTTGGATCTGTTCGATGAGTTAGATAAGTTAGATCTGGTTGATAATTCATTTTGTTTGTTCTAATGCCTCAAATGAGTACCCACAACATAGGATTTAAAGAATCAATAATTGCTGAATTTGCCTTTTATCTGGATATCTGCTTCACCCATTCCTCCATGTAAAATTTGTGACTTGATTAATTTGAAAGCAAAAGCAGATGTTAGAAAATGGTTTTAAAGCTCAGAGAGTTGTGTTTTGGGTGAAATAAACATTAATAATTTGATATGAAAAGGGCAATCTCACAGATTGGGATCTTTAACTTTTAACAAAAATTGTCTTCTACAATTGAATTTAAATGACAACATATTTTCTAAAGTAATATAAGACTAGATTATTGACAGCTTTCTAACCCCAAGCATAATTATTTAGAAAAGATAAAAATCATTTATATTGCAGATATCACGAACCATTTAAACTGGTGTTTCTCTAAACAACAATCTAAACTTAAAAGACATTTAACCATTTTGTTGCAGACTACTCTGGAAACATTGTGGGAAAATAGGGAAATTGCTCTTATCGAGCAATTTCCACTTTTCAAGCAATGTTTTCTGCCTTATCAGAAGATTATTTTCAATATCATCACATTTTGAAATGTCGCCTGCAAACTCTTTCAATTTGGGACATTCGAAAATTAATCCTTTTCAAAACAAAAACGACATTTGACCACTTTGTTGCAGATGACTTTAGAAAACATTGTGGGAAAAGGAGAAATTGCTCATTGCAAGCAATTTTTCCTTTTCCCACAAGGTTTTCTGCTCTTTCTAAAGAATATTTTTCAATTTCATTACATTTTGAAATGTCGTCTGCAAACTCTTTCAATTTGAAACAGTCAAAAATGTGTTGTTTGGGAAAGGTTAAACGGTTTGCATTTTCAACAATTTACACTGTAATTTGTAAATGTTCTTTATAAACTTTTCTAATCAGTTAAGAATGGTATTGGAAAGCTGTCAAGCGATGCTTGTTGTCTAGAAATGGTGAAAACTATGTATATATTGTTAAATTTATGTATGATTCTCATTTTCAAAGGTATATAAAACCCTTAACCATACATCATTTAATTCCATTGATTCAATATGGGCTTGCCCAGATACAGCCCTCAAGGGACCCACTTGGGCGGCCCTTATTGTTTCACTGAATATAGATATATAATTCAAGTATGGCTATTACAAAGTTAGGAACCAGCTGTGATTTGACACATTCATCTTTTTAAAAAGAAAATGCGCAAAATCCCAAAATGCTGAACTTTCTGTAAATGGTATATGATGTATTTGGGACCCACATGGGTCCAATATGGGCTACCCCATATGGGCTTGCCCAGAAACAGCCCACATGGGACCTATATGGGCTTTCTTAACATTTCCTATTTTGTATAAATTTTGTATGATGATGCAGTTTATGATTGAAAGTTAAGAATATATCTCAATCTAATAAAACAGACTCTAAATGGTCAAATTTTTACATATTTTTGTGGAAGAAGGTATATCAATATGGGTCCCTAGTGGGTCCAATATGGGCTTGCCCATATCGGCTAGCCCATATACATCCCATATGGGACCCATAAAGGATCTCGTCAGATTTTTTTTCTGATGTAAAATATCTTGATTAATAATTTACATGCAATTGAATCTTAAAATATATCTCATAATTTGTTGAAAAGATAATAAAAAACCTAAACAAATATGTTTATTCACATATCATTGAAACATGGGACCCATGTGGGTCCCATCTAGGGAAACCCATATGGGCAAGCCTATATGGATCCCATCTGGGCTAGCCCATATGGGCTTGCCCAGATGTTGCCCAGATGGGACCCATATATGCTTGCTTGCTGGGAATCTAGTCTTCTGTTACTTTAGAAATTTATATTTTCCTTTTATTGAAAGAAAACTTCTTATTTCAAATTGTTAAAATCACAACATGTGAGATAGTCCTTTCAAATAAGTCTATTGAGGCTTAACAGTATGATCCATGTCAACTTAATAGTATTGTAAAGGTGTGAACTGACTGAAGGAAGATTTAAACTCGAAATGAAGAGGAATGGTGCTATTTATTGTTTAGAAGGTCGCCAATAATCTTGATTCATTGGATTTTCTTGAGAACGTTTCATTCTGTGGCATTCTGACTGACGACTCATTTGTTAAACTACGTGGAGGTTTGATTTGTCTTGGAGAATGTATTTTTTAGCTGTCATTCACATTGTTTTGATCGAGGGGGCGGGTTTCGAGTCGTATGGAGCGTCGCCTCAATTCTACTCAGTAAGCTGTTACGCTTCAAATGTAAGCTGCTTTGTGTGTAAATAAATGTCTTTATTCTATTTTAACTGTCATATCTTATCTATCTTAATATTGTGATACGACTAAAGAGACTTTCGTCTAACTTCTTAATTGATCTAAGCGTTAGTTTGAAGCTCGCTTTTTGCAAGCCGCTAGATGCAGTATACTACTACACCCCTACACGTCATTTTCGGCCACGTGACCATGCAGGAAAAGTGGGACTATTTTCTGAGCCCGTCACAGAGATAAATGTGGGAGCGTAGCGGGAACCAATTTACTCTGGTAGAGATTGGGAAAAGCCACGGACCCGATAAAATGTATGGTGTACGGAATAGACCGAAATTGTAAATGGCGGTATACCTCCATTTAAAATGGCGGTATACCGCTAATTTAAACGGTATACCCTCAAATTTAGCGGTCAACCGTTAGAAATAAAGGTAAGCCGATAAAATAGTGGTTAGCCGTAGTCTATTTTTAGCTGATTTTACCTGGATTTGTTATATAATCCCGAAATGAGGGTAGACCCTTATCTATTTATAGATCACCCTCTATTTCTCAAAAACCAATCAACGCTCTTGTATCATAAGAGGTTTTCATAACTAACGGTAACAACCGAAGCCGAAATACATAATTATCAATTTCTTTTCAGGACGCTATCATACAATTTAAGTACATCTACTTTTGTATACTATCGGTATGTTGAAATATTTGGCAGCGGATTTTGTTTGTTATTTATTTTTTATTTTCTATTTTTTTTAGTTTTTAAGTGTTTTCTTTTTCATTCACCTCGTGGTAGTTTTTCTGCCCCAACAAAAATTCGATTAGAAAAAATTAGAAAAAAAAACGATAACAATATTTGGGTCTCTCTTTCTCTAAATACAATGTACAATAAAATAAATTTATTGATGCGAATGTTTTTCCTTACGAATAATTCCGATGAAAACTCGTTTAGACGCAGTTGCAGCAGACGATTATCATCCGACAATTTCTTTTGTCATTCCGATGTTTTTTTTACCGATATATCAAATTGGATATGTTTAAGCTTCTACGTTTTAAGCGACGTTTTCCAACCAACGTACGTTAATATTTTAAAAAAAAAAAAAAAAATTACATATCACTAGATTGTTGCAGACGACTCTGAAAAACATTGTGGGGGAGGAAGAGATTTCTCCTTTTCCAAACAATATTTTCTACCCTATCAGAAGATTATTTTCCAATTTAATCACATTTTGACATCACATTTTGACATGTGGTCTGCAAACTCTTTCATTTTGGGACAGTCGAAAATTTTGCATTTGATAAAAGGTTTATTTTATTATTTGTATGGGGTTTTACATCGCGTCAACAATAGTACATTTAAATGATGGAGGAAGACCCCATACTCAACTTCCCAAAAGAGCTGGTCAAGCCGGGTAGAACCATCGGCACTCCGTGAATGGTCAGTCGGAAGACTGCTCTCATGAAACTTAATTCTAGAACGTTTTGTCCCGTTTCTTTAGCCGTTCAGCTATATATACGGCATTCGTTTTATCCAAATAAATATATCCAAATGTTACAACCGTCATATGTCTGTGTGTCCATCCGTCCGAGAAAGCACAAAACATATTGATAGTTTATAGAGAGCACTTCACCCAATTCGGTTCATTACTAAAATAAAATTGAAACAAAAATGTCTTTTGGATTCGGATTCTGACAGCATATTGCCAGAATTAGCATTACAAGATAGTTAATTTGTTCCGACCTTATTACCGTACGCATTGTGAGACGAATGTCCGATCCCTGGTTTTAACATAATTTGTGTCTCAAAAAAAAAAGCAAGGACATAATTAACTTAGCTCGTTTGATATAGCATTACATTTCCTATATTCTTAACTAAATCCCCAAGCTTGTCCAGAGGAATGCTTATTAATCAGGGTGGGGTAAGGGAGTTTTTTAGACAAAGAAAGTTTATACATATTTGTCCGTCCGTATGTCTCAGGAAGACTTAGAAGTACGATAGAACGAGAAAATTGGTAATTTCAAATAATTTCCACTGGGATTTTCCATATATTTTAAATGATATTCACCCGTATATCATATATATATTTAAAACTACATACCGTTTAAACAACAATTTAAAAACTACATGTATAGTCAAATCTATGTGCACACGTCTTTCCATATGAGAACTCAACTATTTTCTTCTTTTCCTATAGGGCCGTCTAGTCACTCTACGGTGTTAAACACATTGTCAACAAATAATTCGGGCATATTACAGATTTCCCCACACTACTATATTGGGGCTCAAACGTGCTTCGCAAAAGAAATGTGCACTTACTCAGTAGTACAGATGGGGATCGAACACGTGCCCTATATGGACAACCCTTACAACATTAACTACTGGGTCCCACGGAAATTCCCGTACACTAGCTTGTCTAACTCTTAATCTTCGTTTATTGTGCTTATTTCAAACATTAAAGACGGTCAAAACGAGTGTTTGCTACTTTTCTATCAACAGTTTCGGAAATATATAGCTATAATGATTTAAAACATAAATAAAGGAAACTTTAGCTAGTTATACAGACCGCGTAGAAGAAACTTGAACATTCTCTGTTATTCTTGGTTTACATGTAGCTATCCGTAGCTTCCACCACTCTCAAAATGAATGATAACCAGCATCAAGTCAAGATTTACATGAAGCCATCCGTGACTATACCATCCCTCAATATGAATAATATACAGAGGTACACACTAGGTCATGCAAGGTAGTATAGAGTATGAGACATGTCAGGGTAGTATGGAGTATGAGACATGTCAGGGTAGTATGAGGCATGTCAGAGGAGTATGGAGTATGAAACATGACAGGGTAGTATGGAATATGTGTCACAAGGCAGTATGGAATATGTGACACGACAGGGTAGTATGGAGTTTGTGTCACGACAGGGATGTATGGAGTATAAGACATGTCAGCGTAGTATGGAGTATGAGAGCATAGTATGGAGTATGAGATATGTCAGCGTAGTATGGAGGATGTGTCACGACAGGGAAGTATGGATTATGTGTCACGACAGGATAGTATGGAGTATGAGACTTGTCAGTGTTGTATGGAGGATGTGTCACGATAGGGAAGTATGTAGAATGTGTCACGACAGAGAGGTATGGAGTATGTGTCACGACAGGGAAGTATGGAGTATGAGACATGTCAGCGTAGTATGGAGGATGTGACATATCAGGGTAGTATGGAGTATGTGTCACGAAAAGGTAGTATGGAGTATGAGACATGTCAGCATAGTATGGAGGATGTGACATGCCAGGGTAGTGTGGAGTTTGAGACATGACAGGGTAGTATGGAGTATGAGACATGTCAGCGTAGTATGGAGGATGTGACATGTCAGGGTAGAATGGAGTTGGAGTATGAGACATGCCAGCGTAGTATGGAGGATGTGACATGTCAGGGTAGAATGGAGTTTGAGACATGCCAGCGTAGTATGGAGGATGTGACACCTCAGGGTAGTATAGAGTATGAGACATGTCAGGGTAGTATGGAGTATGTATTATGTCAAGGTAGTATGGAGTATGAGAAATGCAAGCGTAGTATGGAGGATGTGACACCACAGGGTAGTATAGAGTATAAGACATGTCAGGGTAACATGGAGTATGTGATATGTCAAGGTAGTATTGATTATGAGACTTTTCAGGGAAGTATTGACTATGAGACATGTCATCGAAGTATAGGTATGTGACTTGTCAGGGTAGTAAGAGACATGTCAGGGTAGTTTGGAGTATGAGACATGACATGGTAGCATGAAGTATGAGGCAAGTCAGGGTAGTAAGGAGTATGTGACATGTCAGGGTAGAAAGAAGATTATGACATGACAGGGTAGTATGGAGTATGTGATACAACAGGGTAGTATTATGTATCTGACATGTCAAGGTAGTATGAAGTATGAGACATGTCAGGGTAGTAAAGAAAACATGACATGATAGGGTAGTATGGAATATGTGTCACGACAGGGAAGTATGGAGTATGAGACATGTCAGCGTAGTATGGGGTATGTGACACGACAGGGTAGTATGGAGTATGTGACACAACAGGGTAGTATGGAGTTTATGTCATGACAGGGAAGTATGGAGTACAAAACATGTCAGCATAGTATGGAGTATGAGACATGTCAGTGAAGTATGGACTGTGAGACATGTCAGGGAAGTATTGACTATGAGACATGTCAGAATAATATTGACTATGAGACATGACTGAGTTGTCAGGAGTATGTGACATGTCAGGGTAGTTTCGAGTATGAGGCATGTCAGGGTAGTAAGAAGTATGTAACATGTCAGGGTAGTAAGGAGAACATGACATGACAGTGTTGTATGGGGTATGTGACACGACATGTAATTTGGAGTATCTGACATGTCAGGATAGTATGGAGTATGTGACATGTCAGGGTAGTAAGGAAAACATGACATGTCAGGGAAGTATGGCGTATGTGACATGTCACCAAAGTATGGAGTATGAGACATGCCAGAGTAGTATGGATTATGTGACACAACAGGGTAGTATGAAGTATGAGACATGTTGGGGTAGTATGTAGTATGTGACGTGTCACCAAAGCATGGAGTATGAGACATGACAGGGTAGTATGGAGTATGACACATGGCAGTATGGAGTATGAAACATGACATGGTAGTATGAGACATGACAGGGTAGTATGGAGTATGTGACATGTCATCAAAGTATAGAGTATGAGACATGCCAGAGTAGTATGGATTATGAGACATGACTGGGTAGTATGGAGTATGAGACTTGTCAAGGAAGTAAGGAGAACATGACATGGTAGTATGGAGTTTGGAACATGTCAGGGTAATATGGAGTTTGGGACATGTCAGGGTAGTATGAAGTATGAGGCATGTCAGGGTAGTACAGTGTATGAGACATGTCAGTTTAGTATGGAGTTTGGGACATGTCAGGGTAGTATGGAGTATGAGACATGACAGGGTAGCATGGAGTATGTGAGATGTTCGGGTAGGATGAAGTTGTAGACATGACAGGGTAGTATGGAGTATGTGGCATCACACGGTAGTATGGAGTATGAGACATGTCAAGACATGGCATTGTATCAGTGAGTATGTGACATTACATTGCAGTAGTGTGTTTTTGACTTGATGTTGTAAAAGTGAGTATGTGACATAGCATTGTAGTAGGGAGTATGTGACATGACAATATAATAGTATGTTTTTTGCAATGGTAGGAAATATGATTGTCAACTATATTTGATGCCACTACATTTCATCGAGCAATGATCTGAAATGCACATCTGAAATGACATTCCCTCCCATACATCATCTCATACTGTCTGATCTCAGACTGGACTTTCTGCTTTTTAAGGATTCTCTTTTAGCAGCTGGTGTGGGATGTGTCAGTCTAGATTAGCTTGTATACTTGTCGCCTTAGATCTTTCGACAAGAGCTAAGGCTTTTAAATAATACTTTTCCTTAACCGAAACAGCATTTTACAGTCTTAAATGTATGTGTTACAATAATTGTAAAAAGACAAAAAGAGCTGTTCAAAGGTACTTTAAGTGAAACAGGTTAAGGCGGCTGGTAAAGTGCAAAAGAAACAATCACACAGTCCTATAAAAATTTTGTCAAGCTTTTTTAATTCAATTTGATGGACAAATTGCTCATTCCCAAAATTTTCGTAAGTATATATCATGTTCCTCATATCATAACCATCATCATTTCAACATCATTTATGGTCATTATTATCATTTATATTACTTATTATTGTTATCTTACCATATATCCATTGCATGTTAGTTGGTGAGTTTTATTCATAGGTTATGCTAGTTTTAAGAAAACTGTTGAAAACTAGTAAATGAAAACATTGGTGGAAAGAGAAAACCATAGTTAAAAATCAATGATTTCTTTCCCAATGCTATTTTTCCAATGAAAACTTTTGGACATGTCTGTAGATGAAGCCTGAATATCAAACATTCTTCTCAATAGCTGTGTTTTAGAAAGTATTTTAGATATGGATTTTCTGCCATTGAAAAAATATACACTTTTATATCAATCATTTAAATATGGATTGCATGTTTGGGTCTGCTTTTCCAAAGATATCCTTTGATAAAGGATTCACCTGTTTCAAAAGCCCTTATACATGTATGCATGAAAATCAGTCATTTGCTTTGTAACATGAAAATGTTCAGTGTTAAGATGAGGACCAATTTGACTAATTTTCCCATAATGTTCTAAAAAAACAATTTCCTTTACATACTAAAGAGGATTTTTAGTCAATCATTTAATTGTCCAGTTATTTTTAGCTAAAGAAATCACATTTCTCACACCATAAATAACACATCATGAGTACAAAGCTATGTTGCACACATTTTTCCATACTAATTTAAAAAGCCCATATATATATCCACCTTAGATTACCCCCAAAACCCTTAAATTTCTGTCTCAAACAACATAATTAAACCATTTCCTGCTAGATGTCATTAAACAATGAAGAAGCAACCCTTCGTTTTAATGAAAATAACCTTTATTTTACCAAATAGACTACTTTCTTGGAATGTCCTAAGTTCAAACCTTACACAACCTTTATCAAAGGATGGAACCATCTATAAGGAACAGAAAAGCATATGGTCTTGTATGCAAAATAAGTCATTTAGGGTAGGTGTATGGATTCACCAGGCAAAAGGGCTTAAATACAGCTCACAGCAGCTGCTGTGTTCCCAAGAGGTGCACATATGATATTCAACTGTCTGAAGAGACTTCTAGTTGGTGGGTGAGTTCCATCCATGTACCACATGTTCGATGCACACAGGTGTCTCAGGGCTTGGCCAGTTCAAAACATGAGGATACAGTTCTCAGATTCCCTCGCGCTATCATGTAGAAGGAAAGGATGTCTGTAGTGCTCGTCAGTGTGTTTCCATTCTTCAGAAACGTCTAGTTCTTGAAGTGATGCAGGGTCTTTGGGTGGTGTTTGTTCACTTGTAGAGGTTGAAGAATGTCAACTAGAAGCTGCTGAGGGCGTCCGCGACTGATGTTAGTTAGCCTCGTCCTTCATCACATTGATAGCTTTAGTTGTCTTAATCTTGTTGAAGTCAGCCTCATGGTTATGCTCCTTCTATGATAGAACTGCTCGAACCTTAAAGTAGAAGAAAAATGATATTGGCATATATTACATGTACATGTCAATCATTTTCATTATTAAACATACATGAAATTGTACAACATGACATTGTAGTAGGGGTGAGTGGTGTGACAGTGTCATGAAGTAAAGTGCATGTGACATGACAGATAATTTATTATACCAATGTAGAATGAAGTATGTGCGATAACAGGAAAGTGAGGAGTATGTGACATGTCATAAAAGTATCCAGTATGTGCTATGACAGGGCTGTGAGAGGTATGTGACATGTCATAGAAGTATCAAGTATTTAACTTACCAATGTTGAATAAAGTATGTGCCATGACAGGGAAGTGAGGAGTATGTGACATGTCAAAGAAATATCCAATATGTGTCATACCAATGTAGAATAATGCAAGTGCTATGACAGGGTTGTGAGAGTATGTGACATTTCATTGAGGTACCAAGTATTTGATTAACCAATGTTGAATGAAGTATATGCCATGACAGGGAAGTGAGGAGTATGTGAAATGTCAGAAGAATCTAGTATTTGACATACCAATGTGACATGGTAGGGTAGTGAGGAGTATATGGCATGTCATAGAAGTATCCAGTATGTGACATACCAATGTAGAATGAAGTATGTGACAT
Source organism: Cerastoderma edule (assembly GCA_947846245.1). Taxonomy (NCBI): domain Eukaryota; kingdom Metazoa; phylum Mollusca; class Bivalvia; order Cardiida; family Cardiidae; genus Cerastoderma; species Cerastoderma edule. The sequence goes on from OX401405.1 coordinate 47,277,945, forward strand.
GACAAGATAGTGAGGAGTGTATGACATGTCATAGAAGTATCTAGTATTTGACATACCAATGTAGAATGAAGTATGTGACATGACAGGATAGTGAGGAGTGTATGACATGTCATAGAAGTATCTAGTATTTGAAATACCAATGTAGAATGAAGTATGTGACATGACAGGATAGTGAAGAGTATGTGACATGTCATAGAAGTATCCAGTATGTGACATACCAATGTAAAATGTAGTATGTGACATGACAGGATAGTGAGGAGTGTATGACATGTCATAGAAGTATCTAGTATTTGACATACAAATGTAGAATTAAGTTTGTGACATGGCAGGATAGTGATGAGTATATGACATGTCAAAGAAGTATCCAGGATGTGACATACAAATGTAAAATGAAGCATGTGACATGGCAGAGTAGAAAGGAGTATGTGACATGTCATAGAAGTATATTGTATTTGACATACCAATGTAGAATGAAGTATGTGACATGGCAGGGTAGTAAGGAGTATATGACATGTCAAAGAAGTATCCAGTATGTGACATACAAATGTAAAATGAAGTATGTGACATGGCAGAGTAGAAAGGAGTATGTGACATGTCATAGAAGTATATTGTATTTGACATACCAATGTAGAATGAAGTATGTGGCATGGCAGGGTAGTAAGGAGTATATTACATGTCAAAGAAGTATCCAGTATGTGGCATACAAATGTAGAATGAAGTATGTGCCATGGCAGGGTAGTGAGGAGTGTATGACATGTCATTGAAGTATGTTGTATTTGACATACCAATGTAGAATGAAGTATGTGTCATGGCAGGGTAGTAAGGAGTATATGACATGTCAAAGAAGTATCCAGTATTTGACATTCCAATGTAGAATGAAGTATGTGACATGACAGGATAGTGAGGAGTGTATGACATGTCATAGAAGTATCTAGTATTTGACATACCAATGTAGAATCAAGTATGTGACATGGCAGGGTAGTGATGAGTATATGACATGTCAAAGAAGTATCCAGTATGTGACATACAAATGTAAAATGAAGTATGTGACATGGTAGGGTAGTGAGGAGTATGTGACATGACATATAATTTGGTGTATGTGACATGACAATGTAGTTTGAAGCATGTGCCATGACAGGGTAGTGAGGAGTATGTGACAAAACAGATAATTTGGTGTACGTGACATGACAATGTAGTTTGAAGCATGTTCCATGAGGGGGTATTGAGGAGTATATGACATGGCATTCAAGTATCCAGTATGTGACATAACAATGTAAAATGAAGTGTTTGACATGACCATAACAGTATGGTGTTTGTGATATCAGGGCAGAATCTAGTATTTGACATGAATGTGCTGTATGGTGTATGTTGCATGACAGGGTAGTATGGAGTATGTGACATGAAAGGGTAGTATGGAGTATATGACATGACAATGAAGTATGGTGTATGTGACATGATTATGAAGCAATTAAGTATGGAGTAGTTTGATTATGTGAACTGACAATATAGAAATGAGTATGTGACATGACAGAGTAGTGAAGAATGAATTAATAGTGTTCTAAGGAGCATAGACAGCTAAGGTCGTTTAGCTTGCATTATAATGATATTGATAGTGTATATTGAATTATTTACACGCTAAAATGTATTTGGTTTAAGAAAAATAAATAAGAATTTGCAATGAATGAATGACAGTAGATTGAAATTTTGTATAAAAAAAACAACGATAGTAGATATATAATTTGTAATGAATGTGTGATATGAAATAATCAATTTGTAATGACTTAATGGTTATCATATATGAATATATAAAATGAATACGGAATCACAATTAATTGTAAATTCCAATCTCTTTAATATTGACTTGACTTTGTAGTAGGGTGTGTGTGACATGACATTGTAGTAGGGTGTATGTGACTTGTCATTGTAGTAGGGTGTGAGCACCATGACATTGTAGTGGGGTGTGAGTGCCATGACATTGTAGTAGGTGTGCATGACATGACATTGTACTAGGGGCCATGTAACATGACATTGTAGTGGGGTGTGTGTGACATGACATTGTACTAGGGGCCATGTAACATGACATTGTAGTGGGGTGTGTGTGACATGACATTGTACTAGGGGTCATGTGACATGACATTGTAGTAGGTGTGCGTGACATGATATTGTACTAGGGGTCATGTGACATAACATTGAAGTGGGGTGTGAGTGCCATGACATTGTACTAGGGGTCATGTGACATGACATTGTAGTAGGTGTGCGTGACATGATATTGTACTAGGGGCCATGTGACATGACATTGTAGTAGGGGTCATGTGACATGACATTGAAGTGGGGTGTGCGTGACATGACATTGTAGTGGGGTGTGAGTGCCATGATATTGTAGTGGGGTGTGAATGCCATGACATTGTAGTATGGTGTGCGTGACATGACATTGTACTAGGGGCCATGTGCCATGACATTGTAGTAGGGTGTACATGACATGACATTGTAGTAGGGTGTACGTGACATGAGATTGTAGTAGGGTGAATGTGACATGACATTGTGGTAGGGTGAATGTGACATGACTTTATAGTAGGGTGAATGTGACATGACATTGTAGTAGGGTGTGTGTGACGTGACATTGTAGTAGGGGTCATGTGACATGACATTGTAGTAGGGTGTGCATGACATGACATTGTAGTAGGCTGTGTGTATGACATGACATTGTAGTAGGGGCCATGTGATATGACATTATAGTAGGGTGTGCATGACATGACATTGTACTAGGGGCCATGTAACATGACATTGTAGTGGGGTGTGCGTGACATAACATTGAAGTGGGGTGTGACGTGCCATGACATTGTACTAGGGGTCATGTGACATGACATTGTAGTAGGTGTGCGTGACATGATATTGTACTAGGGGCCATGTGACATGACATTGTAGTAGGGGTCATGTGACATGACATTGAAGTGGGGTGTGCGTGACATGACATTGTAGTGGGGTGTGAGTGCCATGATATTGTAGTGGGGTGTGAATGCCATGACATTGTAGTATGGTGTGCGTGACATGACATTGTACTAGGGGCCATGTGCCATGACATTGTAGTAGGGTGTACATGACATGACATTGTAGTAGGGTGTACATGACATGAGATTGTAGTAGGGTGAATGTGACATGACATTGTAGTAGGGGTCATGTGACATGACATTGTAGTAGGGGGTGTGTGACGTGACATTGTAGTAGGGGTCATGTGACATGACATTGTAGTAGGGTGTGCATGACATGACATTGTAGTAGGCTGTGTGTATGACATGACATTGTAGTAGGGGCCATGTGATATGACATTATAGTAGGGTGTGGGTGCCATGACATTGTGCTAGGGGCCATGTGACATGACATTGCAGTAGGGTGTGTGTGACATGATATTGTACTAGGGGCCATGTGACATGACATTGTAGAAGAGATCATCCAACATGGCAATCTAGCATAAAGTTAGTGACTGGACAGTGTTGTACTTAATTAGGCATGATAAAGTTATGAAAAAGTTTAATTAATGTCATGGAATATCTGTACATACTGGTTGGTGTATTTGATCCAACAAAATAACATTATTCATATCAAATTCCAGTGGAAGAATTACAGATTGTCATAGTTTTTTCAGTTGAGAGAGGAATGATTTAAACAACAACCCGCGACAGTGGTACAGTGGTAGAGCGTCGGACTACTGTACCGAGGGTCCCGGGTTCGAATCCCCGTTAGGCAAGGTGAGAATTGCCGGGACTAGCCCTCAAACCGGCGCGATTACTGGTGTATTCTCCAGGAAGCAGTCATCGAGAGTGACTCGATGGGCTATTAAGCCTCCTTCACAATCGATGTAAAACAAATTGGAAAACAAACAAACAAACAAACCCTAAGACTTCTGGATCTAAGATAGCCATTTCAAAACACTCAGGTTCATAAGAATACCAAATACCTCCCAACTTATATCACTGTGCCCAGTCCCAAGCCTATATTAGTCGATAACCATTAAATTTAACTAGCTGGCGGCTCTCAAACGGGCCATTTCGGTACATATCCCACGAGAAACATTCTCCGGACAAACACCATCAGTGGCACTCGAACCTTCCACCTCTCCGACTTGAGGCGGACGCCTTAAGCACTAGGCCATGATGACATAATGGGCATGAGGTAATGGGTTATCGATGGCAACACATTTACTATCTGGACAGAATTACTTCAAAATTACAAGTTAACAACAATTAAGTGAATCTTGATTTGTTATGCCTGCTTTCAGAAATTAGAAGCAATTTAGCAATAAATTCAACCGCCTTTTCATCTTGGACTTCTTTTTTCATACATCAAATGGCAGAGATAGCTATTGTCACTTTTCTATGTGTTATAAACCAACACAGTTAAAATTTGTGTCATTTAATGGATCATGGAAGGACACAAATCCTATATCATAATAAAATATTTTTATTATATTATTTGGTAAACTTTTAGTTCGATTAAATAGTTAGCACCCAAAAAAACTCATCATCATAATGTAAACGTGAAAGCCAACAAGAAATAACCAGAATAAGCCAGTTTAATAATTTAGATTGCCTGATTCTTCACCTCTGACCTCATCATGTGATATAAATTTTTTTCAACCAACCAATAAGAATTTGTTATTTTGAATATCTAAACAAGCAAATTGCTGAATTGGAGACAGCTATATTTAAGCACAATAATACATATGTAAAACGAGTTTAGTTTTTCAGTAATTTGTTTGTACTCATATCCTGTCACATGCCTTTAAAAGGTTTTTCAACATAATAACCCACAGGAAGGATTTGTCTACTTTAATATACAAAAAAGAGCACCTAATGGGGATTCGAACCTGGGACCCTCAATACAGGAAGTCGATGCTCTACCTCTGCACCACCGTCGCCCACCGATATCAACAAGTTACTTATCCTATCATACAATTCATTGTGCTGAAGACACAGCACTTGTTTATGTTTGGAAACTAGTTGAAACTAGTCCAGATTTCTGGTCATGAAGGTTATTGCTATATATTATAGTCCAGATTTCTAGTCTAAAAGGCTGTTGCTACATTGACTGGCGCCTTCGAGTCCAGAGTCCATCGTGATTTTTACGTTACATTTCTGCACACAGATTGACCACCTATGACTCCATAAATATGCAATTGAATATGAAATCAAACATACCGATTTGGAGCGTAACCAATCTTTCGTTGTGTGAAGTCTTAAAAGTGCCACTATTGTATGAATATCCATGCAATGACCGAGCTAGGTTACGTGGTTCGAAAAGTAGGACATCTCTCTAATTCCCACATACCACTGTGAGAACAGTGTACGCGAATGACCGGAGTTCAATATTTGTGAGCATTTGATACTATACTTCGACTAAAATCATTGATCCATATTTTCCTTATTTGATTCTTTAGTTTTGTTCTTACTTATTTGAAAAGATGGATTTACATGTAGATTTAGACTGTTGTACAACTTTTGATTGCAATGATTGATGTCCAAATGTTGAAAAAAGCTTTGTTCATGGATCATTATTGAGACTATTGCTATATATTGACCGATGCCTTCGACTCCAGAGTCCATGGTGATTTTTACTTTAGAATTCTGCACACAGATTTTGACACATAGCGCAGCACAATATATGTCTGTGTCCAAATGTTAAAAAAAGCTTTGTTTACGATCATAATTGAGACTTGGGGGAAACCACCACCTCTTTAATGGCTCTACATAGGCAGTAAGAAAACTTACTGACTTTTTTTGGAGACATTTTTCATATTCTCGCTTTCGACATGACGTCACCATTAACCGGAAGTGGATGACTCGGGGGATGCTATCGCATAGCAACGCTATATCGCCAAAGCGGGTCCCCTTTTCATTTCGCAAAAATCAATCAAAGGAGACATATGTTTTGTTTTTTCTGTGTTTTGATAATGTCTTTTCAATATTATGATTTACTACTGGGTGTTGCCAAGACTCGTTATGATAGGAAATTGTCTTTAATCGGATTAAAAGAGTGCCCTTACAGACTGCCACAAGGAAGCTGGAAAGACGATCCTACAATTTGGCCAGAAATGGAGTACGGAGACATGTATTCCTATTTGATTGACACTCCAGGTTTGAACTATAATCATTATTTTACGCATTCCACTCTTTGAATTGTCATTTTCGCATATATAATAGTGTTTTTAACCCCAAAAAGATGCGTCATTCGGTTCGCAGTGCAAGTGGCAGTGCTTCTTTGTCTATGATTTCGGAGCGACCTAACATGTGTTGTTTTTTCGTTGAAACTTCTAATTTTACAGGAGAAAATATGGCAATTGTTTATATTCATAATCTTAAAAAGTTGATGTTTTGAATATGATCTTTAAGATAAAATTTATCCATTTTGCCTTATCGATCAACCTGGTTTAATTAGGAAACGCCTACATGTGCGATTTAAAAACATAATAACAAAGATCTGGAAAAAGCCAAAATAAATTCAAACTTTATTTGTTAAGTGTACTTTTGAAATACTATTAAACATTTCATTGAATTTTATTTACCATATTACGATTAAAACCATGCCATGAAGGGAACTTTATCATAACTAAAATAGTTTTTTTAAATATTTTTTTTGTGTGTTCTACCCTTCTTTCGCAAATATGAGGGTGCCTTTTCTAGTTAATTTAATGATTCCTTAACCCTTTATGTCTTCTGCATATGTTATTTTCAAATATAGGTAGAAAAGTCCTGTTAGTTCCACAAATAAAATGTCTCAATTAAAGACATCTGCAATAGCTTGCCTAATGATATTTTCGCACCAAAAATATGACATTTAATCACTCTTATTTAGGGGTTTACACCAGAGAGAGCACGAAAAACAAGAAAAGCCTAGAAGCCCATATCTACATTACATCAGGAACTGTTAGAACTGTTTTCATCTTTGAAGTGCCTATCAGTGGGTACAGTGTTCTGACTGCGAATGTGAAACCATCACAAAGGGTGAATGACGATCCACACAGGCCATGGGTGGCCCTGACATCCGAGGGTGTTGTGTCTGTAGCACACTGTAATTGTATGGCAGGATAAGTTATGTGTATTATGAAATCCTTTCCTGTAATGTCCAGCTGTGTGACACTTTGTTTTTAATTGGTTTTTATGGTCCCCTTAATCCCCTGAATTATAACAACTTCACACTTGGACTGTATTCTTTGTGCTTAATTGTATTTTATGGCCCCCTAATCCTCTAAGTGTAACAACTTCACACGTGGGTTGTTAGCAAGTAGATTAAATGACAATTAGCAATTGTTCCAGAAATGTGTGAAGATGACTCTTTGAACTTGTGAACACATAGCCTCCTAACAACATAATGAACACAATATGAAAAATGCAATTTAAACAATTATGCTGATTTTTCATCATCTTATTTAATCAAATTATTGTAAATTGGATACAAATCTGAATAGTCAAATTCTCTGAGACTAATTGCATGATAATTTGCATTAAAATATAATTGAAAAATGGAGAATTTGCATAAGCATTGCAAGATGTACTGGTGTGAAAAATATTAAATATCATTTATTAATATCCAATAACCCTTGCTTTGTTCATATTTTCTATATGTCATCTTTAATTAAGTCGCATTATGGTAACAAAATACATTGTGAACAGTTACTTATTCAAATTCGAAACATTCGAGACATTTAAGACTATTTTGTTCAATGAGATTGAACAAGGAGTCCAATGACTTTCTGCATTCCACTTTCTGCAGTTTCTTTCTAAGTGCAGTAATCACTGGATTAGGAATTAATCAAGAAAAAAAAGATTATACTTAAATAAGAGTATACTTGCAGACAACACTTGAAAATGTGATGAAATTAAAAAAAAAATCTATTGATAGTGCAGAAATCATTGTGAGAAAAGGAGAAATTGCTCGTTAAGATTATATATTATTAAAAGGAAAAGTTAAACTATTGTTCGAAATGGACAAAAACAAATCTAGATCTTGTAATGGGTACCCCTTTTAATCAGTCTCGCCTTTATTCAAATTCCGAATAAACATAGCTGGGTGGTCATTTATTTAAATTCAAGTCGTGCCAATACTTTTTAATAAATAATCTCAAATTTGAAAAATATTTAAACATGCTCTTTACTCTCTTTCCTGTTATATCAAATCATTTTAAGACATCCAATATGAAAAGCGAATATTAGGTCCAACGGTTATTTTTAGTACGACGGATACGACAATTACCATGTACGAACGTGTCTTTTTTAGAGAGACGCATCAAGTGTCACTATGTTAATATTTTACCATATTGCTCCGAATACTTTTTTTATTTAATAATTGACGATTAAAATCTACCAGATTATCTGTCAGAAAGTGTTCACCGCACAGTAAAGCATTTTTACTAGTAGGTCGCCATTTCGATCCGTCAACGTTGATCCTTTTAACTGCATTTATCCACATTTCCCGTCTAACAGACTCTTTTGGAAAGACACAAAAGGATAATTTTCTCTTCATCATACTATGGTTTGAACAACCAACCGCACAACATGTCTTTGACATAGCTTTAAACGTATATTTCATAAAAAATACTCTCGCTCCACTCTTAACTCTATAGTAAATTTCGCTGTTGTACCCCCGAGTTACCTGCGGATAAATCGTGAAAGTGCCCGCGATATTCGGAAGCGAGAATAAGCTGGAGTTAATGTATAATGAAGCTGTTTCTTGTATTAACAGTGACGTGAATAATGCAGTTAACCTTATTTTGAATATATATAAATCATCATCATTAAATATGAAGATTAAACATAGTAATTGTACAAATAGATGCTTAGATTTTGTACAACCAGAGTGGTGGGACTCACATTGTGAGACTGTTAAACATACTAAGTATTTAAAACTTAGACGTTGTCGTAGTACAAACAACACTTCCGATTTCATTGATTATAAAATTTGCAGGAATGAACTCAAGGCGATTTGCCGTAAGAAGAAGAATCTCTATCAGGCTAAAAAGAGGTTTTCTCTAGTTGAGGCAAGACTTAATCCAAAATTATTCTGGTTTATTCTTAAAGGTTCATCTCGATTAAATTCAATCCCATATACTCGTAACACTATAACAGCGAGAACATGGCTGACTTACTTTGAATCCTTATTATGTAATATGGGAGAAAGTTCAATATTAAACATAAGGGATGATCCTTCGTTTTTTAATGAAGACATGGACTCACTGCTTAATAATGAGATATTGTTAGATGAGGTCCAAAAAGGTATAAATAAATTAAAGGTAGGAAAAGCACATGGTAAGGATGGTACATGTATTGGTGCAGAATTCTATAAGTCTACATTTATGAAATCAGCCCTCTTCTCGTGTTGTTATTTAATAAGATTCTTAATACAGGGGTATTCCCAGATTCATGGTGTGATTCTGTTATAATACCAATATTTAAATCTGGTTCAAAAGCAGACCCAAATAATCATAGAGGGGTTTCCTTATTAAATGTGTTATATAAGATATTCGAACCCACGCGGAGAGGGGCCATGTGATTTCAAGTTCTGTACTCTAACCACTAGGCCACGGAGACCCTTCGAATAAGTCATGTTTTAGGATAACGGGTGTTGGAATAATCAGGACTCGACTGTATGCTGCTGATGGTTCTGGTATGAAAGAGTCCCAAGTTTCCATAAAGTTTGGAAAATGTTTTTGGAGAGTAATTCCCTGGGGAGCGTGCGTTAGTTGTTCCTGGAAAATGAAACCGTGCATGTCTATGTCTATTTATTGTTAAACATTAGCATGCTTTATGTCTATGGACAACAAACTACAATACGTCAGCATTATGAAGGTAGTGGCGTCAGTGTTGCCCTAAATAAATGTGTAAGCACTTCGTCTTAACCCACTACCAACCAATAACGACATTTGACCAGTTTGTTGTAGACGACTCTGGAAAACGTTGTGGGAAAAGGAGAAATTGCTCTTTAAAAAAACGATTTCATCTTTTCCCACGATGCTTTCTGTCCAACCAGAAGATTGTTTTTTCAATTTCATTACATTTTGAAATATCGTCTGCAAACTCTTTCAAATTGGGACAGTCAAAATTTGGCGTTTGGTAAAGGTTTAAGGAGTCCGGTACAAGCCAACCAACCCCACTCCTAAAGAAATACTGCATTCTTAAACTGCTCCTTTGGTTATGGAGTATCACATGTGCATTTAGGGGCTGGGGGCTGGGATGGGTGGTTGGACACACAAAGCATTCTGACAAGCGCACACCAAGGGGCAAACAAATCAAATTCATTATGAAAGAGAATTTGTGAATCTGTTAACCTTGGAATTCCTAAAGTCAAAAGGCCACTCACTACTTTGAGAGATTAGTGCAATACTATGGAAAATGCTTTAAAAACATGAAGCACCTACTATAGAGTTGCATTGAAACCTCCATATAGTAGGCAAATACGATGTATTTAAGTTCAGTGCATGACTGTGGAGCACATAAATGTCATTGAATTGGACCGTTGATATAAAGGAGAAAGATTAAGGGTTCAATGAAATACCCTCAACTTGCATTACTCTGTGGAGGCAACATATCAGATCCAGATGTTTAGGCAAGCAAATTGAAGAAAAATGTAATGCAGACCTTATGGCTATTTTTGTCCAAATTGAAAGCAACAGCAAACAAACTGTCTGAAATATCAGTCGCGAAATTAGGAATTGGTCACTGTGCATGAAGTTAAAATTGCTCTCAAAAGGCATATTTTTTTTCTTTAGTCAAAATGATCTCTTAAAATTAAGTACATGTAGAAAAAGAGTGATAGGTACACTAAAAATGAATCAAAAACTGATGCAATCGGCTTTAACTTTTATACATAAAACAGTAATTTCACACACGATTTATTAAAATGTCATGGTAAATGTATACAGTTTTAAGAAAAACTAAATTAATCGTCAGACAAAAGTATGAAGCGTGTTTGTGAAAAAAGGAAATTATAAACCCAATACCAAACAATAACAACATTTTACCATTTTGTTGCAGACGACTCTGGAAACCACTGTGGGAAAAGTAGGAATTGCTTTTAACTAGCAATTTCTCCTTTTCCTACAATATTTTCTACTCTATCAGAAGATAGTTTTCCAATTTCATCACATTTTGAAATGCCATCTGCAAACTCTTTCATTTTTGGACAGTTGAAAATTTGGCGTTTGGTAAAGGGTTTTTTCATCGATTTATATCAACTCACTTTGACCCATCTGCAACAGAGGACCCAAGAAACCACAGTAATAAAAGAAGAACATGATCATAACAAGCATTTAATTCGAATTACTTCGGTCTTTCTCTGTAAAACATCGGTTGGTGCCGGAACAGAATAGAATCGGCCACATTCAATGTATATTGAGAGTGACCAAATCAAACAAAAGAATTAGTTTCAAAATAGCGGATTAAGGGTTTTCTAACTTGATTCATTTTTTACCTCCTACTGTTAACCAGTGCCATTACATCATGTGAATAAATACAATTTAGGTTAAATCCAAGTAAGTATGGTTATTGAATTAGAGACACAAGTACATGTATGAGTCCTTCACTAATAACTCCTTTATCTTCCCTGTTTAAAAATATTTAATGACAATATAAACTCTGCAAATAAATCTATAACTAATGTAAATGAAAACAAAATCTTAACAACTATAAATGGTTCCATTCCAATGTTTTACTTAACACTACCACTGTTGCAGGGAACCTCCAGAGAGAGATATCATAAAAGATTGTCTCTACAATGAAGGAAAGTTATTTTTCAGCTCTTTCTTTGCGCTCTTGCCATTAGGCGAGCGCTATGAAGAATGTCAATCTTGCACATTGACAACTCAGTAACCAGTCATTTCCGGATGGATATTCCTTTACACCACAGTGTATATATGAAAAACACCCAAAATAAATGGGGCGCTAAGAAGTATGTTCTGTGAAAAAATAGGAACCGAAAAAGTTGAACATTCGGATTCGAAAAAGGTTAGTAACATTGAATAAATTCACTGTATGTTTAATTGTTTTTTTCCCCAAGGAAATGAATGACTGGTACAAATAGACTATAACAACAGACAACACTCTGTTTGAAGCATTATATAGGAAGCGCTGCTGAAAAAGGATAAAATGCTTACTAAGAGCAAATAATCCTATTGCGGCAGTGGTATCTAAAGATGTCTGCAGCAAATGCATCAGAGTGAGAGTAAGATATGGAGTAAGAAGTAAGATTATCAAGACAAAAGGTAAAGTACAGTGATGTCTCGTTAATCCGAACACGTCCGTTCCCAACAAAATGTCCGGATTAACAAGTCATCAGGACTGATGAAGCAGAGCATGTTCTTATACACATTAAGACATAAACGGTCTGTATGCACGTGTATACTTATAACCCTTTAGCAAATGGCAAATTGTCGACCGTCCCAAATTGAAAGGGTTTGCAGACAACATTTCAAAATGTGATGAAATTCAAAAATAATCTTCTGATATGGCAGAAAACATTGTGGGAAAAGGAGAAATTGCTCATCACGAGCAATTTCTCCTTTACCCACAATGTTTTCAAAAGTCGTCTGCAACAAACTGGTCAAATAATTCCGTTTCCTTACAATCTCGTTCGGATTGCGAGACATCCGGATTATCGGGGTCCGGATAAACGAGGCTTCACTGTACCACTAAACTAAGCTGCTCATAATTCCAAATTGATTCCGGCACATTTCCACACAATACTTGTAATGATTGGAAAGTGTTTGGTAAAATCAAGGTCCTCTCGGAGCTTCCAGAAACAATTACCGGCATTTGCAATGTTACACCAGTCAATTATAACTAAAAATGGCTTTGTCAAAACTTTCCAAGTAGATCTAAAATGAAAAGAAAAAAATCCTGTAAAACCTCTAACAAAATAAATATAAAATTGGCACCAGAATGAAACTAAACAAATGCATTATATCTGACGAAAACAAAATTTTACTCAAGTTTCTCCATTCACACGAAATGGCGTCTACATAACAACACAAATCTATCACTCTACAGTAATACTTTGACAAAAGTGAGGTGTCAGTGAAATACTTAATAATACTTTTATTAGTCCATAACATCTGTGAAGAACTAACAGTCTTACACTAAGATGGTAATAGAAAAGATATATTAAATGGGCAAAAATAATGACATCCCTATATTTGTCTAAAGGTGTTTGCTCACAGAAAAGAAAAAATGTTGAAACAAGACAGTTTTTGTATTGTTGTTTGATACACAATTAAAAATAGCTATTGGGAGTATAGTTAATTGTTAGAATAAATACACTTTCTCAACCATATCTGTTAGATACCATTATGAGAAAAAAGATAAACTGCTCATTGTGTTGTCTGAGAATTCTGAAACAATTGCACCAAAGTGAGATGTAATACAGTAATTAAAATCACCACAGAGTTCTGCAACATATTGCATTAACTCCACCTGCAGACGATATTTTTTTACTGGAAGCAGACAACTTTAGAAAAGCTTTGTATAAAATGTGAAAAACCTTTCAGTTATGTGAATAGATTGGAAAAGCATTGTGACAAAAGGAGAAATTGCTTAAGACAAGCAATTTCTCTTTTTGCAACAATGACTTTTGAAAGTCATCTGTTGCAGAGCTGAAAGGTTTTTCACATGTTTACAAAGCTTTTCTAAAGTCTTCTGCTTCAAGTAAAAATATCTCATATGCAGTTTCTTCTTTTTGCCACAATGCTTTTGGAAAGTCGTCTGCTGCAAGATGCAAAAATGTGGCGTTAGGTGGTTATGAATTAAGGAATGAAAATAAATGCAATTTCTTAACACATTCTATTAGATGACTAGTAAATCTATATAACATTAAATCTATATTCAATTACAGTACTTGAGATGCAAAGATCTTGAAGCATTGAGTAAGATCAACAAGCAATAACCAATAGGAATCCAATCTAATTAGTACCTGGCTAAAACAATGGAAGTCAGTTAAAAGATCTCCTTACAAAAAATCACGCAAGGAGTATTGCGAAATTCTCTTAGAAAGGTTTACTGATGAAAGAATGTATTTAATATAATCCGAGTTTTGACATTCAAGTGACTTATAAGCCCAACACGACTGGGTGTTGTGAATATTGTTAATATGTGATTGTATATTTATTCTAATACAATCCTTGAAGCTTGAAATGATTTGTTCTATTTTTGAGCTTATGGAATGTTGGCAAATCTTTGACTGAGCAAACTTGTATGCGAAATTTTGGCATGAATTAAATGTTTAGCTATTAGTAGCTTTGGTGAGAATTTGAGTATAGTTACTATCAGTTTTTGGCATGAAGTATAGGTAAAACAATTTTGGCATGATAAAATGAAGATGCTAAGTTATTTAGAATGAAACTGAGTTAAGATGCTATAAGTCCTAGAATGAAATAGATTTACATTTTTTCTTCAATCAAAAGCTAACAGTTTTTGAATGTAGTTAAAACTCTAAAAGTGTTCAATGAAACATACATAAATGTTGTTACAATGTGAATGAGTTTTTTCAAAAGAATCATAATTAAGATGCTTACACCATAATTAAAATGCAAACAATTAAAAGATGAAATGCAGCTAAGATGATGTCAGTTTATCACATTAGAAGGAATCTAAGATACAAGCAGTTCAGTTGTTTTCATTAATGAAGCAAATCTTAAACCCTCAACTGTTTTATGAGCTAGCACTGTTTGTCGCTTCTGGTCCGATTATAGCATCAACCAATAGAGAAGTAATCTGGTCTATTTGTTCATCACGCATGTCTTTCGCCCGTCTCATCATGGGCGAGGAAGTGGGCTCCGGAACCTGTTTGTGGGACGGAGAGTTGAGGGCAGAGTCGGTATAATCTGCCGTCGGGATGTTGATTGACAACGAGGGCGCCATGGGTTTGGGAATTTGTCTAAAATGGACAGACGGGGTGGCTGGTGGTTCTAGGGCATCCAACTCATCTGGGTTGGGTTCCGGTGAGGGCAAGGGCTCCCGGACGCCCGAACTGATCCGCGGACTGTGCATATCATCTGAAATGTGACCTCTCATATCTTGATTCGAAAAGTCGACGCTTTTCTTTGGAGTTGAGGGATTCGGGTTCTTGACGGGGTGAGAGATCTGTATAAACTCCGCATCATTCTGTTTGTACGAGGACGATCCTAAACTCACCAACGACCCTGACCCCAATTTACCCTGACCTGATTTTGCCGATTTTAAACTGCTTCGTGATCGTGCACTTGATCCTCGTACAATCTGAGAGCGTGACTGTAACGGGGACCGGCTGCTGAATAAATGCTGCTGGTCCTCTTCACTAGACAGGGGCCTGGTACCATTCGGCACGGTTAAAGTCCCGATGATATCCAGGTCCACTTCCTGATACTTTGTACTAAACGTTGGCTGGGAAGGTTTGATTTTCAATTGTCTATGTTCGTTCCCAATACTCGATACAGAGTCTGTCACACTTGCCCTGTTCTGTGTAAATGCGTTGTCGTGATAAGAATGTCCACCCTGGTCATTCACGTTAAATGTGACCGAATGTCTCTCCCCCTCTTCCTGGAATCCATTGGATTTCTCACCTTTCTTGACACTCTGTTTTAGAACATCATCCATTGTTAAACTTTCTATTCTTTTCTCCTCTTCTTCAGATTTGGAGTCAATTGTCAATACAGTCACTTTGTTTTCCTTCTCCTTTCCGTCAACGCCTGGTTTGTTCTTTTTGCGCTGTTTGACCCGAAATCCATCTTTCTTTCCCATAACTGATGGACTTCCCATAGAAAGACCCTCGTCAGGTATCAGTTTATGGAAAACAACTGGACGTGTTTCACAGAGGTTCTGAAACATAGGACATATATTAAATATTGATAATTCTAATTAATACAAGGACATCATTTGTAATCCCTTAAACGAGATTGAATTCATATTTTGAATAAAGATTTAAAAGATGTGCAGTCAATCTTGGTTTAAGTGATCAAGTAAATGAGACAACATTGAAGTGTATAACAAAAACAATGACTTCATGTGGACAGCAATAATTCAGAAAGCTAAGAAATTAGCTTTCTAAATTACTTGCTTTGAGTGTTACGTTGTCTACATACTAAATGACCTTTTAAGCACTGCTTAAGTTTAAATTTATACATTTCACATCGATTGTGACGTCAGCTTGAAGCTTATTGAATTTGCTCTTGAAGACGGCTCTCTGGATAATAAACCCTCCAATCCTGAAGCCCAAGCCTTACCACTGGACCACAGTTCCGACAAAGTTAAACTAGTAAATTATAATTTTCATAATTAAATATAGTGTTGCTGTTTCAAACCCATTTTTTTCTTAATCAAAAGTGAAGACAAAATAAAGTCATCATTGGTACATACTAGTGTTGTCTTTTCTACATGCGATTCCCGTGGTGTCAGTATTTTAGACTGGGTGCTCTGTAACTGATCGTCCCAAGACAGGGGAATTACCACATCCTCAGGTTTGTTGGCCATGTTCTCTTTTCCGGGATCAGAACCATCCAAAATATCTGGGTTCCTGGAAATGAAAAGGAGGACCCATAAGATTACAATGAGACCTATCATCCAAAATATCTGGGTTCCTGGAAATGAAAAGGAGGACCCATAAGATTAGAATGAGTCAGACCTATCATCCAAAATATCTGGGTTCCTGGAAATGAAAAGGAGGACCCATAAGATTAGAATGAGTCAGACCTATCATCCAAAATATCTGGGTTCCTGGAAATGAAAAGGAGGACCCATAAGATTACAATGAGTCAGACCTATCATCCAAAATATCTGGGTTCCTGGAAATGAAAAGGAGGACCCATACGATTAGAATGAGTCAGACCTATCATCCAAGATATCTGGGTTCCTGGAAATGAAAAGGAGGACCCATAAGATTAGAATGGGTCAGACCTATCATCCAAGATATCTGGGTTCCTGGAAATAAAAAGGAGGACCCATTAACCATTTACCAAAAGCCAAATTGGAAAAGTTTGCAAACGACGTTTCAGAATGTGATGAAATTTAATAATAATCTTCTGATAGAGCAAAAATGATTGTGGGAAAAGGAGAAATTGCTCGTTAAGAGCAATTTCTCCTTTTCCCATAATATTTCCAGAGTCTTCTGCAACAAACTGGTTAAATGTCGTTATATTTGGTAATGGGTCATATTAGAATGAAACAAACATAGCATCGAACATATCTGGGTTACTAGAAATGAAACACAGGACTCAAAATAAAACAGGACTATATTTTCATACCAAACGATATACAAAAGAGAAATGAACATGATGTAGAAGAACAAAATATATAAACGTATCTAACAATAGAAGGGATAGTATTGGGAAAATGGCCTCCTCAATGGGTGTTTCTGAGTGACATAGGACACCACAATGTTGCCATGACAATGTGTCACAATGGATGAACAACATGTTGGGTGTCTAAAGGTATCCTCTGGGTGAGAAAATGACATGGACAACCTAACCCAGCGCCATTGCGTTGGGTGTCCTTTTGAATGAACATGTTGCATGCACTATACATGGTGTCATTGTATCACAATGGTGTAACACTATGTTGGGTGTTTAAAGGCGTTGTCTGGATGAGAAATTGACATGGACACGCTAACCCAGCACTATCATACTGGGCATTCTTTTTTTAAAACATGTTACATGATTGTTCTGTACCTTCAAACACGATTGACTGTACGAAGAATGAAATATCTCTAACTTACACGTAACTGTTCTCTTTGACCCATTTCTTGACCTTGAGATCCTGGGTTTGGACGTTGCCGTTGATACCAATCCGAACACTGGTTCCCTGTTGTAGTTGTTGGGCAATACGGCTCCCTACCCCGCTCTCAATGTTATAGTACTCGCCTTGTCTCTCAACATCTAAAAGGGAACCAGCATTTTAATCATAATTTTGTAATTATTTTTAAAAAGCTCAGTATTTTCATTCTTAATTTCTCCTTTCGCTGCAATGCAGTTTGATAGTTGTCTGCTCAAGACACAAAAAATGTGGCATAAGGTGTTAAAGTGTTTAATGTTTCAAAGGGCCTCACCACAGATTTTCAGCGGTTTTATTGTAAAAGCTAAATAAGTGGTACTCTTTTTAAATAAAGTATATTATTATCATTTTCATTATTATCATCATTCCGTACTCCAATTCACATAAATTTGCCAAATCTGCTGCAGAAGATTTAGGAAACATTTGTGACAAAAGAAGAAATTGCTTGAGTTGAACACGGTTTTTAATTGGCATAATGTTTTTCTTTTTTTTTTTTAAAAATATCTGAAATAAAGCACTTTTTTTCACAACTTTAACTGTTTCTTTTTGGCAGAGTTCATCATCAAGAGATTCATACTTTGTAGTTTTAATGTGTTGGTGAAAGCTGCCAACTTTTTTTGGATACAATGTCTTGCATCACTTTCAGAAACCAATATTGATTTAGCTAATATCCTTTTGACACAACCTTATTTTATGTAAAGTGAAAGAAGAAGCCTCCTTTCAGTTTTAAAAATGTGTATGATGTTTTTAGTATGGTCTCCTTTAAACCCATTTCAACATAAAAGAATGTTTCCCACATCAAAATTGCAAAGAGAAGCAGATGGTATTAGTTAAGTTTGAAAAGTAGCATTATAATGAAGTAATACATGTAGAATGTTACCATTGAAACAAAAGGATAAATTGGTAGTTTCAAAGCAATCCCTTCTTTTTTTTTAACAGTTATTTCTGCTTTTTTCTGTTGCTTGTTACATGTGGTCACAGAAAATTTGATTATGAACTATTTTAGAATTTTCTTTATTTCCCCAAATAAAAACTGGAAAAAAAGTAATAAAAAAAAGAAAAGTACAAGGATATTATAGTATTGACAATCCAAAATGGGACTTTGTGAATGGTCAAAATCAAAAAAAAATGCAAATGGCCAGTATAAAGTATGAGAAACTGAATATTCTTTGTGATGTAAATTTGGTTCACATTGGTAAAAGAAAGAAGAGGTTTTTAGATGAAACTATCTTTGAATTGAAACCTTGTTATATGGTTTGAACTGATTTACAATTATAAATGTGCGATCACATGCAAGACTGGAAGTCCCATAAGAGGCGTACAAGAACGAGAATCTGGCGAAGAGGACCATAATGGACCCGAGTCAGAAAACATCCTTAAGTAAGTATTAAGTAAGTATTTTTATTCGTAATGGTTTAAACTTCTGAAACAGATTCTTCAAAGTACAGATATAAATATGAAGTAGGCGTTATTATCATAGTTAATAGTTTTAAAAGAGAAAACATGAACAAAAATCAAATAGAAATAAATACCATTCCACAGGTTAAAGTGACCCAGTTAATCCATAAATAAAGAAAGGCTAATTTAAACCTTGATATATTAATCAATATTTAATACTTGAACCGATTCCTCCATAAATATATGTTTTGATAGAGCACTTCTACTTTAAATGTAACATCTTCCATCTACTTTCTCTTTCTTTCTAAATTTCTATTAATCTATTCATTAACTTGACACTGTCATCTGTTTTGTATTTTGCATGTTTAAATAATAGGCATTTTGTCTTTTGTATGACATAAATCCTAAAACTATGTTTTAACATACCTACAACTAAATGCTAAAGAAAACACTTAAATGAAATGAGAGAATGCTCAAAAATGCTTTTCTTTTCATGCCACAATGATTTCTCTCTTGTCAAACACAGGAAACAATTAAACAAAGGAAGAAGTACATACTATATAAAAATGATCTGCTTAGCTCCCCGATAATTTGAACATGTCTCAAAATCACCAACTAGAAAAAAGATTTAGGAAAATCCTACCCTAGATCCGGTGTAACATTCCTCGTTTTCCAATAATTTTGTAATAATACCTTATTCGAAAAAATATTTAAATCCACCACAAATGCTCAGGAAATAAAAAAATTCTTACATTCTTAAAATCAAATTTGCTTGACTAGATAAAATTCTTGAGTATACCTATGTGTTTCGTCTCCTTTCATATAAAGAAATAAAAAGCTGCCAACTTGCATCTATTATGGAAATGGGTTGAATCTAATTGAAAGTCTGTGCAACAATCCAACTTACACTTCACCAGCTTAATTTATACAGCTGCTTTTAAGGTCAATCAACCGTTTATGTAATAAGTCAGTGACCCCATAATGAATAAATTATGTTGCTTGTTAAAACTAGAAACACTATCAAATAATATAGTTTTATGAAATTAGACAGCTTTAAGTTGAAGTGATAAACTATGCTGTGGCTTTCAAATTTTGACCAGTCACACCCTTCTATAGTACCGGTAAATTAATGTTCCGAAGACTTGGCTTTGCTAGCCTGAGTGAGGCTTCAGTGTACCGTTTTACTAAACAGTTTACGCTTAAGACTCCCGTAAGTCTATAACAACAATTCCTCTTATTTCAAAATTGGGCAAAGCAATATTGCAAAAAAACACATCATTTGAATCGTCTCTCTGAGACGCTTCCAATGATGTGTCACATTGCAATATTGTACTTTCGTTGAAGATTCTATCCATGTGTATCAGTTATGACTTACGCAAATGTTTTCCATAAGTTGTTTAGTAAAACGGTACCCAGGAGTTTATCAACAATACAAAGCATCCGCGTAATGCTATCAATGGTTCAGTGCAAGACTGTAACATGTCCTTCACAATGGTGAATGATTTGATACAGTCTTGCAATAAACTCTCCCTTTGTACAAGATTACAAAGAGATCTGTGGACACAATACAAGATTTATATTACCATATGCGCAAGGTGACATATCTTCCATAGAATATGATATGAACCAAATTCAGTTTTTCATAAAGTGTCATACTATATCAAAGAGGGAGAGATAAAATGGATTAACTCGTATCTTATCTATACAAATTCTTAATTGAACACTTTCCCACATAAATCCTCTATACATGACTTTAACTCTATAGCTTAGGAATTTTTTTCACTTGTCCCAGTTGGGAAAAGTTTGGGGGAAAAATCTGAAAACAATTATTGAATTGCCATTGGATAAACTTTTGGTAGGAGAACCTATATAGCTGGAATAGGAGAAATGACTTAGAAATATTGTTACCATTTCGAAAAATCCATGTTTTTACATCACACAATGTTATTTATTTTCAGAAGCATTGAGTTTAAACTAATTTATTTTACATCAATTGTGACAGAAGCTTGAAGCTAACAAAAATTCACTCTCAACTGCTTCCTGCATATTAAACCATTACTCCTGACAAACTGAGGGCTAGTTCCAGCAATTTTCACTTCACCTAACAGGGACCGAACCCGGGACCCTTGGTTTAAGAGGCCTACACTCTACCTCTGCATCACTGTCCCACACTATACCAAGCATTTCAAGAAACTAAGCAATAAATTTTAACAAGAAGGAGAAAGTTAATAATAAACACAAACACTTGTTGCGACAGGAACGATGAGCGTTGACAGCTACAAATATACAAACTATAAATCAAGGGTTTGGTGCAGGAATAAAGTTTGTATATAGTTTGTCTGCTTAAAAAATAATACACTAACTACAAAGGGGTCCACAAATGTGAAAGACTTACTAAAGAATTGCATTGAACCCTTGTGTATAGTGTTGTTCTGATTCTTCCAGTTTGTCTGAGGTAATTATTTATTAGATCATCCTTTTCCTTCCTCCTTAAAGTTTCTGTCATTAGTGTTGATGTCTTAACCCATTAAACCATGTAAACCATGGCTCAAAAGTGTAAGTGACACCTTAATTGATATTTCCCAAGATTTTCCATGATCTTCAACAATATTCAAATTATATAACACCAGTATAATTATGCACATTTCAATGTTTTCTTGTCAGTGCTATGTTATACAAGTTATCTTTGAAACTAAAACTGTATTTCCTCAGAAGATGCTGTTCTAGATATGAAAATAATCTTTAGGGGAAACTAATGTGACAATAGAAGAAAATACTCTAAGAACTGATTCTTTCTCTTGTAATATCTTGAATTTATGTTTGACATGAAAAACGGAAGCTTTTATTTGTGGTAGACAGCAGTGCGGTTGAAGAGCAGTGGCATCTGGTACAGGGGGTTTTGTGTTCGATCCTTATTAGCAGGGAGGAGAAAATGCCAGGACTGACCCACAAAACAGCGCGAGTACTGGTCATGTATCAAGGAAGCAGTCATAGAGAGTGAATCAAATAAGCTTCAAGCTTCCGTCACATTCAATGTAAAATGAATCAAATGAAAACTTATTTCAACTTGTACAGAATCATTCCAGCATGGGGTAATGTAAATTTTGTATGATAACAATGTTTTAGATTTTTATAGAAAAGTTAAGTGAATAGACATAGACTGAATAACAACAAAACATTGAAAAACTTGCTCATGGGAAGTTAAATTCTATAAGCCGTTTTCAATCCTATGTGATACCTGTATGAATAATTTATTTCATAATCTGAAAAGTTACACGTGTTTGAAATCAAACCGAGGCACTGATATCCATTTCCTCTTATATAATTTTTTTCTGTGAAGGATTTAATGCTTTTTCAACAAGTTTTTCAGTTATATAAAAACTTCCTTGGGATTCACCTTCATTAGGCTAGGGCTCTGAATCTTATGTTGAAAGCTAAATGGAAAACTGTTGTTACTCAATAAAATCAGATAATGAGTCAAGAGGTCTCTGTTCAGCAGTAACATAACTGAAAATTGTTGACAGGCCATTAAACCCCATAAAAACAAACAAAGATCCCATTATGAAGAAAATTAGATTAAGCTTATCAAAACAAAAATGACGTGAATATGTTTCCTTAATAATTGTGTGTATGTATGTACATGTATATGGGTTTTACATCACATCAACATTATTTCAATTATGTAGCGATGCCCGACTATTAATGATGGAGGAAGACCCCATACTCAACTGCCCACAAGGGCTGGTCAAGGTGGGTAGAACCATCGGCATTCCGTGAGTCAGTCGGGAGACTGCCTCTCATGAAAATCCATATCCCTCTCAGGATTTGAACCCACGCGGAGAGGGGCCATGTGATTTCAAGTTCTGTACTCTAACCACTAGGCTACGAAGGCCCCCTCTTAATAATTATATGTTTATAAGCGGTATATTGCAATGTCAACAATATTTCAGTTATTTTACTGCTTTCCTGTATTACACCAGTACTAGGCATGGCTCCAAAGTGTTTTCCCAAAGACACACCCTCAAAAAGTCCCAGTGATACTGTTGAGGGTTGAAACCATGACCCGCATGTTGAACCTACACCACTGTGCAACACTGGGCCACACTGGGCCCTTCTTAATTAACAAAACAGGAACACATTCCATCACACTAGCCTAATCAAGCCTTAGTAAATTCAACCTGCAAAAAGCAAAACACAGCTTAACATTTTGGTTATCTGTCACCAGATCATGTGACTACTGCATCCACCTATCAGTACTGATTTTCCATTAAGGTTCCCCCTTTTTGAACTTCTTTTTCATTTGTTTATTTGAATCCTAATAGCTTACAGGATAAATAGAATAGATGGTTTGTGTCTTGAATGGGGAATGTTATCGAGCTTGGTTTAGTTGGTTTAGGCAGAGACATAGATAACAGAGATTGGCAACTCCGGAATTATCGCCAAACTCTCGCGTGCCGCGAGGTTCTGCGAGATAAGGAAAGAGCGTACCTGTTTATCCATTGCCAGGGGAGATGTCAAGCGAAATTGATTCTTCTTTATTACAGTAAAATAGCTATGTTTTGGTTATCTGATTAGTTAACTGAAACAACTTCTGGACATTTTTATTTTCATTTTATTAAATTGATTTTATGTTAAAAACAAAACAAAAAGTTCCAGTAGGCCTTCTTTTTCAATGACAGGCTTGATTATCATGCAATTCAGAATTGTACTTATAACGACAATGTTTTTCAAGCAAAGGTTTGAATAATATTTTGTAATAAATCAAGTGACTCTAGTTAGTTGCAGTTAATAACCAAGGCATGAACTTTCCACTAAGACATGATAGTTTTCGTCAATATTAAAAGATTGCTTTCTCACTTCATTTCATTTATTCTGTGTCGAAAAACTGTTTACAGTGCTCATTTTGTCAAAACAAAACACATTTTTCATCATGACATTATTTCAAGCCAAATGTTTCAATTTAAGAAAATTAAAAGTAATTTATGATGTTAAAATGCATGTGATGAGAATTTTTGTAAAAGTGGTTTTAGTAAACGAAAGGACACGTAAGAAAAAACTGACGTGCAAAGTTTTTCAATACACGTTTTACCGCAGATTCCTTTAATATTGATTGCAAATCAATAAGTACATACTTATTCTTAAACACGTAAGGGTCTGGTCTTATCATGCTGCTGACCGAAATGATTTTAGAAAAAAGCTTTTTGAATGTTAAGGTTAAGCAAATAGTGTGTCTTGCACCTTCGTTTTTATTATCATTCTCAACGAGAAATTAAGTCAAAGCACACTACTTTTAAAACCAGACAGACGCTTTAAACAGAACAAATCCTCCCTATTTTGTTTTCGGGATCATTAGGTCATTAAATTTGAATGAGGTGTCAGAGAGTGGACACAGGGTTAGCGCACACACTTCTTGTGTAATCGCCCTAGCATCAAAAGGTTTTATGACATCAAACTACATATTTTATGGGGTGGCAATTTACAATCATAGCCTGTATTGTCCACTACCGTGATTGACTCTATCACCCTTCGTTCTTCAAATGACACATTTCACTTGACATATTTGCAAGCGATCGGAATTAAGAAGAAGTATGACGAAAAAGGAAATATCATGGTGTTTCTGATTAAGAAGATCTATCCATTCTCTTTTGTCCATTAATTGAATGGATTTTCTTCTTCTTATATAGGAATATCACTTTGAAAATACGGGAAACTATAGAACTTAGTCAGCATTTAATACGGGATCAATTCAAACTAATTCAGACGTTTTCAGTAATAACACGTTTGATAAAATCCAAGTCACACAATTTAAGTTTTAATTGATGCAAAAATGAAAAATTTGGTTGAAACTAAATGGCTGAAATCATGATTATGCTTGTGTGGTAAAGCAAACCTGGTATAACTTCGTTATAAACACTACAATCACCATAAAAAAACGGGTAACCATAAAACAAAAATAACACTTCAGGAAAATGTCAAGTATGATATGATCTAGTGCATAGTTTTTTAGTTTTACTTGCTACAACCTTGTTATATTTTGGTTGGAAATCAAGATGGCTAAAGGTAGTAAATGGGACATATTTAGAATGCAATAACTTCTAAATGACAAACAATATCAGACTGAAAATTTGGAAACAAAATCATATTATCCCATTAAAGTGGACATGAATCAGAAATGTTTGAATAATCCTCCATTAAAACATTTTACTTTGTACAAGTAAGAAATATTTTGGTTGAAAATAAAATGGCCAAAATCATGATCATGCTTGTGTGGTTAAGTAAACCTGGCATAACTTCGTTATGGAAGCGAAGATTTCTATAAAAATGCGGGCAACCATAAAACAAAAATGACACTTTAGGAAAATGTCAAGTATGATATGATCCAGTGCATAGTTTTTAAGTTTTACTGTGCACAACTTTGTTAATTTTGCTTGTAAATCAAGATGGTTAAACTCATTAGGGTCGTAAAAAGGACATATTCAGTACGGAATAACTTCTAAATGACAAGGAATATCAAACTGAAAATTTGGAAATGTAGAAAAACAAACCCTTTCTTTAAAATGGACTTGAATTGGAAATATTTGAAAAACCCTCCTTTAGAACAGTTTGAATCTAAAACTACTCAATTATCACGTTTATCGCACAAAACCACGAAATTGCGAACAATTCAATCAAGTTTGTCGCAGTTTGCCATGTTTATTTCTTTGATAATCGCTTGCTGATTGGTCTTGTTGGATGGAGAAACTTTCTAACAATAACAATATAGTAAATTCGGTAAGAAAATAATTAAATTATGATTTAAAACACGCTTAAATGTGTGTTGCCTATTTCACGTTTAGTTGAAAATAGCGTCGATAGACAGATCTCGAAAGGTCTCGCTAAATAACGCGTCATGAGAGATATCGCAGAAACCTGCTATAGGTAAAGAAGGAGTTGCCAATCTCTGTTATCTATGTCTCTGGTTTAGGATTATAGATTATTCACCCGAGGCTTACCAGATAATATAATATTCCTACACCGAATGCATTTCCAATTCAAGACACCAACCTTTTAATCTCTCACTGTATATACTCATTTAAAATATACTACATCATATAGTTTGTGCAAACACTTTGATAAAGGACAAATTCTTGTTTACAAGCAATATCTCCTTTTTGGAAGATAATTTTTACACATCTCTTCAAAAAAGTGCATAATAGTAATTTGTATCTATTGTTAGTTTTAATGGTGACAATTTTCAAGATAGGGTTAAAAATGTAATAGGTTAAACCCAAGGTATTATAGCAGAAATGAAACCTACAATTGAGCAAAACAGCAGCTTTCCACCACAAAGCCTCATACAGTCAAAAAAAGAGCTTAGCTAACAGACAAAAATGAGCTTAGCTAACAGACAAAATGAGCTACGAATAAATATGGGCAGAAATCGTACAACCTTCCATATCTTCAGAGCTGTCTTCCGATTCTTCAAGAAATTTCTCAAGCACACGGTCTAGAGAAAAGTTATCATTACACAATACTATCATCTTACAATAAAAAGTCTTTAACAATGAAACAGTGCCAAATGTTTGAAAGACTTAGCATAGTATTGCACAGAGGCATTGTAACAATGAGTCAAAAGACAGGCATTATTTATTTATCTTATATCTTATGGTTGTCACAAATGATATTATTTCAAATTAATTATTATGATATCAAAAGGGTATTTCCTATACTAAACTGTATAATCCTTTTTATGTTTTATGAGTTATACATTTCATCAACATTATTTCAGTTATGTTGCGATGCAGAATCCTAACAATGGAGAAGACCCCCATTCTCAACTGCCAACAGGGTCTGGTTAAGCCAGGTAGAATTATTGGCATTCTGTTATTCAGTCAGTCTTTTTTTAAAATCCAAATGCCGTCACCAGTACATATACTTGAATCCACTTGCAGAACGCCCATTCCAAGTTTTTACTTTCACTACTCTGTCACAGAGGCCCCATTTCTAACTTTTTTACATCTGCTATCAACAGTTGTTGCATGTAACCATCATAATTGTCTTGAGCTGACTATTGTAATATGTACACACAAATGGAACATATGCAAGAATTTTATGAGTTTTATATTGCATCAACATAATTTCAGTTGTGGTGAGTTGTCAAGCTTATGACCAAAAGACCACAAATTTGACTCCCAAAAGGGCTTAACCCGCAGTGAGACTATCTCTTATGAAAATCCAAATGCCATACACGGGACTTGAACCCATGCAGGGAAGGGCCATGTGATTTCAAGCTTTGTACTCTAACAACTAGGCCAGGGAGGCTCCTGATAATCAATATAGGTTCTTAAATACAGCTTACAAAAACACTCTAATACACCTCTTTTATGAACCTGTGACTTCCAAATGAGTAAATGAAGTATAGGGCCAACAAATTCACCTGACATTGATAACCTCTATTATCATAATTTCAAGCTACGTTGGGTTTCTGGATATTTCTTCGGGACTGTCCGTCAATTGTTTGCATGAAAACACACATGGTAAGTACAAACTACGATCTCTTGGCAATTATGGACTTTTACAGCATCATCCCTATTCAATTTATTCCTGCATAAAGGTCAACATCAGGTGAAGTTGTCCGCAATATACAAAACAAGAAGCCTACCTGCAAATGCGTCAACTATCCCTTGAGAGTCCTCCCCTTGAGCGCCATTAAATGTCAACCAGGAATCTACGCTTGGTACACCTGGCGGCTTTTTGCCTCTCTGGAAGGTTCCCGTGTTCAAATCATTGTTCTCTGGTTTCCAGTGCTTGTGAATCTTTTCTGTGAGGCTTCTGTGACTTCTCTTAGTTTCTATTATATCCTTCTCGGCCCGTATTATCATAAAACTGTCCCGCACAGTCTCTGGAGCCTTTATACCACCTTAAAAAAACAGAGGCAATTCTTACATGTGTTACGGCCTATAAACCTTTACCAAACAATAACGACATTTCACCAGTTTGATGCAGATGACTCTGGAAAACATTGTGGGAAAAAGGGAAATTGCTCGTAACGAGCAATTTTTCCTTTTCGCACAATGTTTTCTCTCCTATCAGACGGTTATTCTCTCATTTCATCACATATTGAAATTTTGTTGGCAAGTTTTCCCAATTTGAAAAAGACGAAATTTTGGCGTTTGGTAAAGGATGAAATGGACTATCTCACAGTGAAAAACCCATATTAAACAGATGGTTTAAACAATCATCATTGCTAGATTAATGACCGTTTTTTATATCTACATTTCAAGGATACTGAAAACCTCTGTTTTCATTTAATAATTGTGAAAAACACAACAGGCCTTCAGTGCTTTGATTGAAAATATTTTGTTTATAAATAGAAATGGTTTGCTCTCATGAGCACATTGCTAGTGTAATGTGATTAGAGTGTCGAACCATTTCATTTTCTGATTGCAAAAGTAATTCAAAGAAAAAATAGAATTGCATAAGATATTCAGGGACATAAGAAATCTTAATTGAAAATCAAGAGCATTTGATCATATGAGATGTCATGTCTTTTCCACAAGCAATTTCGAAAGAGTTGATGGGCCTTACACATTATGTCAGAGTTGAAAGAAACAATGGACTATCTTATAGATAGTGTATTGATAATCTAGTTTTATGTCACTCTATAGATCTGTCATGTTATTGTATTGATACGTAGAAGACATCTTATCTCAAAAGATTAAAACCTCAATCTTTGTGATGATCCTTTTAAATCTCACCTGTAGTTTTTGGCCTCTTTTTGCTGGCACTTTTTGTTGACCTATTACTTGCAGATGTTGGCGGTCGCTGTGACAATGAGGTCAGAGGCCGACCTTGCACTTCAACTGATAAATAACAAATAAATAACAATATAAATAACAATATAAATAATAATATAAATAACAATATAAATAATGATATAAATAACAATATGAGATGTGATTGACTTCTGCTTGGATTATAAAAAACTTGTTTTAACCCAAATTGACTCTAAAGATTTTCAGCTGACATTATCAAACTGCAAAACATTAAAATCGATCATCACAATCTTTCTGGAAGTTTTTTAAAACACGTAAAAAAATAGTTCTTATAAAGAAAACAGGGATATTTACACAGCTCTATTTAAAACTGTTTAATGTTTTCTGACTCTTATTTGTAATACAATTATCAAACAAATAACACTGTTTTCCAAGTCTTTAATGTTTGATCTCCTAAATTACAACCTCTTCAAGTTGATTACCTGAATCACTATTGACAGAGCGTAAAATAAATAGTAAATCACCTGCAGATGAATGCTATAAAATTAATCTTTTAAATAAAGTGCATTAACCATTTTCAAAAGATTTATGATTACCACACTCTTATAAAGATTATCAAAAAAAATGAAAATAAGTTTGTAAGATCTTCAGGGCTTGACTGATTAGGACAAATAGAGCAACATTGTGTCACTGTTGACCTCGGGTAGAATATCGCTATAGAAACACAAAGGTCAAGGGTTTGATTCACAGAAATCTTAGTGTCATCAATGCAATTTTTCATTATTCCACATTCAGTGTAAGTATTTTCCATGGGGTTTAATGCTGTGTCAACAGTATTTCAGTTATTTTACAGCTTTCCTGGATTTCACCAGTACTAGGCAGGGCTCTCTGGTGGCTTGCCCAAGGACACTCCCATACAAAATCCTACAGAGACTGGATTGAACCCCGGACCCAAATGTCACAAATCCTACACCTCAATCACTGGGTCACACAAGACCCTATCTTTTTAAATAAAATGACAAATTTATGAATACCACAGTCTTAACAAGAATTTTACAGAGAAATGAAGAGTTCACCTACCTGATTGGAGTTTATTTTCTTTGTTGGTATTCTTATTGTTCTTGTCTTGTTTAACATTGTCTCTAGGTGTCTTCGATCTTTTGGCTGGGGCAGACGTAATGTTTCTGAAAATAAGCACAAAGTACTTGGGTCCAGTATACAGATCAGGGTTCAATGCAAGACCATAGCATATCCTTCACTAACGTGAAGCAATTTCTATAAAATTGCCTTTAGCCATTGAGATGAGATAGATAAAGTAATTAGGGAATTTACTGTTCAAATAAGCACAGACATTGACAATTAGTTATTTAAATAAAGCACTCATTGAATGTTCGATGCAAGACTACGCAAGTGCTTCATGTTTGTAAAGAACTTACTATGGTCTTGCATTGAATCCTCGACATACGGAAATAACTGTATTTTTCTCTAAGGATCCTTTGAAGTATTGAAACGGAGAAAAAGATATGCAAACAATACTAATGAGCTTTCCTCACTCTCATACCAAAAAGCACTTAAGTCCCTTATTCTACTGATACAGTAAATCATTTTATTCTTTTTATTAAGTGACTACTTTTTAATTGGGGGTGAAAAGTAATCTTGTCTGAGGGTATCCCCTCAATGAATTCATGAACCTGTTCTCGGTGTTCGTCAACACATTCTTGAAATTCATGAACAAGTTAATTCAATACAGCTTTGTGTTCATGAATGGCAATTTAACGTTCATGAATGTTCATGAATGAGTTCTTAACCCATTACCAAATAATAACATTTGACCAGTTTGTTGCAGATCACTCTGGAAAATATTGTAAGAAAAGAAAATGTTGCTTTTGAAATCAGAAATTTTGACATTTAGTTCAATCTTCCACATGGGGATGGAATTCCTAAGAATACATAATGTTACCAGAACTTTTTTATCTATAAAAAAATTAAGTTTTTACCTCTGTTAGAAATCCAGACATACACAGTAATACCAATAAATCAAGCTAATTGGCCTTACTCTTTTTAACCAATACAAAATTCAAACGGAGCCTTTAAAACTCTTCAAATAGACTTTTTAAATAGAATGGAAATAATGAGCATTTAGTCAATAATGTCTGCTAATTGCTCTCAAACCAAATCATTTGCGAATAGCCTCTAGTTTTCAGAAGTATAATCAAGGAAGAAAAGTTTTATAAAACAATATAATAATCAAATAAAATAAACATTTGATTTCACAAAAAGCGCAGTCCTGTTATTTTCTAAATCCTCTGTTCCACAATGGGTGTTCATGAGGAGGGTTTATAAATCAATCTAATTAAAATAATAAAGTGCTCATAAAACAAAGTATGTCTTCTAATGCTTTAATGACAACACAGATCTATAATACTACATTATAATTTATAGATCACTGAAAATCTTCTTATCCCCATCTATAACCATTTGGTAAAAAGATAGCATATCTATCTTACAGATATAGTAAACTGCTTAAATGTTTGTTTTTTTAAATCAACAATTAAAAATTTGCTCCTTACATCTGAATGGTTTCTTTCTATAATCAGACAGAAAGTATCTTTTTCTCTACCATTTTTTCGTCTGCTGTTGCTTTAACCCTTTATCAAATGCCAAATTTTTGACTATCCCAAATTGAAAGACTTTGCAAAAAAACATTTCAAAATGTGATAGAATTGAAAAATAATCATCTGATTGGGCAGAAAACAATTTGGGAAAAGGAAAAATTGCATGTCATGAGCAAATACTCCTTTTCCCACAATGTTTTCCAGATTCATCTGCAACAAACTGGTTAAATGTCGTTATTATTTTGTAAAGGGTTTATTCAAACCGGTTAAAAACTGTTTCATGGATGAATTAATGGATTAAAAACAGGTGACAAAACATATAAAGATACAAAAAAATAACTCCAACTTCCAAAAAGAAGACAAGAAATCTTAAAATGTTAAAAAAAATCTCTTACCTTGACTTTGAGTAGATCCTGTGTATTAAAGCATGCTGTTCTGTGATAATGTCAGCCGAAGATTTCGGCCTGTAGGTTCGTGTCCCGCTAAGATCAATGTCAACCGTCCGACATGACAATACGGGCTGAGTGGGTGTGTACCTATGTCTTGTCTCAATGTTACCCAGTGGCCGTTTCTGAAGAAGAAAAAAAAACATTAAAACACTTTGTTGCAGATGACTCTGGAAAACATTGTCGAGCAATTTCTTCTTTTCCCACTAGGTTTTCTGCCCTATGTAAATATTATTTTTCAATTTCATCACATTTTGAAATGTCCTCTGTATACTCTTTCAATTGAGGACAGTCTAAAAATTTGGCATTTGGTAAAGGGTTAACCCTGATAGTCCTGGAACCAACTTCATGCTTATGCAAACAGGTTAGATCAAGGCCAGCCACCAAGTAAATTGGCGGCTGGCCAGTAATCTAACCTGTTTGCTACTCGGAATGGCTTTTTTCATCAAAATTCTTTATTGAGCAGATGTTTATAATTATAGGTTTTGAAAAGCAGACGACACAAAAATCTGTTTTTTAAAAATGACCCAGAATTTTAAGGATTAAACCATTACTCAATAAACCTCACTCTGATGTCTTTTACAGAAGACTTTTGAAACCACAATGGAAAATATAGAAATTGTTCCTTATGATTACTTTTGTCTTCTCACAATTGTTTCTTCCATGTTGTTTTAGCTATTTTGCCTAGTCTCCTGTTGCTTTTAAATTCGACCATTCCAACAATTTCATATTGCGGAAGTGGGTTAATGGTCATTATTCTGTTTAAAAATAAGAAACATTTCTTCTATAATCTATTACCTGCAAAGCATAATTTGCAAAATAACTCATTAAATCAATTTACTTAAAAGCACAAAAAATGTCTTCGAAAAACTTCAAAGCAGACTCATTAAATTGAAATAATTATGTCAAAGGAGAATACAATCACTTTAAGTGAATTCTCATTTATAACAATATTTCCAAATCTTGCTGCATTTTAATTCATTCATTCTTATTAAGGAAAAGTGATGAATACAATAAAAATATCCTTAGAAAATAATGTACAAGTGTTATGAATTAACAAAGTTAAATACATTTAAAGAGTAAATAAAGTCATATGTTTACCCCGTGGCCTTCAAATACATTTCAAATGTTGAACCACCAACCAAAGATGGAATACTATTTTTATTAAATAATAGTTGAAATATCACAATAGTCAAATGAACTGGATCAATTTGAAAGAATCATCACATGAAAAGTAATGCATAATTACTGCAAATTATGTTTTCAAGTTCCATCACTAATTAAACTTTATAAAAGAAAAATGGTTATTATGTAGAATTGAGCCAGCATAATGATATCTTAAATGAATGCATAAAGATAAAACAACAAAAGAAGTCCTTGTTTGCTGTAACAAAATAAACCCTGCAAAAGATTTAAGAACTTATTCATCAACTTCATGAACATTCATGAATTTTAAATGGACATTCATGAACAAAAAATTGTTTTAACTTGCTCATGAATTTCAAGTACAAGTTCTTGGACATCAAGAACAGGTTCATTAATGTACTTGAGTAAGAGTACTTGATCCTTTACTTTACATTGATCAACAAAAAAGTTCACTTTGAAAACGCCTTGAAAACTACTTCAATATTTGTCAGATTAATTTTGATGTATGTGACAGTATATCACATTAATACACCCTTTAAAAATCAAATGTTACAGAAAAAAACACACTATTCTTTTCTATTGTGATCAGTACAAAACCAAACCCATTCATCGAAATCCTAATATTTATCTAAACTATTAGTCCACATACACCTTTGGATCTCAAAGAAATCGCTTATAATGATTCCAAAGAATATAACCTCTTGTAATGGACCACAAATATTTTATTACTTTAATCAGTCTAAAGAAATTTTGAATAATATTTTTTTTCCCAACCCTTCCCCTTCTCCATATAATTTGTTAAGTTAAACTTATTTATTTTGCATCAATTCTGATACAAGTTTTTACTAATGTCATATTAATCACTCTGGATTTTGCTTCCCCGAGACATAACCAGTACTTGCGCCATATACTGGTAACAAAAGGATGCCTTACATGGACCCTGCTACTCACAAGATTTGAACCCACAACACTTGCGTGGAGGTAGATGCTCTACCTTTGGACAACTTTCCTCCACAAATTTGTTGTCCATCTACAGCTTCTCTCATGCTATTTGAAGCATTTTATTTAAAGAGAAAAAAAATAAGTCAACGATTGAAATCATTATGACCAAAGGTGAGTTTTTAGTATGGGTAGAACATGCTTTTTTTCTGTAATATTCCCAAAGTTATTTGCTGTGAAAACATTTGAAGATTTTCCAATTTTGTTTTGTTACAAACATTGCAATAAATGAAAGTGTCAGGATGTTGGCAGTACTATGTATTACTCACTGGAAAAAACATTTATTTGAAATAAAAAGCCTTGACTTGGAGTTTAAATTGTTTTTTTTATTCTGATGCCACATGATAATGTCTTAGGGAGGCTCAAACCCCTGACCCCTGAGTTCTGAATCCACCACCTTCACCGATAAGCCACGCAGAAATGATCATTGTTTACAATATTAACCGTTTAAACAGTTTACTAAATCTGCATTGCAAGACACATGTACCATAAAAATCTATGAGAGTGTCACTAAATTAACCCTTCCCAAACAATAACGACATTTGACAACTTTGTTGCAGATAACTTTAGAAAACATTGTGGGAAAAGGAGAAATTGCTCATGCGAGCAATTTTGCCTTTTCCCACAAGGTTTTCTGTTCTTTCTGGAGAATATTGTTCAATTTCATCTCATTTTGAAATGTTGTCTGCAAACTCTTTCAATTTGGGACAGTTGAAAATCTGTTGTTTGGGAAAGGGTTAAAACAACATAAGAATACATCATTCACCATCCCAAAGCACCTAAGTTAGAGTTGCACTAAGTCATTAACACTATGTTTTTATAATATATTCTTCACTATATTTCAAAGAAATGCATCAATAAACACTTTCATCTAACTCTTTAATATGTGGTTATAAGTTTCCTGTTTTAAAGTTGTCCGCATGAGAAAAAGTGTTAACATAAATGGATTTTGAAAGATTTTTTGTAAACTAATGACATAAAAATACCACAAAGTCTTCCCGTCATAAACCAATTTAACTTACATATTTCAAAATAAAATCACCAAATTTAACACACTTTATCGCCTTTCTAATACATCAATACAGATTGAATAAGCACGCTACTAGTTATCGATAAATTACAACCAGCGCTGTTAAATTTTGTAAAATGATCAATAAACTTCTTATTTCATTAAACGCGACCAATACTCTGATATAATTGGGAAACAATCATCTAACCAACGAGGCAAGAGTAGATTAACCCTTATCCTGCTGGAACCGACTTTATTCTTGTGCAAACAGGTTAGATCCAGGCCAGCCACCAAGTAAATTGGTGGCTGGCCTGTTATCTAACCAGTTTGTTCTCTGAGTATCTTTTATCATCGAAACTATGCAGACATTTAAGGATTTGGAAAGCAGACACCACTAAAAGCTATTCTCAAAAAATAACCCAGCATTCATTTAGACCCAGTCTGCGGTTAAGCCTTCCTCTGTGCGTAATAACAACAGGTTGCATTTAATTAAAACATAAAAACAACAAAATTAATCATGAAAAAAAAAACATTGCTTAAATAGATGATCAACAATGAAGACATTGTGACAAAAGGAGAATTTGCTCATAATGGTAATAGGAAAAAACTTAAAAAAAAAATGATGTTATACTTTTGTCATAACAGTTCCTACCCTATATAAAAAACAAACAAACTTATTTTTATACTTAAAACTGTTGTCTGCATTTACTTTCTGTTTGGACCGTTACATTAATTGATCCTTCTAAGGGAAAAGGTTGAAGTCGTCTGTAATAGGGTTCTGCGATAAAGACCCCAACATGAGATAATCGCTCCCTGAGACAATTTCAAGTATCGACTTCACCTTAACCCGAGTTACAGATGACCTTGAACAAAGGTCCCCGAGATATCAGTTTGATTGAGTTGGGTACCAATTATTCCTCCATAGTGGAAAAGTGACTTGTCTAAATTGAAAGGAACAGCAGACCAAAAAAGAAACATGAAAAAGAAAACTTCGTCCTTAATTTATTGGGGAGAAACAATGTGATAAAAGGATAGAATGGTATTAATGAGTAATTCATTGTTTTGTCACATTTACTTAAGTCTTCTATCCAGATGCCTTAACACTTAGAATACTGGGTAATTTTCTAAAAATAGAATTTTTGTATCATCTGCTTTCCAAAACCTTGAATATCTGCTTAATTTTGATGAGGAAAGATACTCAGGGCAGCAAACAGGTTAGATCACAGGCCAGCCGCCAATCTAATTGGATCTAACCTGTTTGTATAAGCATGAAGACGGTTTCAGCACTACAAGGATTAAAGTGAGTTATTATGATTAAAAGGTTTCAGGCAATACTTGTTAAAGTCCTTGTTATTCTTAATTGGTCAATAATTCAATTTCCTCCTTTCAGATTTTTTAAAATAATTGATAGACGATAAAAATCCCCTCGTTTTGAGTAGATGCTATATCTAGTAATCAATAAAACATTTATAACTCTAGAACAATACAGCACTCAATGTAATAATTATGTGATTTCAATGCATACATGTTACCTCTCTCTCTAGTTACATTCAAATGCACATGTAATATATCAATAATAAATCCCTGTTAATTAAAAGAGTAATTGCTTTCCACTGAAAAAGTTTATAGTTTTATTGTTTTTATTATTTTAAACATACATTTTGTTCTCATTGTTGATAAAGCCCTTTTCCCATTTACCAAGGCAAAACAGGAAGGAGGGTTTATTCCGCCCTGTTGTTTCTAAAGAAAGGGATTTCTTTCAGAGGTGTTTAGTTCCACCATTCTTTTCTTAGATACTTCCTTGAAAATATGTCAAATTGTGACATAATATATATAGGTAATATAAATAAGCACCTTTTACACTTAACCCTTTATTTGATGTTAGTGAAGTATATTGTACATTTAATATTATATGTCAAATATCCCTCATACCTAAGGGTATAATTAGGATACAAGTGAAATATACAAATATATAGATAATGCATTGCTATACATATGATGATGATTTCAAATATCGGTAGGTAACATACATTCAATTATCCATATGGTAAAATATTTATATAAATGGACATGTGTTGCTAGTTATCCTTTTTATTTGAAATGGATATAACCAAACTTCAAATATATAATGTGCATCAATATCCCATATAAAAGAAAATACAAACATACAAAGCTCATGGTTTCAGCGCAATACTAGAGTAAGTGCTACACATTTGTGAACCACTTAATTGCTATAGAATTTTCGTTGAACCCTCAACATAACATAAATAGCCCCATGAAAAATGTATCCCATGTGATAAAAATTTCAAACATACAAAGCACATCATGTAAATTACCCTGTTAAAACATCTATCCCATATGATAAACAAGCAAACAAAGACAGCTCATTACATAAATTACCATATTAATTGTCATTGTATGCCATATGGTTAAAAAATACAAACATACATAGCACATTACATAAGTAACCCTATCAAAATTCATGTATCCCATGTAAAGAAAAATACAAACATACAAAGTGCATCCCACAATATATTTAACAAACATAGATTTAGACATTCAAAGGGTGTAACCTGCTAACATATAGATCACACATCCCTCATACCTTACATGTGCAGATGTTTATACATGTGTAGATGTTTATTAGCATACGAAAAGGGTGCTTTATAGACATACCGTTTGATGGAAGGACACAGAGCGTTCTTTGTAATAATGCTCATTTGGCTCTTCTGTTTCTTCATGCTGGAGAATTCATTAACAAATCAGTTTTACTGGATATCTACTTAAACCCTAGAGTCCTGTTAAAACGCATCTCCCATAACGCGAATTCCAGTAAAATGCGGGTTGGCCATTTCCCGCGATTTCTTTTCTCAAAACCATATAAATATTGTTGATATGGAGACGGACTGTATTGCAAAATAAACAACCTGTGACAGGAAAATCAGTCGCAGCGTAATAATATACAACCTATAGACTCTGTATCTACTATACCTACTCTATATTACAGGCAATGAATCCCGCTGGCAAAATTGAGAATTAAAGTGTTCCAGGCGAAGAGCCTTGGCATTGGGATACAGAGGACATGGCTTCAAATTCTATGTGTAGTAGCAAGGGTCCACTTTGAAATTTTTCATTGATCGAAATACACTTCATAACCAACAAGAATGGGAATTCTTACTATCCAGTTCAATATAACTAACTCATAAACAAAGGTATACATAGATTGCTATATTTAGCAATATATCATTTTCAAACAATGCTTCCAAAATATTATAAGAAATCAAAACATGAACTCTATGTAGTCTACTGATAGAAAAAAAAGAGAATAATCCCCGTACCTTGGCATGTTTCTTGAGAATGGTATTTGCCTGTACGTCCACATAATCCAGGGCCATTAAATACTTCTGTGCCATTTTGTGTTTGTCTGCATGGATTACCTCCCTTCCATTACTTGGTCAACCTCTGAAAACGTAAAACAAATGTGAAAGATATTGTAACAATTTTATTTACACTTCTCTCTTGCAATTTTGTCTCACAGAAGAAAAAACTTGAAAGTCAAAAAAAAATGTTGTTCAAGCAATACAGTGTACTTGAATACACAGCTACAACACAGTATTGGTGCTGAAAGTAGTCTCACTTACTCAAAGGAAATTTTAGATACATCATTTCCTGGATTTCATTGCAGTATCCCTTCTCAGATCAAATTAAGTTTAGTGTGTACTCATCAGAATAATCTTATAGACATGAATCTTATGAGTATCTTCAAAATAGTTAACTTATCAAATGAAAAATTCAATATTGAAGTTTAATGTGTAGCATCTGTAACTTTTCTTTTTTTTAAATGTTACCATATAGCACCTCCAATTTTGACGAACTTCGACAATACATGAATACATGTTCAGGCGGGGTGATCAGCTGATCAATGTTTATGATATAAAATAGATTGCAAATGGTGGCACCTATGAACGAGCAGGTATCTATGCATTTTTTCAGCAAATTACTTTTGTTTTCCACTATTCCATATATGCCATATTCTGATGATCAATTTTCCACAACCTCCTGTGCATGTTGTTTCCATTTTGGCTGTGCCATTCGCTCCAAGACCCTGCATAGGATTTAGAGTCAAGGGAACGAATGACCTAAAAATTATCATCACCAGCCGACTGCTATTTCTCTACCGAAAGTTATCTGCTGAAATTATGCATAAATATATATACCTGCTCATTCATGGGCGTCGCCATTTGCAATATCTGTTTTATATATATATTGTAAACATTAATCATCTGATAACCCGCTTGTTCACGGTGGTTAATCAAAACGGCTTCTTTCTGTAAAACCTTGAGTTGCATGCTTCTATACGTACAAGCACCGGTTTCTATTTGTTTGTAAACAAAGAAAAACATAGAGAAAAAGAAGAATATAGAGAAAAAGAGAAATGATTTATTAAAATGACGTGTATCACGGAACAATATGAACTATTTTGTAAAACGTATGTATTTTGTCTTGTGTCATTACATATTATTTAATCCAGACCAAAGAAAACAAGTTGGCCGCATGTGAGTCCTCATTGTAAACACTTTGTCTGATTTATAAGAGATTATGTTCTTTTCCGAAATGTATTTCATCACAAAAATATAGATCCATGTATGCCATGATTTATTGTCATATTTAATGTCTGTAAATAAAAGAAATATATAAAAATCCTCAACGGGGGTGGCTACGGATAATAAACGAATAGCCTATAAAGCTGTAATTTTTGGCACTGGCTAATATATGAACAAATGGCCACTGTTTCTACATGACTACCCTTATTCTCACTTTATTCTGTTTTATACGTTGAAACAAAAAAGAAAATGGTCCATTTTTTCGTTCATCAGAAAAATAAAGAAATGTATAAAAATCCTCAACAGGGTTGGCTTCGGGTTATGTATGAATAGTCTATAATGCATAAATTTTTGGCACCGGCTAATGTACGAACAGATAGCACTGCATGGCTTCTATATGAACCCTCATTCTTTTGTTTTATACATTAAAATGAACATAAGACGGTCTCTCCTTGGTTATATCAACAAAAGGAGAGACGAATAGATGCTACCCACCCATGTTCATTCCCCATGATAATTTTTGTCCATTCAAGTCTTCTAAAGCGGTCCTTCCACTGAAGTGTTCAATATTGTTTGCCCAAGTTTGTTTCTACTTTCTATTGTTAATGTCTTTTCCAACAATGTCTCACCCGAGTTTGTTCTTACTGTCATTGTCTTGTCCAACATCATTTTGTTCGAGTTTGTCATGACCACTTTTGTCTTGTCCAAATTTATGTTGATCAATAAATGATTTAAATCTGTTGACACGAAAGGCTAAGTGTTAAATCATGAACAAACTATTAACACAGAAAACTATTTAATGTCATAAGCATTATGTTTCAAAAGCATACATGCTATTATTGAACTTTGTCATTACATATAAGAAAAGGCAGTACATATAGTCACGGACAAGATAACTCTGAATGGCCTCTGTGGTCGAGGTATTAATGTCGCAGTCTTTTAATAATGGTCCCTCATCGTTTTGGGCTTGATTCTCTTCGAAGGAAGTAAAACATAAAATACAATAGCCTCGACTATTTGCCTAATATTTCTTGATGAATCTATTTGTAATGATAATGCGAATGCAAATCATAGCTAGAGTCTTATAAAAAACAAACTTACTTTTATGAATTAAATGAATTAGCTGAATTATTTCATGTGAAATAACTTGATATAGAAAAAAAGCCACATCTTGATGCATATTTCACACACAAAGTGAAAAAATCGGCTTAATTTATCAAGATTTTAATTTGAATAAGCATGTCGAAACTATTGTAATGAAATCATGTTTTACAACTTAATAAATGATCAGAAACGGATTATACAAAATTATCCATTTACATCGTTAATTAGCCGGTGCCTTGTAGGTATATTATCCGTTGCATTACAATATCTTTTTTTTTACCATGTGCAGGGCTTATCAACATTTAAAAACCGAACTTATTGAGAAGTATCAGTTATTGTGCGTTGAAATTGCCAAGACAATGTCAATAAGAGTTTGATACCTTTAGATATGATTGAAATATTGTCTTTTAAATCAACTTTAAAGAGTTCTCACTTATTTCTGCTTCACATTTTTTGTTGGTTTTTGAGTACCAGAACATGTCCAACGCAAATGTCAGTTTATATCAATGAACAAATATATAACATGTTCTGTCAGATAATTAAAACAAGAAACGTTGTCGTATCTGCTAAGATATTAAAGAAATAAACACACCTGTCATTACATGTCAACATGATTTATCAGTATAGAAGCCGGTGACTGTACGTATAGAAGCAATGCAACGCTCGATTATAAGCAAAGAAGCTGTTTTGATTAACCACCGTGTTGTTACAGACACTACAAAATGTTGAAGAAGAATGTTTCACAAAGAAAAAATATTCATGCTTAAATCAGAGCTAGTCGTGTAATTCGAATGGTTTTATTATGTAAATTGCAAATGTTGATAAAAGTTATAATGAATGTTACTTTGTACAAAATATTGGCAAATAACATCTGGCGTATCTTTGAATTTTAGTGTTGAAACAAAACCTCTGGTGATGGTACCGGTAATTTTTTCTTATAAAACCGATAATATTTTACCAATTCTTTGAATTCAAGGAGCAACATTTGCAGGACAGAATTCTGCATGAAACCACTTCAATATGCATACTTTCTTTCTGATATTAAGAGATCTTCCTATTTCAAATATAATATTTTTCAAGTGAGACTACATAAAATGCTCCAAATTGCCCATTTTGAGGGCAAGTTTCAAAGCACATCTCAACAATGGGTGATTCTAGCTACAGGGAGATATATCATAATAGACCTTTATTAACACTATGTGTATATAAGATTATAGTGTTAATACAGATATTATGATCTATACCCCTGTGATTCTAGCCTCTTGAAATGTTCAAAAAAGTAAGAAAGGTATATGCCAGGCGAATTTATCTTTAAAATCAGTTCCTATCTTGTATATTTTTATAAAATAAACCTAATCAGCTGTGTTTTAACTCACAGTATGGTATTGTTGTTTGATATATACAATTTAAAGTAACATTTTAAAGAATAACTAATTCAGGAAGCATTAAATAATCTAGGTATGTATCACAAAGGCCATATCGAGTGTTCAGCGCAATACTATAGTAAGTGCTTCATGTTTGTGAAGCACTTACTATAGTCTTGCGTTGAACCCTCGAATTATGTAACACTTTTGGATTAAGATACATGTATATTCACAATATACTGTTGCATATTAAGCACATCATGAATTGAAACTAGTCAAATTTCTGATGCTGAAGACTTTTAGAACTTGATGTTCATGAAAATGTTTTTGAAATTCATAAACAGGATCTGCATTTATGAACAGCCATTTATGTTAATGAATATTCATGAAGTTCATGAACATATTCTTACATCTTTCTCAGGGGAAGTAAGACATCCATTTTTCATAACAATATCACTCCATTGCTATTTGAATTTATTACTAGTTATTTACATTTAATTAACATAATCCAAATCACTTAATTGCATCTCTCACTCACACTTGCCAATCCATAACCAGATACACATTGATTTACATCTGGCTTTTTAAACTAAAATTTCCAGTAGATTATCAAAAGATTGTTAAAACAAAGAATCAACGATCTTTATATAAACTGTATACAAACAACTCCAGCACTATCTGGTAATGATACCATCGCCAAAGTACATATAATACCATTTGTCATTCTTCAATGGCATGACTTAGCAGAATTCACCCTTCACATAAATGATCAATTAACCCTTGAAAAGATATTCACCATTAGTGAGTTGTTTCACTTGTTACCTTCTTTTATGCTCCTCTCAACCCTACGTTGTGGGTAATCAAAAGATTTGTCTTGACGATATTCAGAGGTCACCATTAATGATGTATTTCACAAGCTAACTTCTTTGTTGCCTATGTTGGGGGTGTTCAAAAGATTTGTATCCATGAGACACTTCTTATGAGTCCCCACAGTATAGGATTAGTCGATTGACGAAATATTGTGTGTAAAAGATCCTTATATGCTTCTTTACTGTACCATTGGATAAGACAAAAAGGTAAATCCTTCATACAATATGAAATGAAATATCAACATATATTTCCTCTTAACCCTTTACCAAACAATAAATTTTCCAAATTGGAAGAGTTTGCAGATGACATTTCGAAATATGATGAAATTTGAAAATAATCTTCTGATAGGCCAGAAAACATTGTGGGAAAAGGAAAAATTGCTTATCACGAGCAACTTCTCCTTTTCGCACAATGTTTTCTAAAGTCTTCTGCAACAAAGTTGTCAAATGTCATTATTGTTTGGGAAAGGGTTAATACTATTCCTTCTAATTAACACAATTTAGAAAATATTTACAGAAATTAGGAGCAAAATAAACACAATTGAAATGAACTGTCACACTGCTTTCTTCCCAGCGTCGTATCATGCATGGAGCATCATTTTTCATATTATGCTACTGTAATTTGCAGGGGGCTTTTTATCTAATCCATATTAAAAATACTATATTGCACCAAATACCATGATGACAAAAAATAATAAAACAACATTCGTATAGCACAATCAAAGCAAGTTGATTGTTCTTTAAAAAGGTTAATTAAAACACCAGACCTGAAAAGATTGGGTAAAACATTCAGCATGAATGGGATTACATTATTTTTTTATCGGAAAAAAAAAATTCCTTACGCAAGCTTATGATGTCATAGTTGTTTCAAATATCTTCTTTGTGTGGATTTGATTACAGTTCTAATACAACTCTTAACCTATTACTCAAAAAGTATCATCTTTAAATGCCTATAGCAGTTAGTTTGGCCCTCTTCCTACTTTAAATGCAATCACAATTAAGAATTAGTGTCATTAAATTGAAACAAGGTGAAATAAGAATTTCCAATGACAAATTCTCCTTTAACAATAACCAATATGCCAATTTTTCTTTCAGTTTCATCATGGCTTCAAATATTGTCTGCTATGTTTGACCCATGACAATTAAAGAAAGAGTCGAGTCTAAAAAAGATTTAATCTGTGTATCCAATCAGTCCAATCCTCTTGTATTATAAACATTTGTCCTAATATTTGTTTGGCTGGTGCCAAGTTTGGTGCCAAGTCATATCCTTCTCTCCATAACGCCTCACTTTGCCCATGTGCTGCAGAATACTAGGGTTCAACGCAAGACTATAGCAAAAGCTTCACAAACGTGAAGCACTTACTATAGTATTGCGCTGAACCCTTGACTTTAGAAAATGCTGTGACACAGGTCTGAATTTGTTATCAACTTATCATTTTTCCTTTTCTGAATATTTTCCATACGCAGCAGAAGCATGAAATTGCAGAATGCACATAGACTTGTTGAAGACACATAGAATTGCACCAGACATTTTAAAAACACAACAGACACATTAAATTGCAGATGACTCATGAATATACATCAAATAGTCAAAATCATAGATGGCACATAGAATTGTAACAGACACTCAAAATGGAGCAGACACATAAAATCACGACAGACACATAAAATCACAGCAGATACATAAAATTGCAGAAGACAAATAAAATTGAAAGATAGTAATTTAAAGAATGGATCACAATGTTCGTGTCCCATATCCTATACATATCAAACAGTTTTCAGTCACCTTGATTTCAAA
Source organism: Cerastoderma edule (assembly GCA_947846245.1). Classification (NCBI taxonomy): domain Eukaryota; kingdom Metazoa; phylum Mollusca; class Bivalvia; order Cardiida; family Cardiidae; genus Cerastoderma; species Cerastoderma edule. The sequence goes on from OX401405.1 coordinate 47,322,835, forward strand.
TTAACTTTTCCACAGTGTGACAAGTCATTTTATTTTCTCCTGGCCATAATACTGCGTTGGGATAATTAGTTAAACATATGTTTCTATATATTGAAATTGAGAATCGGTCCAAATTGAAGGCGAATAAGCAGACATTTTTCAAAGGTAAGAAAAAAAATGTTTTCTCAATGATATTAGGTAGAAATCTTTGTGATAAAATAAATAAGTTGCTCGGCTGAGTCGTCAGGAGCAGATGGATGTGTCAAAGTAAGGTATAATCGTTTAAGAGAAAGCACAATAAATCTAGTAGCTTTTTCTAGAGCATATTCCATCATACATCTGTTTTAAAAGAGTATGGAATAATGCACAAGTGCATTACCACTTCAACTGTTTTTTAAAAAGAAATGTAATGTATATGAATATGATGAAGAGTATTTTTTTTTCTTTTTTTCCAAATGGCAAGAATAATCTGTGAAATCTATTTGGCGTTTTCATGTTTTTGACAGATCTGATTGACTTGTGGCTAGCATGGAAAATTTGAGATTCATTTTAAGGCTTTTGTTTGTTGAACAATAACTGCATTAGAAAAAGGCATAACACCAGACACAAATGACGACATAAGTAAATTTTATTGCAAGACGATAGTAAGTCCTTCACAAATCATAAAGGAAACACTATCATAGTCTTGCGCTGAACCCTTGATTTACTAACAGAAGAGTGTAGGGCAGTCATGAATTACAATCATCCTGTGTTTCTAAGCAGCTTTCAAGATTGTTACCCCTTACGGAGCCAATCAAAATACCTTCCCTGGTAACGTTAAAGCAGCTACAAATAAGATTAATCATCCCCTTTCATCAAAGGCAATTTTCTGGTAGTTCTCCCATAGAAAACCATTTGTGGTTACAAGAAGTCCTACTCTAGATAGTGGTTATGTCTGTTCATTTATTTCATTAAAATATCATTTGAAAAACAACAATATCTTAGTACTGTGACAGTAAAAGGGTATGGAGGTTGCTTCTTAAATGATTTTAGGCAGAAATCAGTTTTTGGGGAAGCTATATGTTTTTTGTTTCATAAGATTTGTTTTTTGATTAAGGCATATACAATATCTTATTGACTTTTTATGCAAAGCACATTGTTTTAATTTTTTTTCAAACTGATTTTGGCAAAGTTCAGTGTTTGCTTTTTGTTTCTTAAATGCCAATTGCTTAATCTCCGATGAACCAATTTAAAGCATATTTAAAACATTCCTGATTAACATTTTGAGTAGAAAGTATGATCAAAGACAGCCCTAATAAGAAGAATTGTCTGTGTTAGTTTGTTTGAATTGGATTCACTGATACAAGGCTAGGGCTCTGAAGTATCTTGCAAAAGGACACAAAGGCCATGAAACAAGTGGTACCATTGGGTTCAAACCAGCGACTCATGGTTGTTAGACTGCCACCTAAATCACTCCGCTACAAAGGACCATTGAGAATTACGTCGAAAAGCAAACAAATGTTGACAATTTCTTGCTGAAATCAACTCATTTCAAGGGTTCAATGCCAATCTGAACACATCAAGTTTATCCAATAAAAACACCTCTGAAATAATAGGGATGACGCCATATTGTTTCCTGTGAGAATGACGTCACTTTACTTTCGTTTTAAAAAAATAGATCTTAAATGTGAAATCTAAAATGTCGTTAAATTTGATTGAGGAAACAGCAGATACATGTCACAACAACAATTTCGCCATTTGGTATGAGTTACTGATAAAAAATGATTAAAAAGGATGTCCAACACTTCCATACACATTGAACTACTTAACGTGTACGCTTAGAAAATGTGTTAATTGCCGGATGCCAATTTACCCAAAAAATTGTAGCCCTACACTTATATCCGAGGTGCATTTCACAGCTCATGGAAATACCTTAGTAGTTCTGATTGGTTCAATGCATGACTATAGCATTCATGAAGGAATTACTATAGCCTTGCATCAAACCCTCTATTTGTTGACAATTTCTTGTTTAGTTCAACTCATCTGTTCACATATGACTGTTTACTCAGAGACAAAGCAGATAACAGGATGAAAGGCCTTGCATGGTGTCAATACTGTTATTTATCCTTTCCCGTCAGTAACAGCGGTCGAATAATGGATGGCCTTCAAACAGAAACTTTTACATTTTAAGAAAGTGTCATAAAAGTGAGACTAAATGAGACATAAGCGATTTAGAGACAGTATTGTTCAATTGGTATCATTTTTAATAGTGGTTCTTTGAGAATATTTTTCTGGCATTTCAAAAATTGGTTTAAAAGTTACCTGCTGCAAATTTCAAAACACAAGAAATCGTAAAGTTATTAACTTTGGCTGTGTGACCTGCAAACCCATTAAGCCATTGATATATTGAGCAGATATCTGAAACTTTGTCACATTTCATGATTGATAAACCCGTTATATCGCCTTTAATGTGAGGAACAAGATACAGCATTTTTGGTTTTATAGGGACAATTTATTATCTTTCAAACACTCAAGGCGGCTCCTGGATTTCCTCATAGACTGTTTACAATAGATGATTTGAGAAACTATTTTGATACAAGAAGAAATTGTTGCACCGGGCAATTTTACCTTGCGTCACATTGAACTCTATTCAAAATCACATAAAAATATCAGCCAATAATGTTTCATCATTGTTGTCTTTAGATACTTTCAAATTTGATCACTCCTAATTAGACAAACTTGGTTGAATTTTTATCACACATTCCTGCCGACAAAATTCTTTTTTAAATGAAGCAGACGACTTTAGAAAAGCTTTGTAAACATGTGAAAAGCCTTTCAGTTCTGCTGTTGTGATATATGAATAGATTGAAAAATCATTGTGGCAAAATGAGAAATTGCTTGAAACAAGCAAGTTCTCCTTTTGCCACAATGCTTTTCAAAAGTCATCTACTGCAAAACGCAAGAATGTGGCATTAGGTGGTAATGCGTTAAATCTTTATAACATTCATGTGACTTTATAACACTTGAATGTGCTTTATCATAGTCTGCATAAAAGTCAAGTTTTGACAAATTCATTTAAATTTGTTATGTCTCTTAACAAATAGCATATGTTGATGCAAGAAGATATTTAATTATTCAATCTTCTCCTATATATAATATAAGGAGCAAAATTTAATGTTTGTTTTCATGCTTTGTTAATGCATGCTATTTGCTGTGTATATAAGTGTTTAAAGTGACTTTGACTAAGATAAGCTAATTCTCATTATGTAACGAATTTCTAGCCCTAATATTAAATGAAGAATGCTTTACATAATTTGCCACGACACAAACTCATTATATTAAGCATTTTTCTATGTAAGAGGTTTTACATCACATCAATATCTTTTGAGTTATTTTGCTATGCCCAACTCTGAATGATGGAGGAAGACCCCATAATCAACTGCATTTAAGGTCAAACCATTGGCACACAGTTGAGACACTGCCTCTCATGAAAATACAAATGCCCCTGGATTTGAATGACACTCATTTTGTCTGCCAATTCATTCATAAGTCAATCTTGTATTAAGCAACCACATTTGATAAGTGCAGGAACAGTAATTCAGTCTAAGGCTACGTTAATACAGAACACAAGCCACTCGGAAAGGCAATTTAGCTCCCTTTGGAGCTTTCTGAACCAGACTTTCTGAATGGCATGCATTTTTTATTAAGCTGTTAGTTGTGTTATATAACATGGTAATTTCTTCTTCCTTTATCATGCTGTTAGGTTACTTAAATTAAGATTGACTATACACCAGTCTGAATATGCAGAGGAAGGAAAAAAAGAAATTTACAGATTTTTAGCAAAAAAAAATGAATATACATCTAGGCAATCAAAAGTTGCCTGCTGCAAAATCCTTAAGCAACATGATTGAAAGATTTGAGATCTAAGCAAAAATCTGACATATTTTGTAACAGGAGCAAAATAATCCACCAACAAGTTGAAGACTCTGCATCAAAAACAGACAGTGGTTATCGACAATTCCATTTGTCACTAAGAGCGTCAAATGTGAATTTGTTAGTGAACAAGTCATCTGTTAAAGTGTCAATACAATACACCAGTTTAATCCTAAGTAGGCTTTATTTATGGGAAAGCAATTTATAGCCTGTATTATGTCTGTTTGACCTGTAAACGACTTTTATTGTCTAGAAGCAGAGAATATTTTCAGACATTGCTACCCAATTACTCATTCCTTCATACCAAAGGTTCAATGCAATACTTTAGTATGAATTATCAATTGTATGCAACTAATATTTTGTCTGACGTTTCAAGCAAAGGGTTCTTTAGTTATCCTTGGGTCAGTACTGACCCAAGGATAACTACAGACCCCTATGGTGTGGAGGTGTTAAGACCCCCTCTTTTTCAAGGATTATCATAAATCATTTTTTTCCACATCAGATGTGAAGGCAAACTTTTATGATAATCTCAAAACATCTGACAAAACATGAATTGTGAACAATTCATAACACGTACGAGGGGTGTTCGAAAAGTATCCGCAAAACGTTCATAACTTATTCATCAATGTGAATATTCAAATATATAATTTTTAAAAGTGATACTTTGATATTCTATGCACGTCATGCAAAAGAAATTGGGATACACATTGCTCTGATGTACAATCCACATTCACCATGGCAATGCCAGTTAATGTTGAGCGGGGCAAATCTTGATATTCGTCACATGTATACGTGTCTTTAGGGAGTAAATAGGACATGTTCCTTACGTCAAAATTAATTCAAATTTCATGTGACGATTCTGCACCCCTTTTTCAAAGCCTACACAACTTCACATGCTGAAATCTGACTTCATTTTTGCAAACAACGGAAGCAGTGAACAGAGCCCGTGAAAATGAGATTTGAAGAGCGGTATTCCATAAAGTTTTGTGTGTTAATGGGAAAATGGAAATCGGAGACACTCTCCATAATAACTGACACATACAATACAAGTAAAATAAAAGAAACCAGCGTATATGAGTGGTTCAATGTTTTCAAAAAAGAGCCTTCGCCATTGGTACCGAGCACCCGATATCTGAAAGTCCCAATGTAACGTCAAGAAAAGACGACAGAATATGGCAGTTGCTGCAGTGTGATAGAACGCTTACAATAAGAGACATAGGCATAAAGGTTACAGTCCTTTCTATTGTTACTAGAGCGCTAGGTATGTCTAAGGTTTATGCTGGCTGGATACCCAGAATGCTTACAGCAAAACAGAAACAAATCTTAGAGTAGAAGCTGCAAAGTCATTCATTAAACAGTATTGTAACTATGGTCACTGTTTTATGATCTCAATAAAAAGTTATAGTCACCAAAGCAACACTTAGAGAGTTTGGCATTGAAACCGTGACACATCCTGCATATTCACCGGATCTAGTTCAGTGCAATATCTGGCTTTTCCCAAACTAGAAATCAGGGTTGCGTCGCAGAAGGTTTGATAATTTTCATGACCTACCCGCGGCAGTCAGAGAAACCATTCGTAGAATTCCACAGGAAATTTTTTAGGTCATGCTTTGATAAATTGATAAGTAGATGGAAGAAAATTTTAATGTGTATCATGTAAAGGATACTATTTTGGAAAGACATAACATTTTACTGTATCAGAAAGATTTTGTAGATGCTTTATTCCATTATGAGTAAGTTGTCCCGCTCAACGTTACATGATGCTGCCCACTCAAAATAACCCGACGTTGCCATGGTGAATGTGGACTGTGCATCAGAGCAATTTGTACCATTTTTTCTTTTGGATTATGTGCATAGAATATCAAAGTGTAAATTTTGAAAAATTTTCTTCGAATATTCGCATTAATAAATAAGTTATAAACCTTTTCCAGATACTTCCACAGACTTGTTTAGTACTTCAGTTGTTGCTTAATGTTTGAATGTCCTCAGAACACTGTGCCAACTTTTTTTGCTGCATTTCTGCAAAAATGTTTGTTCTTGTAAAGAAAGACTTCATCCAAAACCAAGTTGTTATTTTGTCCTGTAATTCCTCTTAATCTCTGTATAATTAAAGATTACAGTTAGTCTTTGATCAGTCTAGGAATGAACACTTTGAAGTTTGATCTAGTACAACTCTCAAATCAGATATGGTTATAAAAGTAGTTTTCTACTTTATCACATTTCTCAGTCCAGTATTGTAGGGAATTATTTGCTGATCTAATTGAAAGCATTGGCAGCATGAAAAAAGTATGAAATAGAACCCCACTTTATTCATTCTGATATTTGCAAATCATTGTCATAAGGGATTTTCTCATCATAAGGAGCAAATCATTCTTTTGTCTCAGGGATGTATAATCACTTCTGAAGTAAAAAATGGTTAAAGTAAGGTATGGAATAAAAAGTAAAACATTATGGACATAATGACATACAAAAAAGTTAGTAAAAATGTGGACAGCTTTTTACTTTAAATAATACTTACCTTAAACAAGGAGGATCTTAATGTCCGAACAATAATTATAATCCTAAAACTTATTTTGTGTCATTTAATTAAACAGAATTGTCACCAACTATTCATTCCAGATTACACCAAATGTATCCGTGAAACATGGTATACTGTAATGTATAAGAGAACTGTAATACTATTTAGTTGCACCGTCCATATAGTACATATATCTAGAAGGGATCAATCAAAAGAGTTTACCATCTGCGGTCTGGTAATGGACTTTCACATAGGCTTAAGGGACCCTTTCATTATTGGATTTTTCTTAAAAAACTTTTAAACCATTCCTGTATATGGAAATTGAGACCTTGCAGCCCCTGCAAAAGATTTAAGGACTTAGTCATGAACCTTAAAATGGAAGTTTATGCTTACAGAACCTTTTGATGAATTTCAAGAACATGTTCAGGAACATCAAGTACAGGTTCATGAATACATTCATGAAACTGTTTTTGATGTTCTTGAACATGTTCTTCAAATTCATGAATTAATCAGGAACAGATTTGTGTTCATAAATGGCCATTTAACGTATTCATGAATGTTCATAAAGTTCATTATTAAGTACATAGTTCATTTTTTCACGGGGGTTTGGCCGAAATTGAAAGCAACATCAGACAGCAACTACCAAAGATGAAAATTGACATTTGTCTGGTCAGAGTGTCAATTTTTAAAAGGACTATCTCACAGATTTTGATTTGAAATTTTTAAAATACATTGTCTCCTACCGAAAATCAGAACTAAGACTTCTAAAGAAACAGAAATCATTACTAGATCATTGAAAACCCCCATCTATTACCACACAGTAAGATGTAGTTCATTTGTGTTGCAGATATTGCAAATTTGTTACCTTTTAAAATGATTTTTTTTTGTCAGTTAGGTTTTAGATACAACTGGCAAATGGGTCTGTGGAAATAGAAAAGACTTGGAAATAAGCAGAATTACTGATAATGTAAAAGGGACAAGCCATAGGGGAAATCTAGATTGTGAACAAAAGTCTCAAAGAAGCAAGATTGAAAGTGATAAAAAAAATTCTTTGTGTTTTCTTGCAAACAATGTGACAAAGGTGCAATTGCTCGCTATCAGAAATTTAACCTTTTGTCACATTAATTTCTTTTATCTTTTATTGCAGGTATGTCAAAACATGTTTACAAGAAGTAAAAAGACAACTATTGTCTTGAAACCAAATTCTATATGTTAAGGTTCATTGCAATATAGTACATGTATAGTAATTGCTTCATGCTTGTGAAGGACTTACTACACACTTGCATTGAACCATGAATATGCCATGTACATGTAAATGTTAAAATGATCAAAATGATCTTAAATTAGCAAACAATGTCTTCAAAGTGCAAAAAGAAAGTAAAGCCTTAAACAAACAAAAAGGGAATATGGGTAAATTATACTTATATTTGATTAATCAAAACCGTTGTAAATAGACTATACTGTATCTTGAAAGGTGGATTTGAATAAATGCTACCTATACAAAAAAAGTCTTTTTCCCAATACATGTACCCCAGTATGTGCTTTAAGTTTGTTCATTGTCATTTCATTGAAATTGCGTTTGTGATCAAGCACTTAGTTACTATAGCCCTAGCAATGAACCCTATAGAACTGTATCATTTTTATGTCAATATGGTAGATTGGTAGAGCCCTTTTAGTGCTGGAACCTACTTCATGCTTATGCCAACAGGTAAGATCCAGGCCGGCTGCTAAGTTATTTGGTGGTTGGCCTGTGATCTAACCTGTTTGCTACTCTGAGTATCTTTCCTCAACAATATTAATCAGGTCTTTAAAGTTTTAGAAAGTAGATGACACACAAATCTATTTTAAGAAAATTACCAAGCATTTTAAGGGTTAAAGAAATACTGTTTATTTTGTCTACAGAGACAATAAATGAGCTTTTCTTATGTCAACCTTGTAAATCCATTTTAAGTGGCCATGAGACAAAAGGTGAAAAGATTGGGAGTTCAAATAGGTTGTCAGTCGTCATCCAAGTTCTCTGAATCAATATTTCATGAATTGGGTCTATTGTAGCTTATTTGATCAGCCTTTATGGCCCATGCTATCAAACCATTTACACATGTTCATTATTGGTCACTGAATTAATCATAACCTCACAGGAGCAATAATGTTTTTTTACCCAACCAGTCGGGCACATATAACTGGGTTTATGTGCTTACACACAATCATACAATTATTTCAAAAATCTTTTACAGTGAAACCCTCGAATTGTTTATCGGTATATTTTGGTCTAATAGCTTTGGTCACTTTTTGTCTTTCATGCAATCAGGTTTAAACTGAAGGGATATAGTATGATCCTTGAAATGTAATCATATAATATGCATTGTATTTCATGGCTTTTTATTTAATGAAATAATCATGAAATAGCACAAAATTGCAAAATTATAAAAGAATATCCTGGCCCCCTACTACTGACTTACTATTCAATCAATCATAAAACAAACAAGAGCAGAAAAAGATATGGTATTTACAGAGAAGTAAATCAAAAATCTGATTTCACCGCACCTGCATGAATGCCTTTAGGGAGGATTCATGAAGCAAAGAGTCATCGGAAGTTTTTTCATGACACTTGAGTTAACCCTTATAGTGCTGAAACAGACTTCATGCTTATGCAAACAGGTTAGATCCAGGCCAGCAGCCAAGTAAATTGGTGACTGGCCTGTGATGTAACCTGTTTGCTACTCTGAGTTTTATTCCTCTTCAAAATAAAGCAGGTATTTCAGGATTTGGAAAGCAGATGATACAAAAATCTATTTTTAGAAAATTACCCAGCATTCTAAGGGTAAAGATAATAAAATATCTGACAGACATGCTCAGTCGATACTTAACACCCCTTACCTTTCGCTGTGACACCCACATTAATTCCTCATACAATACACATTAAAGACAACTCCATAAAGAGATTGTGTTTGCATGATTCAAGCCTTAGAGATAAGGCAAGAAAATCCACAGTTTAGTTAACAACTATTTCATATTTCATATTCTTTCAAAACTCAATGTTGTTGGTACATAGTGTTTAGTGGAATTTAGTGAAATATATTGTTGATAGTATTACATATTTTGCAGATCAAAACCCCCTTTCTTATCTTAATCCATGTGTATGTGGAATTCAGTCTTCTCATAGATTAAAGGCTAATGGATCTTCCTAAAAGAGATTAAATATTCTGGAGTTTGGAATTCATTTGATCCATGCTCATTCCCTAAATTGAATATGAAGATTTTACTAGCTCTCAAAGTGAAAAGACATTATAAGAGACAGTTCTAAGTCACATGGCTTTAAGAGAAATTGCAAGTCATACGTCTATCACTTTTATAGCTAGTACAAGTCCCATGACTCTGAGTGATATTTAGAGCAACAGAACATTAAGAGATAGTACAAGTCCCATGACTTAGACAGAGAGTACAAGTCACATGACTAAGACAGATAGTGCAAGTCACATGCTTCAAAGACATAGTGCAAGTTGTATTACTCAGAGCGATAGTGAAAGTCACATGTCTTAAAGAGAGATAGTACTAGTGCAAGTCATATGAATCAAAGAGATAGTACAATTTACATAACTCAAAGAGATAGTACAAGTTACATGACTCAAAGAGATAGTACAAGTTACATGACTCAAAGAGATAGTACAAGTTACATGACTCAAAGAGATAGTACAAGTCACATGTCTTAAAAGATAGTACAATTCATGTGACTCAAGGAGAAAGTACAAGTAACATGACTTAAAGAGATAGTGTAAGTCATATGTCTTAAAAAGGTAGTACAAGTCATGTGACTTAAAGAGATAGTACAAGTCACATGACTTAAAGAGATAGTGCAAGTCATATGTCTTAAAGAGATAGTGCAAGTCATATGTCTTAAAGAGATAGTACAAGTCACATGACTAAAATAGATAGTACAAGTCATGTGACTTAAAGAGATAGTACAAGTCACATGACTTAAAGAGTTAGTACAAGTCACATGACTTAAAGCGATAGTACAAGTCACTGTCACATGACTTAAAGAGATCTCTCAGAGATGTCTGTATTTTTCTTTGGAAAGCTTGTTTATGAATAAGTGGGGGAATTCTTCTTTCCGCACTTTGCTTCTGTTACGTGACCACTAAAAATAAACTTTATATCAATATTTACTTTTTAATTTTCACATGGAAATTAGCATTACATGAATGAAGTTTGCAAATAAATATTCCTTTCCAGGAAAACATTTATAATATAAAAACTGATTTTGAAATGGCATTAATTTTATAATGTTCTGTTAATTTTTCAATCTTATTGTTCTGAAGTACTCTTTTTTAATCTTCTGGGTTGATATTTCTTGACATCCTATCTATAAATTATGCTTATTTTTTTCCTGGCTTTATCTTGCTCACCAAATGACAAACGCCTAGGTGGTGATGGTAAACAGACAAACTACCATAATATTGTAACAAGCAAGAATTAACTTATTAATATTTTGATTTCCTCCTCATTCGAACCGTTTTTGCTTGACGGAAATGATGTATGCATCCATGCGCATGCGCGGTAAAATAATGGGTTTTTATGAAAACCCATGTGACGATGGTATCTAAAATTACCACCTCTTACTCTAAGTTAAGACGTTGTTTACAAAATAAACCCATTTAAACGGTCTTTAAGTTTTCTGTGATTAAAATGTTCTAGATATTCTTTGTATAGTTACGAGCTGGGTTGGAAAGCTGTCAATATTCTAGTTCTATGTTACTTCAGAAATTGTTGTTGTTCTTTTTACAGTAGAAGACGATTCATTTCAAAAAGTTAAAATCTTCATCTCTAAGAGAGCCTCTTTAAAGAGATAATGTAAGTTGAATGACTTGGTAAGAATTTAAGTGCAAGTCACATGAATTACAGAGAGATAGTGTTATTCATTTCGACTAAAATAGTGCAATTTACATGACTTACAGAGATAGTGCAAGTCACATGACTTAGAGATAGTGCAAGTCACATGACTTAGAGGGATAGTGTTATTCATTTCGACTTAGATAGTGCAATTTACATCATTTACAGAGATAGTGCAAGTCACATGACTTAGAGAGAGTACAAGTCACATGACTGAGAGTGAGTGCAAGTCACATGACTTAGACAGAGGAAGTGCAAAATGTCAAATGACTTAGAGAGATAGTGCAAAAAGTCAGATGACTTAATGACTTAGAAAGATAATCAAAAGACAAATAAAGAGGCAGTATAAGTCACATGACTTTTAAAAAATGAGAAAGTCACAAGGGGCCCGTTTTACTAAACAGTTTACGCCTAAGATTTGCGTAAGTCTAAAACAACAAGTCCTTTTATTTCAATATTTGGCAAAGCAATATTGCAAAGTAACACATCATTGGAATCGTCTCTCCGAGACGCTTCCAATGACGTGTCACATTGCAATATTGTACTTTCATTGAAGATATTATCCATGTTAATAAATTATGACTTACGCAAATATTTTCCTTAAGTTGTTTAGTAAAACGGGCCCAAGAAGAATATTACTAAACGGGCCCAAGAAGAATAAAGGTAATGATAATCGCATGTCTTTAAGAAAGAGTGTAATTAAGTGTCATGATGTAAATTGTGCGGTTTTCTCTAGCATTCATAGTCACATTAGCTATTTGGTTTCCCAATAAGCCAAATTCTTTGGTACAATTTTCCAAACTGAACAGGCCTAAGCCTCTTCGAATTCAAGGGCAAAAAGGCCCTGTTTTGTCTGGTCTGCTGAGAGTCTTTTCCTTACAATAGTTAAAGCACTTTACAGAAAACCCTATTTCAATTGTCTTCCTTCGAAAAATATCAGCTAGATGCTTTTAGTGAAAACAGTCAATAAATGTTTAGTGGAAGGAATAATGATATTAACAATGAAAAGACCATCTAATCTAGACCTCTGATGTACAGAACAATCAGGACAAAAGAACTATTGAGAGCGTTTGATCCCAGTAGGCAGTACACTTTATTTGGGCGTCTGATTTCTTCCTTCAACCTTTCAATACTAAAGCCTTAACCCTTATAGTGTTGGAATCAACTTCATGTTTATACAAACAGGTTAAATCCAGGCCAGTCACCAAGAAAATTGGCGGCTGGCCTGTGATGTAACCTATTTGCTTCTCAGAGTATCTATCCTCATCAAAATTAAGCAGATATGTAAGGTTTTGGAAAGCAGACAACACAAAACTGTAATTTTAGAAAATCACCCAGCATTCTAAGGGTTAACTGTATTGATATAATCTGTTTTTAAAAGGCCATTTCCATCTCATATCGGCTAATGTGAATTACATTGGTTTGTACTGTGCAAGTTAATGAGGTTAGTTCTGTCTGAATACAAGCTGTGCCTGACCAAAACAATCACCTCAGGTAATGGATGCCCTGTGAAGGATTCAAGAACTCTCTTCATGAACAGACATGAAAGAAAAATGGCAGTTCATGAACATGTTCAGGAATTTCAAGAAAATGTTCATGAACACAAAAAACATGTTCAACTACAATTTGTTATTCATAAGTGCCTTTTTTTCGTTCCTGTCTATTCATGAATACAGGAAGTTCTTGAATCCTTCACAGGGGATTGCTCATGTTTGGTCAAATAAAACATGTTATGCTTTATGACATCTTTATTATGATATTCTGGCTACTTCATATGCATTCAGCAGACAAATAAAGATTTTGTTCATAAATACTTTTTTTGTTTTGTTTTTATGAAAGGTGATATCTGTACAGGTCTGGATTAAAAGCAGTTACAAGCAAAAACCAGTTGAGTATGAAAAAAAAACACCATAAATTCTCTTTTTTGATTTTAAAGTAGAAACTAAAAATAAGAACCTTTTTATATGTCTGCTGCAGTAAACTTCTCAATGCAATCAAAAACACAAATACTATGCTTTGAAAAATGAAGAAATTGTATGCAACTTTGCAATGTCTCCTATAATTGTCTTCTCTCGCAAGTTTTTCAAAGTCTGTCATATCTGCAGTGATGGGTTTTTATTATTCACCAAATAATGGATGCAAAACGAGAATTCACTTAGAGTGGGCAATTTTTCTTTTTATATGGGTATTTAAATTGTGTCAACATCATTTCAGTTACGTTCCGAGATCTGAGACTCTTAATGATGGAGAAAGACACTTTACTCAACTGGTCAAGCCGAGTAAGAACAATCTGCATTTCACAAGACAAATGAGAGCTAGCTCTCATGAATATCCAAATGCTGTCATCGGTATTTTAACCCAAAAGGAGAGGGGCCAAGTGATTTTAAATTCTGCAGTCTAACCACTCTAACAGGCACAATAATACTAAGTAATGTCTGCCACAAATGCAGTTTGTTATTTGTATCTGGGAAAGTGTTGAATGGTTCGTCCTACACAATGTAGATGATGAGGTTTAGTGCAAGACTTGAGTAAATCTGACAGGTTTACTTTAATCTTGCACTGAACACTAAATAATAATATTATCCAGGTCTAAGATCTATCAGAATAGAGAATCTACATTCAAATCTATAGTGAGTGCAAGTATGGCATATACATAAAGAATTTCTATTCAAACGCCTCTGTGTTTTGTAAATAGAAAATAAAAATCTTTTCAGGTGCAGGCAAGTCTGTCAAAAATGCTTTCTTATCTCATCTGATTTTATACCTTTCTTTAAGAGATTCACTCATTCAGGCATGTGTGCATTTGGAGTTAAAAACATCAAAAGTTTTATATATATTCACAATCCTTAATTGTCACTAAACCAAAGACTGTTTTCAATATCTTTGTGTATAAATTGCTTAAATCCCGTGTTTTTGCTAATTAAAGTTAAGTGAGCCGACTCGCCTGTCTGTTCTTCTTTTGGTTGGTTTATAAAGAAACGAAGGAATTCTTTCTCGTGCGCTTTGCTTTTGTCACGTGGCAACTTAAAATAAATTTTGTATCAATTACCGGACCCTTTAATTTTCAATTTTACATTGAAATTAGAATTACATGAATGAAGCTGGCAATCCACATAAAAATCTTACAAAATGAAGTTTAATTTTCAAATGCCATTTGTTCTGTTTAATCTTTAATCATGTTATTCAATTCATTTTAAAAAGTTAAAATCTCAATCTCTAAGAGAGTCTCTCTAAATCCTTTACAAATTTATTGTCTCTGTTAAGGACGTTCTCGGTAGTTTTTTCTGCGCATTTCGTCTGCGCATCCAAGGTAGATAATAATCAGTTACCGAAGAGGAACTTGCATAGTCGGACTAACGTTTTTATTTGGATGGATTTTAATGTACTATGCAATTTTTTTCAAAAAATGATCATATTATCCATAAAACTATGAAAGGTCAATACATTATTATATATTTCTCATAGATACTAAGCACCCAGCTTCTATTTTTCAGGTTTAAGGTTATCTTAGTCGTTTTTATAAATGTTTTTTAAATACGGTTACCATGGAAACTGTCATTTTACAGAAAAATGAACATTATTTTGCATTTTGTATTTCAAGATTAAATTTTACTTCACATACTGAAAAACAAAAAAATTCTATGAAAGGAATTTTGAAATATCTTCATTTTTTTGCAATATGCATATAAATTTTTATTGTTTATTGTCAAATACAAAAAATTGAAAGACTGATTTGGATTACAAAAATTGTTCAGATTGTAATGATTTAAAATACCATTGAATTATAAAGTATTGAATGTATGAATCCATGTTTTTTGTGTTAATAAACCTTCCAGAAATTCTTCTATTACCTTTGAAGATAGTATGGTCATTTTGACATTTTTGCCCCAAACGGTTACCATGGAAACTGTCATTTTACAAAATTTTACCCGTCGACCTGCATTTTTCTTTTCACTTCTGAATTCACAATAAAATTTTAAATAAAATATCAAAAATTTAGAAAATACTATGAAAGGATTATCTTTTTATAAAACTGTAGAACATGTCCTTAACGGTTTTATAGATGAACAATCATTTAAGTTACGGGAACCATGTGACCAATGGTTACAATACTATGTCCAAACAAGATGGCCAAGCCAATAACTCATGCTTTAAAACAGCATTACGTCTAACACTTGGTAGAGAAATCTCAGTTGATTGGTGATGTTTTTAGGTCATTAACACCCATCGTCTGCGATTTCTATACCGACTGTTAGACATACCGCTGTTGTAAAGCATGCGTTATCATATACATTCAGCAGAAGAAAAGACAGAAAAAG
Source organism: Cerastoderma edule (assembly GCA_947846245.1). Taxonomy (NCBI): domain Eukaryota; kingdom Metazoa; phylum Mollusca; class Bivalvia; order Cardiida; family Cardiidae; genus Cerastoderma; species Cerastoderma edule. The sequence continues at coordinate 47,338,453 of OX401405.1, forward strand.
TATTTGCTAAAGCACCAATGATTATACAATTCAAATTTTAATGTTTGTTACTCCAAGAGCACATTTTAGTGTCTGAGTGAGTCCTTTTCATTAACATTTTGAAAATTCATAACTAATTAATCGGTTAACCAATAAGTCCATGAGGAAATTCATACCTGGCCCAAATTGAAAGCAAAGTTCTGCAAATGAAAAAAAGAAGCAAAAGCAAAGAGAAATAAACATTTTCTAGTAATATTTGGTTGAGGCTTTTGTGACAAAAGAGTCAATTACTGATTATGAGCAATTAATCGTTTTATTATTACTTTTGTTTCAAAAGACTTCTGCATTCATAGGCGTAGAAGCCGGGGGTCCAGGCTCCCCCCCAATATCCAGACTGGGGGGGCCAGAGTATACTTTGGACCCCCCAATATCCACAATGGAAGATGAAGATTTTTGCAAAGAAAAAATAGAAGAAATGAAATTTAATAGCAGAATTAATATAAAAGTGTATTGTGCGCTTTATTTAATACCAATTCGCCTTTTGTTACGAACAATAACCAAAACATTTTGACGTCATCATCGCAAATGGCAATCTGAATACATCAGGTTTATCCAATGAAATCTCAGCTCTAGGAAAGTAGTTTCAACTAACGAAAACAATGATGCAAAACGTACTCTAAGCAGTCAGACCCTATATTGTATTTAAATATAAAATTATTTTTTGTTCAAACATGTGGACGAACTCGTGGCTGTGACAGCATGGTGGCTGTTACTTTTAGTTATTATCAATACAATATGCTTTCTGTGTGAAATCGAGCCTTGGCCAATCCTATTTTCTTTTTCTTTTGGTTATTTTGTCTTAACTAAGATACACATTTTCATACACTTTCTTTTAATTCATTTAATGATATTGAATTTGTAGACGCATTATTAGTCATGAGAAAGTTTAGGAATATTTATTCTTAGATCGGTCTCATCTGATGTTGGCCCCTCCAATGTTGAAAACGCTCCTACGCCTATGGCATTGGATGTATAAAAGTGATTGTGCATGACATTATGGAGTAAGGAGTATAAACTCAAGAGTTGTCAAACCATTAAATATTTTGACAGTGGTTTGATAAGCAATAACAGATAGTTCAAGTCGAATTGATTGTATGATTAAATATTGTTCTTTTTGTTCCTGTAGATCTATACATACGTATATGTCTTTTAGCAAATTGAAGGAGGTACACACTAGTAAATATCAACCCTTGTCTTTAAGGTTATGAGTTAAATATTCATTAACAAGATCTGATCAAAGCTTGATTAATTTTTCTGATATCTCTATAAGATTGTATCTTTGCCTGATATAGTTTGTTGTCCTTCAAAAACCTATTTTCCCAAATTGCAAAATGTGACTTGTCCAAATTGAAAGAAACAGCAGATGAATTGATCCTATTGAGAAAGTTATCCTTTTGTAACTGTTCAAGTTTTTTCCCAATGTCAAGATGAAAATGTTTTTTGATCATGCTACATTTTGCTGTCTGCTTTTGCTTCAATCTTTGACAACAACAAGTTCCCTTATGAGGAATGAGCTATGCAAATCATAGTGCTCAGAGTCCATTTTTTGGGTCAATCTTCCTTTGAAATGATTAGAAGAAAAAGTAATAGTGCTTCATAAAACAAATTCTTAATTTGATACATCTACTTTTCCTCTGTTAACAATTTAGTTGTCAAAATTCAAAAGTTTCTGAGTGAGGTAATATGGTAATAATTGAAGGAATATTAGAAGTAAATCTTAAACTGTACCCCAAGAATTGAGAGAATCATCAATGCATTCATGATCTTTGAATTATAAACACTAAAGATCCTGAGCCAATTTATCATTTTTATCTTAACAACTACACAATAAAGAGTCAATGCAATACTAAAGCAAGTCCTTAACAAACTTGACCACTTACTGTAGCCTTCCACTGGACCATTGACAAACCTACAAAATACAACAAAATTGTTCAACTCTGGAGTTACAGATGAGATAAAGGTAAGTTTCTATTGAATATCTGAAAAATACTGTATGTAATTATTGGTTTAAAAATGACCCGTTTTTCAATCAGATAGTATCACAAACTGTTCAGGTTATCAATTCTATCAAAATAGTACAACTTAATTTCATGCTTGGAGTCATAACTCTGATAACATAATAGTTTACGACCATTGTAACCCTTTTTTACATCCTGCAACATTTAGAGGGTTTGATAAAAGAATACCAGGGTCTTTAACAGGATTTCTTTCAGGGGCTAGGGTGCATGATGCTGCAGTAGGGATGTTCTACATGAATAGCTGGAACCTCTTTCCCCTGTCAATTTCTTTTTAATTATGCATCCCAAAATGGCACGTTTCTAGGTCTTTTTTTTTCAATTATTGACAAAAATTACTATTAAAAACTTGATCAAATATATCAAACAATGTCAGAAGCAAGAAGACTGACTACAGGACAAATTTTAAATGCAGTGTTATCAATTCAGGCGCTTGGACAGTGCTAATTTAAAATTCATGCACTGGGGCCTCACAGCACTTAACAGGCAATTGGAAGGCCCTGACCACAGTAAGTGCTTCACATTTATAAAGGACTTACTGTAGTCTAGCATTGAACCCTTTGTATGGTCTACTAATATACCATCTGGGAAAGTGACTTTAAACAGAAGCAAAACACTTTTTAAAACAACAACAATGCTATAAGAAAACTATATAGCCCATGCTATGATAAATTACTTCTTCAGTAATATTACTAGGTATAAGAATGGTCTTAAACTGAAATTAAAGATTTTAGATGATCACATGGAAAATCCCTGGGGTTAATGTTATAAGTTTAAAGAACTTTATTCATGGAGAGAATACTCCATAGCTATTAAAACATGACAGTATTGCAGGAGTGGTGAAATTTGATTTTGAATTACTTGTCTGTAAATGTCAAATCTTTTTCTGCACTTGACTGTATACTTGTAACATATTTGTCATAAAGCGCTGAAAAATCCACTTTTCTGTTATGGTTTTTGGACAAGCTGGGTAATAAAGACAATTGACTTTGCCAACCCCGTATTAGTTTGAAGCTTTTAAAATTAAGAGTTCAAGAAAACATCCAACATGAGTTGATCAATTGAGAGAATGTGTAACATTGACAATATGTTTTATAAAATAAAACTATTGGCTGAACATGTGGTACTTTTGATTGGAGGCTTTCAAAAGAAGTCTGAAATAATAATTTGATGTGAGTAGTTGCATGGTTGGAAGATCAGTGATTTTTTGCTTATGCGTTTGGTACCGTAAAAAGGACCTGTTCCAGATATATCAACTGTCTATTTTTCCCTATTTTTTAAATAAAGGTTATGTTTGAATTTAGCTATTCCTGAAAATTCCCCAATTTTGAAAAAAAAAAATGCCTTGATTGTTCCTTATTTGTTTGGTGCTGGATATATCTTATAATTAAAAAAAAAACCCAGAAGATCTAGTATCAGACATTTCATCAAAAATAATGTAATCAGTAACAGAATTTCTAGTCATATATTACACAAATTCAGCAACTCATTAGTATTTCTATTAGCAAAGTCTCTGTTGTTATAAATTTGACAAACTTATATATTTTCATATGAGGTATCACTTGCATGTTTCCTTCCATAGGTTTAAACTTTTTATGTCATTTTATAGAGGAATGAAATAAACCAAATAAAAACTCATCATCCATCTCTTTTATTTTTTCAGAAAAGGAAGTAGTACAAATGAAAGGTTTTTAATAATTCATTTGTTAGAATTTAACATGGTGCATGTACACATTAAATGTTTATACATTCATAGGTAACACATTAAATGTCTTTTTCCATTCAAAGATAACATGTGTGAACAAAAAAAAATAAAAAAATACAGATTTCAACAGAAAAGTGTGCAACCTCAGTTGAATGTCCCTCTTCAGGGAGTTTCATTTGCCGATCAGTATGCCTCAAAATAGTGTGGGTGATCACACATATGTCATCAACACATGTAAGGTATGTCACAAAAAGCTATTTATCTAATTCATTCAATATTAGTCTCCATTTAATTGTAATGAGATCTTTCAAAGGTTGATTAGGAATTGAAAAATAGATATGCTTCAAGAACTACTCAGGCATTTCTGTAATCTGAGAAACATGGAATTGGTTGGGTTATGGAAATCTGACAGACACTAGTCTAAAGAGTTCAGATTTGATTGAAACAGCAATGTATTTGATTCAGGCCGAAAAAACAACAACATCTGAACAACAAAATGTATAACAATGAAGTGATTTGATGACATTGTTTCTTTCAACAAAAGGTAGCATCGATATGTATTATTATCTTTACTTTTGTCACATAGTTGTTGAAAAAGGACATGTTAAAAGTGAGAGTAATCTGTAGTTGCATTTATTTCAAGTTTTGTTTGCTATTCATGTATCTTCAGAGTGCTCTTTTCTTATCATGTAAATATTCGTTAATGAAAACTTCATGTGAATGTTTACATACTTGTCAGCGAGTTTTTCTAAACAAACTGGTCACATAAACGCCTTAAAGGCACACTTTATCCGAACACTATATATCCGGTTTCTATTCCACATAAGGAATGCAGGTGCTTCAAAACCATGTCAATGTAATAATGACATTACGCGGTCGTTTAAAGTGTGATGAAGAATCAGAACTGTCCCATCGTGAACAGTGAACAGAAATATTCAACAGAAAAATTGAACTTTAAAGATGATTTACCTCCAAATCCGAAAATCCCCGGGCACCGTAGCGTCCTTAGTTGTCAACAACACTGGCGGTTTCCGGTACTCTCTTATCTCACACGAAACACCCCAAACCTGACCGGAATAGTCGGGCCAACCGAATTTATTCCCTAGTCATAACAACAGACGGGGTTTATTCAATCCAACAACAATAAGATGTTGGTGTTTGTATTCTTTGATCTGATCTGGACCAAATGAGCAGTAAATTGAGCAGTGACTACTGGTAGGATTTTTTCAATAACGTACGTGCATCTTTCAGTTTTCATTTAACACTAACTCTAAGATAGACATGTGTTCTTTTTTTTATTATATACACTTGAAGTATATCTTACATCATTTATGAGAATAGGTACTTGTTCATAGAAGACAAAATGTGAGAGTAAAAACAAAATGTCGTTGAAACAATACAGTGTTTGTATTATTGTTGATATACAATTGAAAGTAGCTATTGTGCGCATAATTAATTCAGGAAGTGTTAATTTATTTGTTTGTGTACTGACAGAGACATAAAATATCTATGTCTCTGGTATATATCATATGCGGTAGATCTTGAAAGTAATGTCACGCTGTTGGATTAAAGTACATGTGAATTCACTGTATACACATTTAAAAAAAATGAAAACGGATCAAATTTTGGTTCCAAATGACTATTCATCAGGGCGTATCATGTAACAGTGGGCCCTAAAGCTGCTGTGCAATTAATAAAAAATAACTTCCAAATTTCCTGACAACTGTGAACACGCATCTTTTAAGCATGCTTGGTATATCACAATTACGTTTAAAGCTCCTATATAAGATCATTTACATCGAATCCCGTAAGTAGCGGGATCTGCCTTGCGACCTTTCATTAATCCCCATTCGGCGCGAGTACTGGTTATGTATCCCGGGAGCAGAATCGAGAGTGATTAATCTAAGTCATAAAAAACTTATACCACAATCAAGGATCTGCGATTGCGTAATGATTAGCGTCGAGGAACAGGAACCGGGGTTCGATCGTCGATGGCGATCATCTATTTTGCCATGGAGTGCCTTTAAGCAAGACACATTTTCTCGCCTAGTACTGGTAGATTGTCAAGGGAGCATGTACCATAACGTTCAAAACTGAGCCCTTACAGAAATGATAAAACAAAAACAAAACAAGATGAAGGCCTGATATATAATGGTGGTCTTTCTGTTTCGTAAATGGAAAAATAAGCACGAAGACACATTGATACTAAAGTAAACTACAAAAAAATGAATTGTAACATAGGCATGTGTTAGCATTGGCGCAGAAATCCCAGCCGCTATTTTGTCACTACGCCACAAGACCTTGCTTGAATATATTTGGCCTATAGGTTTTTTTTTAATGATAGGCCTACCATTTTAAAAATAAGAGCTGAAATGGTATGTTTAACACATCCTTGACATAAATAAGGCTATTCGTTCAAAAAAAAGAGAAGATATCTTGTAATTCTCTCAATGATGTAGTTTAAAGTTCCTAGACGTCATAGAACAGAATTGTACATGTAAAATGTGGATTTGGCTTACCGACTGGATGTTACACCCACTGTATGGTAATTAACTACCCGTATACCCTGTTGTTCTTTCTGTGTAAGTTCTACATGGCCAACCATATGTTATTCCGGCTAGTTCGATGTAAACGCCTCAGTGCAAGAACGTGGATGTTTGCTTTCAGAGTGTTTCCCGAGTATCAGGTGTCTAAAGCTTTACATATATGCAAACTTTATCTAGGTCATGTAGCCTTGTCACTGGATTTGTATAAAGTGAAAAATACGCCTAAAGTTGCTAATATTTAATTGTTTTCTCTGCTGAAATATTAAATAAATGTGTATTCCTATACTTTCGTAAGTTAAAAAAAATATCTTAACGTCCGGGGACTTAAAGGTGCACGAAATGAAAGAACTGTTTGCAAATTCACCTGAACATTTAAATCTGACATGAGATGCACGTGATCGTAGTGTAGGATTAAACGCTGAGCTCGTGGATATATAGTAGGATATTCCGGGTTTAACCTATTGTATTTTTTTTCAATTGTCATTCAGCAGTTTACCTAAATATTAGTGACACTGATTTGTAAGTATTGATAAACATTATTTCCCATGGCAATGTACATATTATTTTGTTAGAAAAGCTAACGATGGTGTAGAGTAAGTGTATAGAAAGTGTCTTCCTGTGATCGGAAGTCAATATCGAGATCAAACATACAAGATGGCGCTAGATTTACCATGTACATAGATGGAAGAGTCGGCTATTCCAAGAGTTGCACTAAGGTGGATACCAATTGGTCGGCAAGACCCAAAGGCAGGCCCAAAGCAACCTGGCTTAGGTCAGTTGAGAAGGAGATGGACTGGAGCTTGGGAGAAGTTCAGACATGGGCGCAGGACCCGCTTAATTGACTAACTCTCGTTACCGTTTTATGTGCAAATCAGTCCGATGAGGACTATATAGATAGATAGATGGCAGAGAAATACTGGGATTTCTCAGTGAATTCTTTTTCCATTTAGTCGCAGCGAATATCATCAATAATGATGATATCATATTGTCACTAGTGACGATATTATTTTGATGGAACTACTTTTTACCAATTTCAAGCTTTGGCTCAATCAAACCGCTCGGATATTTCCATGAGCTGAGAAATACACCTCAAATATAAGTGTAGGGTTATAATTTTTCGGGTAAATCGGCCCCGGCGTATAACACATTTTCTAAGCATGCACGTTAAGCAGTTCAATGTGTATGGAAGTGTTGGACATCCTTTTAAATAATTTTTATCGGTAACTTATACAAAATGGCGACCTTATAAGTTGTCACATATAAAGTTGTTTCCTTAAACAAATTAAACGACTTTTTAGATTTCACATTAAAGATCAAGTTTTGAAAATGAAAGTGAAGTGACGTCATTCCGCGGGAAACAATATGGCGCCATCCCTTTTATTTCAGAGGTGTTTTTATTGGATAAATCCGACTGGCTTTGGCTTACATGACTGAAGCAAAACTCATTTATACCAATGATTGACCTATTGAGGGCGGTGACATCCTATCACCTCTCACAATTTTTGATTTTGTTCAATGGGAGAACGATCCTTGATATGTAAAAAATAAAATAAACTGAATAATTAATTTCATTCGATTGATATAAAAAAAAAATATAATATTATATATTTATCACTCAAATGAGGCAATGTCAAGTAAAGAACTTGTTCTTAAATCTCTTTTTTTCTACCTGATAACACCCCATGCGAGCGCAATGGGTTGTTTTTATATCAATCGACTGCAGTTGATTATCTTTTACATATTCGTATTTGGTATTGCCTGATGTGATAAAAGAATAAAATGCTCATAGAGAATCGTGTATCTTCTCGGTACCAAGTATTCTATAAGATTTTAACTATTATAGTGCTGGAACCGACTTCATACTTATGCAAACAGGTTATATCCATGCCTGGCCTGTGATCTAACCTAGCTGCTTTATTGAGTATCTTTCCTCAACACAATTAATCAGGTGTTAGAGGGTTTAGAAAGCATACGACCCAAAAATCTATTTTTATGAAATAACCCAGCATTCTAATGGTTGAAGTATGTGCGTCATAGTGAAATATTATGGAGGAAGGGACAAATGGATGAAATGTTGATTGTAATAGAAAAAAGTTTAAACCACGTTTTCAATGCGACGTTTATTCCAGTGTACAGACAAAATATTCAAAACGAACAAGCAGAGATATATTTCCTTGCGTAATCAAATGGCTACAATAAATTCTGAACACACAATAAAAATGAATTGTTTCAGATACATTATGTATATGGCACAGCATAAGTTATGGCAAGTCTATCTAGATACTATTCAATGACAGTTAATGTCTGAACTGAATTTACAAACAATGAGATGAGGTAATAATCGGATGACCAAGTTTCTATTTTCTAATAGATTCATAAGCAAACATGTATTGTACAGGTATGATTAATTAATACGTTGTCGTAAAAGTGCAATACTATTTTTGTCGTTAAACTAAAACTTATATTTAAAAATCTTATTATCTCGTTAATATCGTGTGTTATGAGATTTGCTTGATGAATAAACGGTATTATAATAGTTTCAAACACATTTTGATGGTATTAACATGTGTTACTTCCGGTCGTAGTACCCAAAAGTAGTCCCATTTAGAAATTTTGAGTTTCGACTTCTGGTGCATAGTTTTGCTAGTAAAAGATGAGCTGGTAGAACACTGATGTGTTTCCTGTATAGATTATAGTTCTGCAATGCTCCCAAAGTTTGTTTTGATTGCTTATTGCAGGACTAATTGTTTGGGATGTATGAACACAAATGCCGGTACCTCGGCTAGATTTGACAGCTAGTGCACTGATTTTCGGTCGGTACTAATACACTTTGCTCCGTAGAAAAAAATGAGACGATTGGGGTGTCCATTTTATTACAGTTTCTGAGAGTTAAATGGCCAAACATTACGTTTCTGTATATAGCTAAGCGTAAAAAACACTATTCTTCCCTCAGCAGATTCTTGAAAATGCCTGATTTAACATTGGAGTCAATGGGAATTCAAGATCTCAAAAGTAACAGGTGTATGACCTAATGTATTTATGTATTCTCTTCCTGGTCTTATATTCGATTGAGACGATTGAAGATGAAGTACACATATCATTCATAACGAAGACCTTAAAACAGTCTCATCAACATCTGAAAACAGGTCTTATTAGGTATTTGTTAACAATTACTGTACCTCTATAAGCAGTCTCCTGGTTGGTATTGTGGAAAAAACTTTCATATCCAGCAAATGGTTGTACATGTATAATGATTCCGCAGTATTTAGGTTCAAACCCATTCATTTTCAAACCCAAAAGGTGATTCTTTTATAGAAAGACTTGCTTTTGAGATGGCCTCTACTTTTAACTGTACACATATACAGCCTTAATTAAGTCTTATTTCTGGGTGAGGCGATGATAGGTGAAATACAAATATTCCGACTTGTCCAATGCTTTTTCGATGTCGTCAAAGTTGAACTCGATTTCGCCCTGTACTTTGTCTTGTGCGCCCTCTGCTGGTTTGGTCTCCCCTTGTTTGTGTGCCGCATGCGCAGATTCCTCCGCCTCCTGCTGATCCCTGGCATTCATCTGATGGAACAACTCGACGGTAAACAGGTCACCTGGACGAAAATAGTTCCAAAATATTGATCAATTCATTACTTATTAAAAAGATATGAAACAAATCATTAATAAAACATCTATTGTACATGCTTTCCGCCTTCCTTAGACGCTGGTTGAAAGTATTGTAAGAAAAGTCAAATTGCTGGTAAACATGTCGCATGCACAAATAAATTACAAATACGAAATACATTTTGGTCGACAGTGGTACAGAGGTAAGCGTCGGCCTCTTGTTCTGAGGGTCCGGGTTCGAATCCCCGTTAGGCGAGGTGAAAGTTGCATTGACTAACCCACAAATCGGCGCAGGTACCGGTTTTAAACCAAGGAAGCCAGTCATCGATAGTGACATTGAACAAGCTTCTGATTTATGTATCAATGTAAAAACTAATATGTAAATAGGTAAATAAGGGTCAAATGTTCTCTCATGTGGTATCGGTAGAAGGTTGTCTCCCGGCTGAGTAACGCTACAGAAGGTCGATGGTTTGGCTTCATCGAGAATAGCACCATCCTCCATTAGTAATTAATAGTTTTACCACAATATAAAGCTTTATTTGTAGTACAAATGCCAGAGATGCGCACGTTGTGAAATCCTGTACCGACATGAACAACACAAAACCCAACACAACAAACAATTTCGAAAATGTCTGAGGGTGCTTTAGAGGATTTAAATCATTGTGGAAAATACAACTGCTCTTACGTTTTATTTGCATGTATGAACTTATAAGAGGCTTATATTTCCGAATAGAGTAAGTGTTAACATCAGTTTGTATTGAAAAAAAATCAATTTGGCAGGCTTTCTATATAAAGATAAAGAAAAAAGAAAAAAATGCAAGGCGGAGAGGGGTGCGAAATGTTCCAATAAACAAATGTCAAATAAATGTATAGTTTTGTCATCAAACTATACGTGTTTACGAGTGTAAAAACTAACAAAGACATATATCACGATTAACAATTTAAACACAACATAAAGAAGTATACTGGTGTTGCTAGGGCTATACAGTTTACTCACCGCACATATCTGTCAGTTCTTTGACATTCAATGGATGGGGTGGTCCTACAAATAGACAATCAATGCGAATAAGTAAACAATGAAATACGATAAAACATTAACGAAGTGGGTACTGCAATATGATAGAGTCTGTATATCAATCAATTAGATCCTATCATTTGAACGTAAAATGTCTAAAACATAGCCTACACATTCAGAGAATGGCATGCTTTATGGTTCCAAAATTATTCCGGACAATTATTCACAACGGGTGTTTGCAGAGTTGTCCCAATAATTTTTATTTGTTTGAATTGTTTTCTTACTTTTTCTCAAATGCTATTTGCCGATAAACTCCCTTGGAGAGATGCAGTTCATGTTTCCAACCATAAATAAGATTTTAACTTCCTTCCATACAAAACAACAACAAAATCTAGGCATTTGTGAGTACAGTTTAATTTAGAACTACATCGTTAAATCCATGTATTTCTTAATAATAGTTTAACAAGTGCTTGTATTGAGAACACAGTTTCTGCCATATACTCGCTCAGGAGGCTTGCAATTACATGTCAGTTAAACTACATGTACATGTATTTTAACATTATTCAATCTAGAATTCTGATTTAGTTGAACTAGTCGGGGAATCACATGACCAATGTTTACGATCTTATGGCCGAACATGATGGCCGCCCTCAGGTATTTTTGCTTTCTTCTTCTACTTTTGCCAATGATAGCCACATTGTGTACCCTGCTTGAGTTAACCATTCTTGTGGTATATGATAATTCAGGTTTTATAACACTCAGCAGAAAAAGTCGCAGACGAAGACCGACTTTTTTTTGACACAATTCTCATGATTAACATGTCTGAAAACTGACTAAAACAATGATATTTCTTCACAAATTTTCACACCAGTATCGTTCTCGCTATGAAAATAAAAAGTTTAAATAAAATGTTTCCATACTTGGACAAACATGTTGAAAGTTGATACCAATCAAAAGCCTTGATACTTACCAGGCCAAACTGATTTGTCGTAGTCTGCCCCATTGACGAAATAGACTGTGTCCGGGGTCATAAGGGACTTGATAAGTTTAAAATATCTGAAATGTAGAAAATGACTTATCAAATTAAAAGGCAACTTGTGAAAGACTTATCATTGTCTTGTATTGATTATTGAAAATGTAAAGACAATTGATATGAGGACAGGACCATATATTAGGCATGTTTTACTTACATTTTCAGTCATCATTTAAAGGACTACCAGTTAATGGTATTGTCTTAGCCATTCATATTTTAACAACATAAGGAGCTTTGTGATATTTTCCTTTTAAAGGAGTTGACTGCTTAGCCTGTGAAAAGCATGTATTTGTTTTAATCGGTCGCTAGATCCTAGTTTGAAATTTGCATATATTCTCATGTGCTCATACATCATTTCCGTGGCAACTAACAGAGCAGAAACAGTTAGCTTACAACATCTTAAAGTACAGTATTTTGTTCCTTTACGAAATTAATCTGATGTGTTGGAAAAAATTCGTATGGCGACAAATGTTGAACAGAAGACATGACTTTTTACGCTGCATGTTATGCTATTTTGTTTAAACATTTGGGGATCAACTTCTATTTATCTATTTAATCATCACGATGAATTGTTTCTGCTTGAACATTCTGCCACATTGGTCTACGACCTTCTGATGTCAATTTGAACAAACTATTAAACTAACAACCCTTATATAGTGCTGGAATCGACTTCATGCTAATTTTAACAGGTTAGATCACAGGCCAGCCGCAAAATAAATTGGCGGCTGACCTGTGATCTAACCTGTTTGCAACTCTATGTATCTTTCGTCACCGAAATTAAATGGATATTGATGTTTTTTGATAGCAGACGACACAAACATCATTTTTTAGAAAATTACCTAGAATTCTTAGGGTTAAACTTGGCCATCACTCCGTAATGAGCCAGCGTGCATACTGCTTGTGTAATCCCTATGACCATACTGCGGGCATGATTACTTCCCTTTGCTACTCTACAGGACAGTACAATGTCACCCCAATCTTGACACATCATATCTATCAGGTTCATCCAATAAAGACACCCGAATAGTTTCAATTGACATATCCACCATATCTGAACACGTCAGGTTTATCCAATGAAAACGCACATGCATTTCTCAGCTCACGGAAATACCCGATGTGTTCCGATTGCATATCCCCCATGGACGCCGGAAAAGGGAAATCACTGCGTATGAGAATGCCCTATGGTATGGCTGCCTCTTCTCCAGACGAGATTGTACTGTGTATATTTACCTTGGTCGGTCATCCTTGTTGATCACACTCAATGCACCAGAATCCCAGATCATGTCGAACTTTCCTACCAAATCCCTGACAGAAAAATTCAAACTTATTACGAATGGATATAACATGCATTTTCTCTTGACAGTTAGCAAGGAGGACATAATAGAATGCTGTTACGGAATAAACAGATTTAACAGTTCACTATTACTGCACATGAGTTTGATATATTCTTACCAAAGAGTTATGAATAGGACTAAGAAGCAAAGCAATTAACTAGCTTTCAGTAATCATATAAATCGTTGCCGTAATTTTATCCTTAGATAAAAAGAAAAAAAATATCAAAATCCCTTTCTGTGAGAATATCCCTTTACATTGTGTCTTATAATGTAAATGTTGGGGTAAATGATTCATGAATGTGGGTGAGATGCATAGGCGTAGGAGCGTTTTCAACATTGGGGGGGCCAACTTCAGATGAGGACCGGTCTAAGAATAAATATTTCTAAACTTTCTAATGACTAATCATGCGTCTACAAATTCAATATCATTAAATGAATTAAAAGAAAGGGTATGAAATGTGTATCTTAGTTAAGACAAAATAACCAAAAGAAAAAGAAATTAGGATTAACCAGTTTTCGATCTCACGCGGATAGCGTATTGTTTTGATATTTACTAAAAGTGACAACCACCTTGCTGTCACAGCCACGAGTTCGTCTCCTATTACGAGTTAAAAATGAGTCTATATTCAAATACAATACAGGGTCTGACTGCTTAGAGTATGTTTTGCATTACTGTTTTCGTTAGACGAAACTACTTTCCGTGAGCTGAGATTTCATTGGATAAACCTGATGTATTCAGATTGCTTTTTTCGATGATGACGTCAAAATGATTTGGTTATTGTTCGTAACAAAAGGCGAATTGGTATTAAATAAAGTACAAAATACACTTTTATATTAATTATGCTGTTAAATTTCATTTCTTTCATTTTTTCTTTCCAAAAATCTTCATCTTCCATTGTGAATATTGGGGGGGGCCAAAGTATACTCTGGCCCCCCCAGTCTGGATATTGGGGGGGGGGGGCCGGGCCCCCCTGGCCCCCCCGGCTCCTACGCCTATGAGATGATATCAATCATTTATAAGATGTCTCGCTAAATGTGTGTCACTGACTGATAAGTGGTAGTCAGAATGATTAATAACCTAACATGAATTGTGTTTGACTTACCTCGTTATGTTAAAGACGTCTGAGGCGTACAGCTGTATTCTTTTATCTTTTGTCTGTAATAGAATTTCCAGCAAATGAGATAGACATTTTTGTTAAAAACAAATGATAGTCAGGCTTCCGTTTTGATTTTGTGACATTTGACTTACACCTGGCACCCCTGATTGTTTTATTTATGAGATTGTCTTTGGCCGTGGCAATACTAACTAGCCTGGTATTGGTGAATTAGGATACATGAATTAGTGAGCGGCCACTGTGATATAGCTAAAAATAAATGGTACTAAGACCAAAGGAAACCCAAATCCAACAGTATTCTGCATGTTTTAGTGTTTAGGAACATGCTCTATACGTGTTACCTAGGTTTGCAATAGTGATATTTTTGAAACTCACGCTCATTAAACCCAAATAAAACCGAATCTAATATCATTTGCCCTTGTTTTTTCACTAGGAACTTACTCGATACCGGTTACCCACATGTGGACGGCTGATATATTTGGAACCTAACACCGATCAAATCAAAATAAAACCAAAACAAACAGCAGTCTGCACTTTAAAACAATTTAGCGTCAACTACCAAATCCTAGATAATGCACATGTTTAACCCACTCCTACATCTGATGCAAAAATTACCGCTGAAAATGATACAACGCAAAAACTTAAGTAGTTCTACACATTCAACACTCCTGGGAACCGAGCATTGTTATTATATAATAACATATTATATATCAACATCAAAATCAACATGACATAGTTTCATTTGTTTATTTTTTAAAGAGAATGATTGCGGAGAATAACTGAGAAGTGGTGATATCCCATTTTACATTATCAAAATACAGATGTTTAAACGAAAGCAATATTCCCACTTAAAGGCACACAAAAGGAGATAAGTACATATAAATTACTGAAAAAATATATGGAGTTCTTTAATTATGTTCATAAAAGTCATGAAAATTAATTTACACATGCATTTAGAACCTATTAAAAAGACTCCTGTAACATAAGCTATTATGTGGTTGAAATATAGTTGTCTCCAATTCAATCATGTTTATCAACAACCTATTTGTTTACCTATTCAAAATAACGAAATCTGATTGGTCGGTTCAAATATTTGTGTATCAACTGTCAAGGTCAGAGGTGAAGAATGATGCAATTTGAATTATCAAACTTGCTAAACTGTGATATTTTCTGGTTGACTTCTTTGTTCAAGTTTTGCTGATGGGGTTTTTGGGTGATAACTAATTGAATCTGATCAAAACTTTACCAAATAAAATAGTTTGATATAACATTAATCTCCTTGTATGTGCCTTTAAATTGAACCGATTTACAGCTATACCTTTACTAGTAATATGCACGTTAACTTGCAATGACGATACAACTTTTACACCGAAAGAACCAAAAGAAATCGGATTCCAACAGTATTCTGCAAACGTTTTACTTCAGGTATTGTAAGAGGCAAGTGGTCCAGGTGTGGTCAAAGGCCCACGCACAAAGTTTGCTTACGCATCATGACCAGTGTACTACGCCACGTTTCTCCTTTAACGTGACCTTCAAAACCGCGAAGATCAATACGAGTTCGATTACAGAAGGCTAGAAGCAAGTACAGGTTTCAAATTTGTTCATTTTCAAGCGTTTTCATGTTATTGTGTGAATTTCTTATGTTGGTGTAGTATGTTCCGCTTAAATACTGTATTGTTCAATGGTTACTATATGCGATTAAGATAGAAACAATTAAAGATATAATAATAGCGGTGTATACTTACTCTATACAGGTTGCCTACATTTGGAATGGCCTCGACTTCCGGGTCTATTTTATGTTCCTTGAAAAAATCGGAGCACGCCTTTTCAGATATCTCTACGCCCACTACAGTGTGCCCTTTATTATATAACCTGCAATAGGCAAGAAATAGAAACGGATGTACATTGTATTATTAGGAACAACATGTGTCCCATCTGCTCAGAACATAAAACAGTGAATGAAAGTTCAAAATGCAGGTTTTGTATAAGTTATAAATAAGACTTTCCTCGGGGGTTGGTGATATTTAAACACTAAAAACATGTGGAGTTTAAATACGCTAAAAACAATTATTTCAATCAGTGCTACTGGTATCAGATATTTTTACAGAAACTCGGTTCCCATTTTCATATTTGGAAAATCTAGAATGTTCCATGGAATTGTTAAAAGGCCATGCGCGGCACCCACTCGTCAGACTGTTCTCTGATGTTATGGAAAATGCATTGTTTCTTCTATTTCTAAAATTCAGTGAAAGAAACGATTCATTTACTTAATTTCCTAGATAAAGCAATGTTTTCAATTTGCAAGATCGTCTTCTTTACTTATTGTAGCACACAAGAAACATTAGAATACATTCATTGGGACTGATTCACCTACTTATTAAATCTATGATATTCATGTATATATCAAATTTGCTATGTAGCTATTTACGTTTTTCAAATCTTGTAAATGTTACATGTTTAATCTTTGAATAAATAAGAGACTACTCTCTGATGATATGGGGAATGCATTGTTTCTTCTTTTTCTAAAATTCAGACATGGAGACAGTTCTCAGCGAAATAAGCTAATAACCCCTTAATAAGAAGAAAAGAGACAGGCCACCACGCAACTACTGTGCCCAACAATTTTCCATTTTCAAACTGACTAGTGATTTATATCCTTCTCATCTTTCCTTTTTCTACAATAGTACATTATGTTAATTCCTCTTTCATTGGCTGTTAATGATAGAGTTCCATTTACAAAGCACCTGTGTCTGGAGGAAAGGCCAGTTGTATGAATAAAAAAGGTGTATTTTGGACCATCCAAGATTGAAAGCAACGGTTGGCCTTAGGGGTAATACAAAAAGCATGTCCAATCATTAATGATACTCAAAGAAACCATTGTGACAAAAGGACATTATTTTGACATTGCTTAAAAGTGTTTTAAATGGAGTAATAATGAAGTAAGGCATACATCTCGCTCGAATACAGGTACGTGTGTAACTTACCAATTGATGTCTTCTGTCTTTCCACAGAGCGGCAGGAACACGTTGCATGTTTTACCGGCAAAAATCTTCTCCTCGTTTTTTACCAGAACCCTACAAAAGAAACAGCATTCAATTAAATAACATCTAAAATAGCAAGGAGGGCTCGGATTAATGAGTGGTGATCACCTAATTAGAAAATACATGTGGAACACATTAAAATACTGCCATTTATGCAATGTAAACAACGTGAACATTCAAGATGGAACATTTCGAACAAACAGAAAAAAAACCCAAACAAATGAACAAACAGACAGACGTACTCATCCGGTTCCGGGAAGTGGAATGGTGCATCGTCTTTTCCCCAGTGGACTATCCACTCTTCGTACTTCATGTGCCCGGATTTCTGGGTCCCGGGAGTCATTGTCGTCTGCAATAGGAAAAATAATATTTACCCTTGTGATAAAAGCTTTCACAGATGTCCATTGACAATTCTACAGTTTCCATTGAGTTCTTTATCATGCATTATTTGAAGAAAAAGTATGATTACATCAGCTCAGTAAATCTTTTTGTGCTTGTATTTGTTTAAGATTTTACAGCTCTTTTTTCATACGTTTTTTGAAAATGACAAAATCGTATAGTGTTGGTATTCATTCGAACTTTATAGGATCTTGCCCATGTATTATTGAAAAATTAAAATAAAAAAAGGTAATCAGTAAATTCTATTGTGTTCGTATTCATGCGAAATGTTACGGTTCTTTTCCATGCATTATTAGAATATATTATTGAATTTACTCAGTAAATCATATTGTGTAGGTATTTATTCGAACTTTTACGATTCTTTTCCATGCATTATTTGAAAAAAAAATGAATAAATGTACTCCGTAAATCGAATTGTGTTGGCATTTGTCTTCACTTTTCAGGTGAAACGATTCTAATGAGTACCATGAAACAAAATGATGAGACATTCGGAACACCTCGGCCATTTCTTAAAATATCTACCGACTTGTTACGGGGATTGCCGAGTAGATACGATTGATGATGAGAGGAAACAAAAATACTTTCGGATCACTTCCGCAGAAGTCGTGATCGACTACACTTCGAAATGATGCAGAGTCATCTTGATTTACATCTCATTATTGCGCAATCATAAAAACTTCGCTTCGTAAAATTGAAATACCACTTAATCATAGAGTTATAAGAGATGACTTTCAACATCAGAAGATTAAAGATTTAAAAAAAAAAAGCACACACACACATACAAACACACTTCATTAAAAAACAAAAGAAATGGTCACTTTAGAAAAAGGATAAAAGGAAATGAAGTACACAACAAAAACAGCAACGCTATCGCAAGTAAGCATTATACAATTGTATGTTCTAGTAGTAATGAGCAATGCTATCGCAAGTAAGCATTATACAATTGTATGTTCTAGTAGTAATGAGCAATGCTATCGCAAGTAAGCATTATAAAATTGTATGTTCTAGTAGTAATGAGCAATGCTATCGCAAGTAAGCATTATACAATTGTATGTTCTAGAAGTAATGAGCAATGCTATCGCAAGTAAGCATTATACAATTGTATGTTCTAGTAGTAATGAGCAATGCTATCGCAAGTAAGCATTATACAATTGTATGTTCTAGTAGTAATGAGCAATGCTATCGCAAGTAAGCATTATAAAATTGTATGTTCTAGTAGTAATGAGCAATGCTATCGCAAGTAAGTATTATACAATTGTATGTTCTAGTAGAAATGAGCAATGCTATCGCAAGTAAGTATTATACAATTGTATGTTCTATTAGAAATGAGCAATGCTATCGCAAGTAAGCATTATACAATTGTATGTTCTAGTAGTAATGAGCAATACTATCGCAAGTAAGCATTATACAATTGTATGTTCTAGTAGTAATGAGCAACGCTATCGCAAGTAAGCATTATACAATTGTATGTTCTAGTAGTAATGAGCAATACTATCGCAAGTAAGCATTGTACAATTGTATGTTCTAGTAGCAATGAGCAATGCTATCGCAAGTAAGCATTATACAATTGTATGTTCTAGTAGTAATGAGCAATGCTATCGCAAGTAAGCATTATACAATTGTATGTTCTAGTAGTAATGAGCAATGCTATCGCAAGTAAGCATTATAAAATTGTATGTTCTAGTAGTAATGAGCAATGCTATCGCAAGTAAGCATTATACAATTGTATGTTCTAGTAGTAATGAGCAATGCTATCGCAAGTAAGCATTATAAAATTGTATGTTCTAGTAGTAATGAGCAATACTATCGCAAGTAAGCATTATACAATTGTATGTTCTAGTAGTAATGAGCAATGCTATCGCAAGTAAGCATTATACAATTGTATGTTCTAGTAGTAATGAGCAATGCTATCGCAAGTAAGCATTATACAATTGTATGTTCTAGTAGAAATGAGCAATACTATCACAAGGAAGCATTATACAATTGTATGTTCTAGTAGTAATGAGCAATGCTATCGCAAGTAAGCATTATACAATTGTATGTTCTAGTAGTAATGAGCAATGCTATCGCAAGTAAGCATAATATAATTGTATGTTCTAGTAGTAATGAGCAATGCTATCGCAAGTAAGCATTATACAATTGTATGTTCTAGTAGTAATGAGCAATGTTATCACAAGTAAGCATTATACAATTGTATGTTCTAGTAGTAATGAGCAATACTATCGCAAGTAAGCATAATATAATTGTATGTTCTAGTAGTAATGAGCAATGCTATCGCAAGTAAGCATTATACAATTGTATGTTCTATTAGTAATGAGCAATGCTATCGCAAGTAAGCATTATACAATTGTATGTTCTAGTAGTAATGAGCAATGCTATCGCAAGTAAGCATTATACAATTGTATGTTCTAGTAGTAATGAGCAATGCTATCGCAAGGAAGCATTATACAATTGTATGTTCTAGTATTAATGAGCAATGCTATCGCAAGTAAGCATAATACAATTGTATGTTCTAGTAGGAATGATATAAGTATAGAAGCGATACATAACAATAGTTGACAAATTTAAAAGTAAAAAAACATAATCTATATTAAAAAAGTAATAATAATAAAGTAATACTATCTGGTGAGATGTTACCTTAATCAACAATCATTAAGTCAGTGAATTTGGTATTATTTTAAATAAATTAGCTTTATGGTTAAAACACATAGGTCTGTAATATTTTAAAACATGAGAACTACATTGAATCTTCCGTCTGAAATAGGTTGCAGAAGTGAAGGAATTCTTCTTCGCGCCCACTCATTATTTGCCCTTAGAATGCTGGGTAATTTTCTAAAATTTGACTTTGATGTCGTTTGTAATCCAAAACCTTAAATATTTGCTTACTATTGTTGAGAAAAGATGCCCAGAGTGGCAAACATGTTAGATCACAAGCCAGCCGCATATTTACTTGGCGGCTAGCCTGGATTTTTCATGTTTGCATAAGCATGAAGTCGGCTCCAGCACTTTAAGGGTTTAAAGCTCAGGTAGAGAAAATGGCTTCCATACTTCTATTGGATTTTGTGACTGGTCGAAAACAAATACAACTATAGGAGATAATTAAAACTCTCGAATGGTATTCTTTGTTCGTGTTACTGATTTAAAACATTTACTCATTTGGACAAATTGTCCATTGTAAACAATATCTCTTGTTCTACTGATTATGATACTCTCTCAAATGCATTTTACAGACTGTTCAAAATGATAGTCATGCACATTTACAGGTATGTAAAGAGAAAAGAATTAATCAATAAGCTACAAGACTTGTTTCCTTGGCAACCTTCCTTCGTAACAGTAGATTTAAGATAATATTACAAATTTTAGATAATTTCCGATGGTAAACAATTTTCGTAAAGGAGATGACGTTTTAACACACACGATACTATCAGACAATGCGACACAAGAAAGATCTGTTAATGGTGAACGAATTCCCCTTTTTTTACGTTGAGTCTTGTTTGCATTAGCAAGTTACATGTATCTTTTCATGGACATGGACATTCTCTTTTCATTTTCCATCGTCACATTGATGGTTGGTTGAAATGTCGTCTGCTGCAAATTGATACAGAAGAAAACGTTTGAATTAAACACACCTTAGGTTGGAACGTTATGTCAATTCGATATATATATGCCACCCTATTCACAATAAGAGTTTCGTGTTTGTCTTGTCTAGTCTTGTGGGTTAAATCGCATCATTGATGTCGCGGTCGAAATTAAAAAAGCCAGAACCATCGAAACTTAAAGGCCCATTAAAGGAGTCAAATGCTATATCAAACTATATTATTTGGTAAACTTTTGGACAGATTCAAATAGTTATCACCAGAAAACACCATCATCACAGCTTAAATGCGAAAGTAAACCAGAAATAACCCAGATTAGCAAGTTTTTTTAATTCAGATTTCCTGATTCTTCACCTCTGACCATGACAGTTGATACACACATTTTTGAACCGACCAATCAAAGTTCGTTATTTTGAATATGTAAACAAAAGGTTGTTGATGAACATGATTGAATTGGATACAACTATATTTCAGGCACAACATAACTTATTCTAAATGAGTCTCATTAATAGGGTCTCAATGCAGTCCTAAACTAATTCTCATGACTCTTATGAACATAATAAAAGAACTCCATATATTTTTTCAGTAAATTATTTATACTTCTCTCCTTTGATGTGCCTTTAAAGGTTCATGTACACAGGAGATAAGATTTCAAAGCCAAAAATAAAACGTTGTTGAAGAAATACAGTTTTTGTAAAGTTGTTTGATAAACCACAAAAAGAAGCCATTGAAAGCATAATTAATTTAGGAAGCACAAATTTGTCTAAGTATATACAGTTTATATGTGGCAGATCTCAAAAGCGTTGCCACGCTTTTGAATTAAAATACATGTTAATTCACAGTTAAAACACTTAAGAGATATAAACGATCTAAGTTTGCGTCAAATGACTATTCTTTGGTGTGTATCATATGACAGTTCTTATGTTGTGCAGCTTTGGAGAATTGAATTTTTAACCGTTATAGTGCTGGAACCGACTTCATGCTGATACAAACAGGTTAGCTCCAGGTAATATGTCGGCTGGCCTGTGATCTAACCTTTTTGCTACTCTGAGTATCTTTCCTCAACAAACGTAAGCAAATATTTAAGGTTTTGGAACGCAGAACACACACAAATCTATTTTTAGAAAATAATCCAGCATTCTAAGATTTAACTTCTAAATGTAAATAAGTCTGTGAGACTATGAACAACAACCTTATAAACTCAAAGTAACGGCAGAAGACTGTCCTAAATTGAAAGAGTTTGCAGACGACATTTCAAAATGTGATGAAATTAAAAATAGTATTCTGATAGGGCAGAAAACATCGTTGAGAGCAATTTCTTCTTTTCCCACAATTTTTTCCAGAGTCGTCTGCAACAAACTAGTCAAATGTCGTTATTGTTTGGCAATTGGTTAAATAAGCACTAGAGCATGGACGCCCTAATCGGAACATGAACCAGTGTAATATGAAACCGGATATTAACGTCTGCATCATTTCAATAGAATAGCTCAAACAAAAAGTTAGGTCATGTAAAAAAACAAGTTTATATTATTCGTAAAAGGTCAAGGTCACACATAAATAAAAGTGCTCTGTACTCTGGTAGGGATTGCTGTAAAGAGCATTCGTTTGCACTCATTTACTTGAACACGACTCTGAATAAATCCGTTCAAACTATTAAGCGCGCTCTCGTATTTCAATGATGGTACCCTTACTTAATTACATACAATGCAGGATACCAGTCAATGAGCTCAATGAGTCACTGAACAGCACTCATTTTGAGTATAATAGTACATTTTCCCTAGATGAACTATTAGTTCAAGGCTAGGAACGATGAAATAAATGATCGCCTTCGGGGATGTTGTTTTATACACAGCATATACAAGTCACATCGCCTTTATTGAACGTTTATAGAGCTTAAACCGACTTCATGCTTTTAAGCAAACAGGTTGGATCTAGGACAGTCGCCAAGTACATTGGCATTAAACCGAATAGTTCCGGCCCGACCGATGTATACCGAGAACGGCCGAAGAAATCCGATGAAAGAATACGTTTCAAAATGGCGGATTATGGGTATTCGACCTTAATGCGTTCTTTATCTAAATAGCCTCAGAACAAACAACCTTTCATACATAAAACAAGTTTGGATGTACGTATAAAGTAATATACCAGTACAAAACAAGCGAAAGGTGTCTTGCCGAAGGACACGCATAATTGACATAATCGACTGCTTTTGGGACTCGAACACGAGTTGATCTGTCTCAAATTAATACCCCCTACGCGGTCGGATTGCTGTCTGAGATATAGGGTTCCGCCACAGAGACCAAGAATGAATAAAATATATGCAAACGTACCTGGTAAAATGTGTAATATCTTATTTCCACAACACACTATGGCTAAACAAAAATAAACCTATACCGCTAAAACCTAGAGCTACAGTGTGTTTACGGGTCATAAATTATTGCTTTGTATGCCTATTCGTTTAAATTGCTGATTCGCCGTTAATAGGTTTAACCGTTGAACAAAATCGACATCCGCTTAAACTGTATTAACAGCGTTTTCAACAATTATCTTATAGTATTCGACTTTTCAATTAATCTACAAGTACAGGGCTAGAAAGAAGCGTCTTGCTTATGACCCATTATGTGTAATAAAAAATCGTAATATCCACATGTTGGTTTTTTTTTTAATATCTAGGCTCAATGTATGTTAACTAGATTTCGTTTAAACGGTGGCTAAGGAAACATTGGTACAAAAGCAAAGTTTTCTCGTGACGAGATGGGCCTCGTCTGGCCGCCTCTATACATGCTTTTGAATGTTACAGTGCCGATATAAGTAAGTAAGTAATGATTGTTCAGATTGCTCCAGATGTTGATGTTTTATTTTGTTTCTATTGCAATTAACAGCACTGATTATGCGAGTAAATACATTGAGACGTTTGGAAATTATTATGGTAAACGAAAGGAATCGTCGCTATGTATAATAAGATAGTCACCTTTTCAATCAACATTCTTTCTCTTGCAGGACAAAAAATTGAATTTCATTTTACTTCAATTGTCGTCAAATAAGCAAAGTATTTCAATATCGGAATAGAACAGGAGATATTTTTATTTAGACGTCATCTATAACATAGGCCTATATAAAATACGAACTGACGTCAACGTGACTAAAGTATACTGTGATTGTAACGATCAAATCGTTTTGAAGTACGCATGTTAGATAAATTTGAAAATCTCCCATACGAGAAAAATGCTATATCCTACTAAAATGTATAATTCAACAGTACTTTGTTTAGAAGTGTCGTATGCATTTTCCTTTAATAGTGTAAGAAAGAAATAATGACAACAACAATGATAAAGCTGCCTCGTGGTTATTGTTAAGATCTTGAAATCGCATGGTCACTCCCCGCGCATGTATTCAAAACCCATTGGTGGCATATAATTTTTCGCGAGAGGTTGTTTCCTGAATGAGTTGCAGAATGCCGATGGTTCTACCCGGCTTGACCGGAAGTACTACCGTATTCTGGCCAACCGAATATTAGCCACAACTCGTAACGACATCGTATCTTGGCTTGACCAGCCCTTATGGGCAGTTAAGTTTGGGGTCTTGCTCTATCATTACGAGCCAGACATCACACCATATACAGTGATGTCTCGTTAATCCGAACATGTTCGTTCGAAACAAAATGTCCGGTTTACCGAATAATCCGGACTAACGAAGCAGAGCATGTTCTAATACACATTCAGACATATCCGGTCTGTATGCACGTGTATACTTATAACCCTTTAGCAAACGCCGAATTGTCGACCGTCCTAAATTGAAAGAGTTTACAGACGACATTATATCAAAACGTGATAAAATTCAAAGACAATCTTCTGATATGGCAGAAAACATTGTGGGAAAAGGAGAAATTGCTCGTCACGAGCAATTTCTCCTTTACCCACAATGTTTTCAAAAGTCGTCTGCAACAAACTGGTCAAATAATTCCGTTCCCTTAAAATTTCTTCGGATTGCGAGACATCCGGATAATCGGGGTCCGGATAAACGAGGCTTCACTGTATTAATGATATCATTTATTATGCTGACGCACTGTAAACCCCATATAACTAGATATCTGAAATAAGAATTAAAAGATAAAAGTACACGCGTACCTGTATTGAAGTCCTCTCCGCAATAGTTCGTCAACACGAGTGTTATGTGGCCTATACGCTCAAAAATAGTTATCAGACAATCTCTTATGTTCACGGATCAACTGTTCGTTATTTTTTCCATACCTCGTTCATTGCATACTATCGCGTCTGATGTTGATCGAAGAAACCACTGTGAAAAAGGCGAGCAATTTCTCTTTTTTTCACAATGGTTTCCCTCTTAAAGCATAGATTGGTTTGGTTCGTAATGCCTGATATAAATGTCGTCTGCTGTTCCTTTGAATTTGGGCCAGTCACAAAATACTTCGCGATGGGGAAGGAGGAGTTAATTATACGTTCATCGATCGTCAACCTCAATCTATTTATAGCTACAGCTCAAACCGCAGACGAAAATATATAGCCAACTTCTCAACAGGTTGAAATATCAGCATTATATCTAAACTTATTTAGTTAAATTTCTGATTAAAGCATTAAATCATAGCTTCAAATACGTTCTGTTTTGTTTTTTATGTGAGGCTTAACGCAGTGATAACAATATTCCTGCAATGTTACGTCTTCCCTGGATTCACCAGTACTATGTAAGGCCTCTGAGATGTCTTGCCGAAGGACACTCAGTCATACGTTACCAGAGGTACCAGAAAGGCTCTAACCCGGGACCCTCGAGTTCGAAAACAAATATTTTAACCACTGGAAAAAATCACCATGACGAATTCGAAATGTGGGCTTCTTCGTATATATATATTAGGGATGGGAACGAATATTCGAATATTCGAATAGCGGGTCGAATATTCGAATAGCAAAATAGTATTCGAATATTCGATTTTAATGAACCCATATTACTGTATGTTTACCATAAATTTTATTCAAAAATAATGTTGTTTTATTTTCATTTTCTTCCTCTAAACCGATCCCAAATATTAAAGAACGTGCCAAGCTCCCAGGTGCAGTTACGATGTTTTTACAACGTATGTCACACAGTAAAACACCTGTGACAAATTACCACATCTTTTGACAGTTTGCAAAACGATTAATATATATATAGTTGTGCAATTTCACTTTATCTTAAGCGACTTCCGCATCTTTAACCTTTTGTAAACCTGTTCCATTTGGGGATGAAAGTGCAACTGATCAAAATTGAAAGTAGCAGCACACAGCAATGAGTATCATGAACAAGGAATACAAGCTATTTGTGTCGTAGGGTAGAAACCATCGTGACAAAATTGGTTAACTGTTTTCATGTGCAAGTAGTCTCCTTACAGGTTTTTTTTTCAAAGTCGTGTGTAGGAGATTAATAAAGGTAAATAACGTACAATTGATGAAGGAAAGGGTTATCTACAAACTTATGTCGAAGGAGTGTCCTAGCCTGGATGCCTGGCCCATGCATACTCGCTAGTTCGCGGTATAAGAAAAGGCCAGGCTCTACTAGGCTAAGGAGTGCCCTTGCCCACGTGACTTAGATGATACAAATCAAGTAACGACTTAGGATTGGCTGGCGGAAAAATTCAGACGAGTTCAGATCAAACACCTCATAGGTCCTCCTCAGACAACCGTCAATAAATTCATTGTAGTTCTTTTTATATTTGGTTTTTAAATCGTCTCAACATTTTTTAGATATATCACGATACTAAGATTCATGGATAGAGGAAAGCGCGTACCATAACCTCCCACCAGGATCGGCCAACACGGATAGAACAGAGAAGTTTGATATTTAAAAGCATTCTTTCACAAACCCATTACCAAACAATAACGACACTTAACCACTTTGTTGCAGACGATATTGGAAAATATATCGGGGAAAGGAGAAACTGCTCTTGACGAGCAATTTTTCCTTTCCCACAATGTTTTCTGCCCTACCAGAATTTTTTTTTTCCAATTCCATCACATTTCGAAATATCGTCTGCAAACTCTTTCAATTTGGGACAGTCGAAACTTTGGCGTTTTGTAAAGGGTTAAACCGCATATAAACTCTACATACTTAGATAGATTGACGCTTTGTGAATTGACTATGCTATTTTTTTAATTGTATATCAAACAACAAAACAAAAACTACGTTGTTTCAACTTTTTATTTTGACTTTCAATTTTCTCTTCTGTCAACAAGCACCTTTAAACCCACGGGTGATATTATGTATCGTAAATTAAAAAAAAAATAAGATTTGATTTATACGGGTTTTTCTGAATACATATAACGTTAGTAATAACTCGGGTTACCTTGACATGCAGACGACATTTGGATATCTTAAGCAGACGAGTGTAAAGAGACTCTACATACATGCTTTAAAAGTCGTCTGCAGATAGCACAGATTGAAAAGGGAAAATATGAAGTCCGATAAACAAATATTTATCATAAAAGCAAATCATGTCAACCGGAAAGTTGTTTATATCGAACAGAAGGAAATGCCGCTTTGTCAATAAGATTTTTTTCCCTTTCAGTTTTTTAAATGCTATCTTTTTTTAAAGTCGATTGGAGGCCATACAATGTGGATGGGTGACATCAGAGAGCTAATGTATTCTTTCATATAAGAAAGAGAAGTTGTTTTCGTTTTTTATGCACGTATACCACCATACCTTGTGGTTAAAATTACTTGTTTTCAAGTAATTGCGAGCAACTCGTTTTCGTTTAACGATGTTAAACCACTGCAGTGGTGCCAAACTCCTCACAGTGATCTCCCTGTATGGGGATGACCACTGCCATCACAAATGTAACGCGACCACAACGAAAATGGCATAACACGATGGCGGCAAAACTAAAAAAATTGTAATCCATTAGTGCTTTATTTATAAACAAAACAATTTTTTTTTTCAACTTAACTGGGCAGAAATCAATACAACAAGATATTGTTACTAAATTAACTAAGATATCCGGTAATCTCTTAACAAAACAGCATCATTTGAATTTCATCCAAATCTGGATGAAAAATCTTCAATCGTATCCACTCGGCAATCCCCGTAACAAGTCGGTAGATATACCTCGTAGGCAGTACATGAATACACCAGAAATCCTGGGGTAATTCGCCTTATTTCCGGCGGAAAATGCAAAATGCACACAGGCGCTAAATCAATCTCCCATGCAGAGTTATCGTCCCCCGGATACTACCTCTGCAACGGGCTCACGCCATCTTTGCCACGAATCGTGGCAAACTCTGTAATATTGCGATCCAAACTGTTATATGCATACAATTAAGTAAAACACTATTTGAATAAGTCAAAATTACCTTTAGTTTATCCATACAGTAGAAATTGAATATGTATTTCACTGATTTTTGCCAGAACTATTTTAAAGCCTTTTTACGCTATTGAAAATCAATCCGCGGAATGTTTACATCTTTGGTCTCCCGCTTGATGTATAATAAATGTTGGTTATCGCACAGTTTGGATACCAGTGATGTAAACAAAAAAGATATAGGATTTGGGAACGATGTCTTCACTTTACAACTGTGTTTTTAAAGAGTTTGCCACTTGCAAAGATTAATATCAAAATACGTGATAGGATTGTCTTTGGAATAAGACAAAAGCTTCTTAAATGGCACATTCTAATCATCTGAACGGGCGCAGATCTCTCCAAATCGATGTTCTGAAAACTTCCACGAATGTAAGATATCGATGAGATGGTGGTTTTAAAAATGTACTTCCAAATAACCCACAAATAAGCTTCACATGCTATGAAATGAGAGCTGAATGAGATAAAAAAAGAGTTGCAGAGAAGATACAAGTTATAGGCTGCCAGAGTTTGAAACAAAATGGATATTTGGATGATGTGTTCATGGTTTGTGGGGCCACAGGAAAGGCATGAGCATAGAGACAAAGATAAGAGGAAAGACCTATGTTGAATTAACTGCAAGTACCTTTTTCTAACTATGCTTGTGTTTTATTGTATATAATACATGGTTTACCGCTAACTTTTTGATGTATGTATGCTCAAACTTTGTGCAAAAGAATAGACAAACCATTAATGATTCTTAAGAAATAAGAAAGCTGTACATCCTTGGTTCTCCCCTCTATAAAACTGCCACAGCTGTTATTCTTCGTGGGGGGGTAGGGCTGGGGGTGGCTAGGATGAGGGGGAGTAAGGACGCGGTTATCTTAAAACTAGTCGATGGATCAAGGCAAATTTATGCTTGATTTAGTGCACTTTGGGGCATTTTGGTAAAACCTCCAACAATAGTGAGAAAAGCATTGGAATAAAACTAAAAAATGAATGACAGATTGTCATGTTATATCAAATCCCTTTATCAAACAGATTTCTACACTTTTCAATGTTACAAATGTTATCTTTAGTTGCTTACTATTTGGATAATTCTCACTATTCATATCTGAGAGAATTGGTCGATGCTTCTGTTAATTGTAATTTGAACATAACGTAGCATTTAGTCTATCAATTCAGATGTCCTTATATTTTCTCACAATCCTCTTTCTGAACCAATGAATGCACATACTTTACCATGTCAACAATCTTAAATAAGGGACAAGAGACTAACAAAACATTCCATATTTGATTCATTCAATGCAGAAAAAGAATTTCATTGATTACCATGATATAAATTTGTAATAAGAAGAGGGACTCAATTAGAAAGCTCTCTTTTGCATAAATCTTTTGGACGACACAGTAAGTTGTTAATGATAACCAGGTTTTTCTTTAATCGAAATGCTTTCACAAGCATGAAAATGGGTCACATTTTTGAAGCATTGTTATATAACTTAATAAATCATGAATTATACCATATGTAATTTCAGAACATTTGGATGAACTGTATAATGAGCAAGTTTAATTAGTTATTATTAACCTCTCTAATGAAAAAAATGATGGAAAGAATTGATAATTGATAGGGTTAAAGGTGGCCAGTAATATGATTCTTTTAGTGTATAGGATGGTCTAAGGTACATATTCTGTAGATATTTGTTAAATGAAGAAAACAATTAACGATTAACAATTAAGTTTTTGTTTCAGATTTTCACTTTACTTCTCCACATGTTTTGAATTTTACATACATATATCAGCTATAGTTGAATGAAAAATACTCTTGCTTTGCATCAAAATTAATCATAGTTTTTATAACTGCTAAGCAATGCCAAAACAATTATGACAACAGTTTATTTCTTAAGTTTCTTTCATAAATACTTATAACAAATTCACAATAAGTGACTAAATGATGAAAGCAGGGAGCATCCCCAGATATGGTTATAATTGCTACTTAGTATTCAAACAGTTGCTTGTTAATAGGAACTTAAAGGACTGATTGTAAGAGTTTAATTCTTTTATAATTCAAATGTTTTCTATGAATAATCTTTTAAGACAAAAATATACATGTGTTATAATCATTACAGCATACAACAATCAAAATCTTTAAAAGACAAGTTCTCAACATGAGAATATTACTGTTTAATGATATGATGATGAAATATTGAATTAACAAATAAGCTGAACTGTTGTTTGTTAAAACATTGTCTAGTTGATACATAATGGTTTTCATTCATTATATTTCAAGAAAGATGATGTCAGAATAGTGTTCATAAAAGTTGAAAGCCTTTCAACCATAAATATCATTTGCTGTATAAAATGGAAAAGTAACTAAAGCAAAATTACTCAACCAAATACAGTTTCACCTGAGGATCACCAAATAAACAGAAACAGTGTCCACCATGTGCATTATCAAAGCATGATTGAAGAATATGGTGTAGGTGAGAGATAAGATAGGAACTTTCTTATCAGTAAAACTAGGTAATGAAAAGATAAGTTTGATCTGAATAAAATAACACTTGGATCTGTTTGATGTGTTAGATCTGGTTAATGATTCATTTGTTCGTTCTAATGTCTCAAATGAGTACCCACAACATAGGATTTAAAGAATCAATAATTGCTTAATATGCATTTTATCTGGACATCTGCTTCACCCATTCCTCCATGTAAAATGTGTGACTTGATTAATTTGAAAGCAAAAGCAGATGTTAGAAAATGGTTTTAAAGCAACTAACTCAGATAGTTGTGTATTGGGTGAAATAAACATTAATAATTTGATATGAAAAGGACAATCTCACAGATTGGGATCTTTAACTTTTAAGAAAAGATTGTCTTTTACAATTGAAATGACAACATATTTTCTAAAGTAATATAAGACTAGATTATTGACAGCTTTCTAACCCAATCATAATTATTTAGAAAAGATAAAAATCATTTATTTTGCAGATATTCCAAACCATTTAAACTGGCGTTTCTCTAAACAACAATCTAAACATAAGAGACGTTTAACCATTTTGTTGCAGACTACTCTGGAAGCATTGTGGGAAATGTGGAAATTGTTCTTATCGAGCAATGTCTACTTTTCAAGCAATGTTTTCTGCCTTATCAGAAGATTATTTTCAATATCATCACATTTTGAAATGTCACCTGCAAACTCTTTCAATTTGGGACAGTCGAAAATTTAGTGTTTGGTAAAGGGTTTATCCTTTCCCAAAGAATAATGACATTTGACCACTTTGTTGCGGACGTCTTTAGAAAACATTGTGGGCAAAGGATAAATTGCTCGTAACAAGCAATTTTCCTTTTCCCACAAGGTTTTCTTCTCTTTCTGAAGAATATTTTTCAATTTCATTACATTTTGAAATGTCGTCTGCAAACTCTTTCGATTTGAAACAGTCAAAAATTTGTTGTTTTGGAAAGGGTTAAACGGTTTGCATTATCAACAATATACACTGTAAATGTTCTTTATAAACTTTTCTTAACAGTTAAGAATGCTATTGGAAAGCTGTCAATAATCTAGTCTTCTGTCACTTTAGAAATTTGTATTGTCATTTTATGGAAAGAAAACTTCTTATTTTAAATTGTTAAAATCACATGTGAGATAGTCCTTTCAAATAAGTCTATTGAGGCCTAAGATTATGATCAATGTCCACTTAATCAATGTCTGAACTGACTGAAGGAAGACTTAAACTTGAAATGAAGAGTAACATTTGGTGCTATTTGTTGTTGAGGTCACCAATATTCTCGATTCATTGGATTTTCTTCAGATCGTTTCATTCTGACTGACGACTCATTTGTTAAACTACGTGGAGCTTTGATTTGTCTTGGAGAATGTATTTTCTAACTGTCATTCACTTTGTTTTGATCGAGGGGGCGGGTTTCGAGTCGTATGGAGCGTCGCCTCAATTCTACTCAATAAGCTGTTGTTCAAAACACTTCAAATGTAAAATGCTTTGTGTGTAAATAAATGTCTTATCTTATCTATCTTTATATTGTGATACGACTTAAGAGACTTCTTAATTTGATCTGAGCGTTAGTTTGGAGCTCGCTTTTTGCAAGCCGCTAGATGCAGTATTCTACTACCCGTCAGTTTCGGTCACGTGACCACGCCGGAAAAGTGGTACTATTTTCTGAGCCCGTCACAGAGATAAATGTGGGAGCGTAGCGGGAACCAATTTACTCTGGTAGAGATTGGCGCTAAATATGTATTTAAATACACACAAATTGGTTATATATCGCAATTAAATGGTTTTTTTTTACCCTTTTCATTAAAGATGATCATATGAACACATCTTTGTTTCATATTTTGTCAATCAGCTCTTTCCGGTAATCCCCGGCTTGTGACGGGGATTGTCGAGTTGATACGATTGGCCCTTCGTTGCTAACCTACTCAATCGGAACTACTCGGGTATTTCCGTGAGCTGTGGAATACACCTCGGATATCAATCTCTACCAGAGTAAATTGGTTCCCGCTACGCTCCCACATTTATCTCTGTGACGGGCTCAGAAAATAGTCCCACTTTTCCGGCATGGTCACGTGACCGAAACTGACGTGTAGAAGAATACTGCATCTAGCGGCTTGCAAAAAGCGAGCTCCAAACTAACGCTCAGATCAATTAAGAAGTCTCTTAGGTCGTATCACAATATAAAGATAGATAAGATAGGACAGTTAAAATAGAATAAAGACATTTATTTACACACAAAGCAGTTTACATTTGAAGCGTTTTGAACAACAGCTTATTGAGTAGAATTGAGGCGACGCTCCATACGACTCGAAACCCGCCCCCTCGATCAAAACAAAGTGAATTACAGCTAGATAATACATTCTCCAAGACAAATCAAACCTCCACGTAGTTTAACAAATGAGTCGTCAGTCAGAATGAAACGTTCTCAAGAAAATCCAATGAATCGAGAATATTGGTGACCTCAACAACAAATAGCACCATTCCTCTTCATTTCGAGTTAAGTCTTCCTTCAGTCAGTTCAGACCTTGATTAAGTGGACATGGATCATACTGTTAGGCCTCAATAGACTTATTTGAAAGGACTATCTCACATGTTGTGATTTTAACAATTTAAAATATGAAGTTTTCTTTCAATAAAATGAAAATACAAATTTCTACAGTGTCAGAAGACTAGATTAATGACAGCTTTCCAATACCATTCTTAACTGTTTAGAAAAGTTTATAAATGACGTTAAATTTTACAGTGTATATTGTTGATAATGCAAACCGTTTAACGGCTTTCCCATACAACAAATTTTTTACTGTTTCAAATTGAAAGAGTTTGCAGACGACATTTCAAAATGTTATGAAATTGAAAAATATTCTCCAGAAAGAGCAGAAAACCTTGTGGGAAAAGGAAAAATTGCTTGTTACGAGCAATTTCTCCTTTTCCCACAATGTTTTCTAAAGTCGTCTGCAACAAAGTGGTCAAATGTCATTATTGTTTGGGAAAGGATTAACCCTTTACCAAACGCTAAATTTTCGACTGTCCCAAATTGAAAGAGTTTGCAGGTGACATTTCAAAATGTGATGATATTGAAAATAATCTTCTGATAAGGCAGAAAACATTGCTTGAAAAGTAGAAATTGCTCGATAAGAACAATTTCCACTTTTCCCACAATGCTTCCAGAGTAGTCTGCAACAAAATGGTTAAATGTCTTTTAAGTTTAGATTGTTCGGTTGTTTAGAGAAACACCAGTTTAAATGGTTTGTAATATCTGCAAAATTAATGATTTTTATCTTTTCTAAATAATTATGATTGGGTTAGAAAGCTGTCAATAATCTAGTCTTATATTACTTTAGAAAATATGTTGTCATTTCAATTGTAAAAGACAATTTTTTCTTAAAAGTTAAAGATCCCAATCTGTGAGATTGTCCTTTTCACATCAAATTATTAAAGTTTATTTCACCCAATACACAACTCTCTGAGTTAGTTGCTTTAAAACCATTTTCTAACATCTGCTTTTGCTTTCAAATTAATCATGTCAATAATTTTACATGGAGGAATGGGTGAAGCAGATGTCCAAATAAAAGGCGTACTCAGCCATTATTGATTCTTTAAATCCTATGTTGTGGGTACTCATTTGAGACATAAAAACGAACAAATGAATTATTACCAACCAGATCTAACTCATCGAACAGATCCAAGCATTACTTTATTCAGATCAAACACAGCTTTTCATTACCTAGTTTTACTGGTAAGAAAGTTCCTATCTTATCTCTTCACCTACACCATATTCTTCAATCATACTTTGATAATGCACATGATGGACACTGTTTCATTTTGTTTGGTGATCCTCAAGTGGCACTGTAATTGGTTGAGTAATTTTGCTTTAGTTACTTTTCCATTTTATACAGCAAATAATATTTATGGTTGAAAGGCTGTCAACTTTTATGAACACTGTACTGACATCATCTTTCTTGAAATATAATGATTGCAAACCATTATGAATCAAATAGACAATGTTTCTAACAAACAACAGATCAGCTAATTTGTTAATACAATATTTCATCATAATGTCATTAAACAGTAATATTCTCATGATGAACTTGTCTTTTAAAGAGTTTGATTGTATGCTGTAATGATATATACATGTATATATTTGCCTTAAAAGATTAAGATTATTCATAGAGAACATTTGAATTATAAAAGAAAACTCTTACAATCTGTCATTTGAGTTCCTATTAACAAGCAGTTCAAACTGTTTGAAAACTAAGAAGCAATTATAATCATATCTGGGGATGCTCCCTGCATTCATCATTTAGTCACTTATTGTGTATTTGTTATTAGTATTTATGACAGAAACTTTAGAAATAAACTGTTGTCATAATTGTTTTGACATTGCTTAGCAGTTATAAAAACTATGATGAATTTTGATTCAAAGCATGAGTATTGTCAGAGACATAGATAACATGTTATCTATGTCTCTGGTATTGTTCATTCAACTA
Source organism: Cerastoderma edule (assembly GCA_947846245.1). Classification (NCBI taxonomy): domain Eukaryota; kingdom Metazoa; phylum Mollusca; class Bivalvia; order Cardiida; family Cardiidae; genus Cerastoderma; species Cerastoderma edule. Next base: position 47,374,216 of record OX401405.1, read on the forward strand.
TCTTATAGCTGTATGTAAAATTCAAATTATTTAAACAAGTAGAGTGAAAATCTAACATGAAAACTGTATTGTTACTCTTCATTTATCAAATTTCATTAGAATAAGTACTTTAGATCATCCTATACACTACATACATTCCTTAGAGGACCAGCTCAGTAATGGGAAGAAGAAAAGAATCATATAACTGACCAACGTCAAATTATCAATTCTTTCTACCATTTTTTTTTTTCATAAGAGAGGTTTATAATAACTAATTGAAAGACTAAATGTTATGTTATGTTTAAATTACAGTTAACAGCAGCACCAACCAACTCTCTCAGATATGAATTGTGAATTTATTCAAATAGTAAGCAACTGTCCCAGATAACATTTTGTTACGTCGAAAAGGGTAGAAATCTGATAAAAACTATTATTGTCATCCTGCAACACATAAGCATCAAAAACAGAAAAAAGTCGAATAAGATGATTAATAAGTATTAAAGAAAGTTGTAACACATTTCACAGTATATCTGTTTGTCCTTTATATGTGAGCATAGAGGCCTCTACTGCGCAGAGACTGCACCATTCATTGTCCACTAAATCAACTATAACATAACATATATAACATATGGGTCTGGACTGTGTAGGGGATGCCCTATCGTTCATCTGTGCTAGTGTGTGATAAACATGTATTAAATGATTTAATGTTAACTGGATGTAGGGTTCTGGGACTGTGTAGGAGCAGCCCTTTCGTCATAGAGCCCTACTTATCCAAAGCATTAATGAATAAAATAATGATGAAATTAATACGTATAGAAATGTATGAACTCAATGTCAGTGATATCAAACATAAAAATATGATAATCATTACACTAGTCGGAAAATGGATAATGGGTTAAAGGCTGTTTAGGGGATGCCCTATCGTTTGAAAGCTCATCATCCCGAATGCATCATTGTAATTAGTAATAAGTCTACCACAAAGTAGTTGATGTACTCATAGCTGTAAACAACTGAAATAATCTAAAGGAGGGAAAACATAACCAAAATCTTGCTCAAAAACTATATGAACTATATGATAAAGGGATTTGATATAACTTGACAATCTGTCAATCATTTTAGTTTTATTCCTATGGTGCTTTGCTCACTATTGTTGGATCCATTGACCCGTTTTAAAATAACTGGGTCCTCATTTAAAACAACCATAACCAGGTCCTCACTCCCCCTCATCCTCCCCCCCCCTCCTCCCATGCGAAGATTGACAGCTGTGGCAGTTTTAAAAGGGGAGAACCAAGAGTGTAAAGCTTTCTTATTTCTTCATAATCATTAATGGTTTGTCTAATCTTTTGCACAAAGTATGAGCATACATACATCCTAAAGTTACTAGTAAATCATGAATCATATACTAAAAAAACAAGCATAGTTAGAAAAAGGTACTTGCAGTTTATTCATCATGGTTCTTTCCTCTCATCTGTATCTCTATGTTCATGCATTTCCTGTGGCCCCATAAACCATGAACACATCATCCAAATATCCATATTGTTTCAATCACTGGCAGCCATTACATAGTGTTTTCTCTGCAACCCTTTTTTAACCCATTCATCTCTCATTTCATAGCATGGGAAGCTTATTTGGGGGTTATTTGGAAGTACAGTACTTTTTTAAAAGCGACAACTCATTGATATCATACATTCGTGGAAGTTTTCTGAACATCAATTTGAAGAGATCTGCGTCCATTCAGATGATAAGAATGTGCCATCTAAGAAGCTTTTGCCTTTTCAAAAGACAAATATATCACGTATTTTGAAGTTAATAATTGCAGGAAGCAAAATCTTTAAAAATCACAGTTGTAAAGTGAAGACATCGTTCCCAATTCCTGCCTCGTGTTTGTTTACATCACTGGTATCCAAGCTGTCCGATAACCAAGACTTATTATACATCGAGCGGGAGACCAAAGATGTAAACATTCCGCGGATTGATTTTCAATAGCGTAAAAAGGCTTTACAATAGTTCTAGCATGAATCGGTGAAATACATATTCAATGTCTACTGTATGGATAAAGTAAAAGTATTTTTGCCTTATTCATATATTCTTTACTTAATTGTATGCATATAACAGTTTGGATCGCAATATTACAGAGTTTGCCACGATTCGTGGCAAAGATGGCGTGAGCCCGTTGCAGAGGTAGTATCCGGGGGACGATAACTCTGCATGGGAGATTGCTCGGATATAAGTGTAGGGTTACAATTGTTCGGGTAAATCGGCATCCGCCGATGAACGCCTTTTCTAAGCGTGCATGTTAAGTAGTTCAATGTGTATGGAAGTGTTGGACATCCTTTTTAATCACTTTTGATCAGTAACTCATACCAAATGGCGAACTTGTTGTTGTGACATGTATACTTGTTTCCTCAATCAAATTTAACGACTTTTTGGATTTTACATTCAATATCTATTTTTAGAAACGAAAGAAAGTGACGTCATTCTCGCGGGAAACAATATGGCGTCATCCCTATTATTTCAGAGGTGTTTTCTATTGGATAAACCCGATGTGCTCAGATTGTAACCTACTTTCAAAAATGGCTCCCCGTTACCTCCGAGGTTATTTTAAGAAATGGCCGAGGTGTTCCGAATGGAAAAATCTTGTGGTGGCAGTGGTCGATGCAGCGTAGCACGGGGAGGTCACTGTGAGGAGTTTGCAGTGTAGCCTGGTGGAGCCTGGCCCGTTCGTATACCGCGAACTAGGGCCAGGTGTCAGAGAAAGTTTACCGAACACAATAGTGTTTAGCCTGGGGTTCTGGCCCGTTCGTATACCGCGAACTAGGGCCAGGTGTCAGATAGCCTGGGGTCCTGGCCCGTTCGTATACCGCGAACTAATGCGGGTTAGCATGGGCCATGACTCCAGGCTAGGCTAGGGCCAGGACTCCAGGCTAAATAGTGTTCGGTTATGCCGAGGTGTTCCGAATGAGACAACATCGACTGCGCATGCGCGTCTAAGAGTCTGAAAGCTTATTCATTGAGAAAATGCGCGTAATTAGACACCCTACTTAGCGTTGGATCCTTTTGAGATTAAGCCGTGACTCCGGTTTTTATTGTATTTTATGGCGTTGTGTTTTGTAATGGAACACAAATGCAGTACACCGCACAAATCACCCAATCAGGGTTGTGTTTGTGACACAAGTATTGAAAAGTCAAGCTCTTTGTGTCGTGTTTTACCATATAACAAATCCGGAGTATATCAAAGTAAACTTTATGGTTGAATTTCTGTAATAGATGATGTTGTGTTCTTTAACTTGTTATAGAAAGGTACTTAATATTGACAAGATAGTTACAGAATTAAGGAAGGCGTGTGAATCTTCCAAAGTTAGAGTTAAAAGTGGTTTTAAAAGACGAGATATGACGAGACAAGAATATATCTGGAAAATCGTTTGATAAGCAATATATGTTAGAATAGTATTAATTCTGATATCAAATTCTTGAGATCTAAATGAGTCCAAAGCATTTTATTCTTATATCATGCGTTCGCCCTCTTCTTGATGACTTCGTCAACTACAGGTTTTTATGTTAAATCAGACTTTTAAACAACACTAAATAAGCTTATAGCGATCATGTTTAATACTAATTATAATTGATTTTGTAGGTTTCATATGATTTTGTCAAAACGAAAAATAAAGGTGTTTAATTTGTCGAGAAGCTTGGCTTTTGATTATTATTGGAAAAGAAAAATCACGTTCTTTTTTCCTTGTTTGTTATTTAACTTACGGCTGCATAAAGGGAATCAATACGGTATACGGACATTTGCCCCCCCGGACATTTGCCCTCCCGGACATTTGCCCCCATTTTGGTATAGGGCGGACATTTGCCCCCTCGCCGCAATGTAGAAGGCGGACATTTGCCCCCTCATATTATTTTTTCAACTTGCTTGACCTGATCATATTCCGTTATGATTAGACAGGAATTTAAATGGAAATAATAATTTGATCAGACTAACATGTCAATTTTGCTCTATTATGCCGATGGCACTTGGTCAATTATGCTCATCCAACCGCGAAACGGCGATATACGTGCATAAGTTGATTTGACCATATTTTTTCATTTTCAGTTTAATTATTTCTCTCATAATCAAAAGTGATGGTGATTGTCATACCGACACAAATTGGAATACCTTTTGCATTCTTTGTTTTTTATTGTTAGCCTTGAGTGACAAATCAGAAATAAGATTAAAGATGTGATCAATATGTTAATTAAAAAATAAATTCAATTCATTAAATTCAATTCATTAAGTTTCATGGTTGGATGAGCATGATTGGCCGAGTGCCATCGGAGTGTTTTTGATTCGTTGTCTCGATTTTAACACCTATAGGGGATTAGGAGGGAAGAGCTAATAGAGTGAAATTGATAAAAATATTATTTTCATTTTAATTTCTATTTAAATATAACTTAAAACGATCAGGTCAAGCAAATTGAAAAAAAATAATATGAGGGGGCAAATGTCCGCCTTCTACATTACGGCGAGGGGGCAAATGTCCGCCCTATACCAAAAAGGGGGCAAATGTCCGGGGTGGCAAATGTCCGGGGGGCAAATGTCCGGGATTCAATAAATACAGATGCCGTTTTGTTGATATACCAAAACTCTTGTCGGTGGGATTCTTATCTTTATTGCCTGTTAATTGAATTCGTGATTGTTTAACCAGAGATAAGTGAAACCCTTTACCCTTTCCTTTTATGTGTCGTTGAATTTGATTAAAAAGAAGATGTTATGGGAAAGATAGAAGAAAATCCCATTTTTTTCACATTTTTATGTGGTCTTTCTTTCTTCAAAATCTCCTACTAACATTTCACAAGCCTCAAATTTAAGCATCGAAGGAAATAAGATGATATGTAATATTGATTGGTGGAGATATATGTTTCCAATTTGTTTCCATTGAATTTGTTTTGTGTGTGATTTAAAACTCATTTGAATATATAAACAATATTTTTGGTAGAATTCATTCAGAGAGAACTACTAAAGTAAAAAGTTTGATTCTTTTACAAAAGATATTAATTCAATCTGATATTTTGAATCCCAATATTTAAATCCAACAATAAATTAGTAGAAAAATGAAATGAAATGAACAAAATCCATTTAAGTGCAATTAATTCATAAAAATGGAGTATTGTATGAAAATTGTAAAAGGTAAAGGCTACCCTGAATAAGGGATGGAAAAGGGTAAAATATATTTTAAGGGTAAAAAATGGTAAATGCACAATTCAAACGCCATCTTTTCATAATAGACGAGTGGCAATCCATTAGCCAATCAGAAGCGACAATTCATTCTCTGACACCTGGCCCTAATGCGGGTTAGCATGGGCCAGGACTCCAGGCTATTTGCAGTGGTGCCTGTAAGGGTAATCGCCTTGTGCGTATGTGTAGGGGTACGTATGTGCGTATATGCGTACGGAGTGTGTGGGTAAATGCGTGCGGGGTGCGTGTGTGCGTGCGTAGAGGCGTTGTATGTGGGATTGGTGTATGCGCGTGGGTGTATTTCTTGCAAGTGTGTCCGTTTGTGGGATTTTCCCAACGATCCCAATGCTATTGAAAAGCTGTTTAACTGTGTGAGTCTAAGAAGATGCTACGATTGGTTTTGATTTGGGTTGTTTTACCGTATTCAACAGAAGCTAAGCTAATTAGCATTTTACAGTGCCAAAATCCAAGGAACTGGCATGTTCATCGCATAATTGAGCAATGGTCTTTCTAATCCATATCTAAATACTATCATATATGTTTTTCATGCCACAATGGACCAACTATGCACCGACAAGGTTTTTGGTCAAGCATGAATCCCAAACTCGGGACCGCTGTCAAAACAAGCTAACTTTGCTGGGGTCCAGGACGAAAAGAATACGCAGATTTTCTACAACTTGTATTGTCAGAACGAATTAGTGGAGGCGGTATTTAAACACATATAAACGAATTATCTGCAATGCTCTTAATCTGGTTTCCAACGGAAAACAATTTAAAAAAAAAACGTATTGAATGAGATGTAATTGTACTCCGTGATCCTCAGATAATCTGTGTTCATTGTAAAATAAAAACAAAAATTCAATTAATTTAGGAAGCATCAGTATATATTTAGATATGCAAAGTCCATAAGCAGAAGGTTTATGGAAATTAAGGAACCTTGTTCGTTGTTGAAGAGAATGTGCATGTATGTGAATAGAACACACAGTATATCAGAGGACGATAGTGCTTTTTACTGATATAATGTGAGTATGTCTTAGAGTGGCTAATTTCCTCAGTTCCTTACAGCTTTATTAGACACGTCTTGTGTTAAACAGAAGTTCTGGGTAGGAGCGTCGGCATAAGAACTCGAGCGTCTTATGTTCGATTCCTGTGAATGGCAGGTTTCACACTATGGCTTTTGATTGGTGACAGTTAAATAGTAATTCATTTCAATACCAAAAGTGAATCCTTTGCTCAGTGATAACATATCTTGCTTGGAATATATAGGTCCCGAGTTTGAATTCCGGCTCAGTCAGCATTCTTTCCAACGTTTTTATCTTAAGTCGTATCCAAATTTTATCACCAAATAAGCCTCCTATCAATTTCTGAAATGTTTCATTACTATAAGCATATAGTCTTAAACGGGTTAACTCAGAGATTTGTGCTCAGGGATAATTAAACGCTAGAAATACTATATGTACAATAGTTGTCACTAAAACAAATGTGATTTCGAATTGGTTTACTTCTAAGTTGCTTACACCCCATGTTTTCGTTAAAGATAGATAGATAGATAGATAGATGTTTTTTTTTCTGTTTTGTAACTTATACAATAGTACATTGTTACATACACATACAATTGTTACATATTGATATATCACATGAAATTAATGGCATATATTCTTTAATACTAAATACCCTCTCGTTAGTGTGCATCTATATATACATATATAGTCGTACATATATATACATGTTCACTCACAAACCCATACACCCACACACACACACACACATCTACCCACACACCCCTTCACACACATCCAATTACCCACACCCACACCAACACATTTCAACAAACACATTCATAGATAAATTCTTATGTTCTGATGTTAGATACTAATACATATGTATATCTATACGCTGACTTTCTTTCAATTTATATATTAAAGCGACAACTAGAATTACATATTTCGACAGTTGCATTAAGAATAAGATATTATATATGTTCATGTTTTTGCATTAACAATAAGACCTATATCTTAGTCTTTGGAGAATGGACTAATCAGATAAAAATGTCGATTTTGGATTGAAATAAAACCAGAATTATAAAGTTATGGTTGATCCCTAGGTAAGGAGAGTAATAAGTTATTTCGCCTTTTAGTTGCGTCCCTTAGGAAGCAACACAAATTGAGCAGACTTTGCCTATTTGTAGATGATAGAAGCTCGACAAACTTCTGCATACTAGGGCGTTCTCTAAAGTATCTTTTTACATATTTTTGTCTGAGATCATCATATTTATCACATTTCAATATAAAATGGAACTCGTCTTCAAATAACATAAAATTAGTTCACCGTACAATACCTCTATGGGAAATCTGGTTTAGAAATAGACACCGGAATTCTATCGTGTGGTAGCATCACGTGACAAGAGGTGTTAAACGTGTCCAAAACCCTACCTGGCACTTGTATCTTAAGATACTAGCATTGTGTCCTTGTCCATGCGTATACCCCGCACTAAGGGTAATATCAGAAAAAAAGGATGTATGTCGACAGCTGTGAGATGACCAAATACTGTTGAAAATGACGAAATGACTTATCAAACCAACGAACTAACCAACGAACGAACAACCCAACAAACTTGCCAACCAACCAACCCACCCAACAGTCAGCTAACCATCCTAACCAGTCACCTAGCCACTCAACCAGCTTCAAAGCAAACAACCAACCAGTCAGCTAGCCAATCAACCAATCAGCTAGCCAACAAACCAGTCAGCTAGCCAATCAACCAGTCAGCTAGCCAACCAACCAGTCAGCTAGCCAACTTCGGTCAGCTAGCCAACCAGCTTTAACGCAACCAACCAACCAGGTAGCTAGCCAACTTACTAACCAACTTACCAATCAGTCAGCTAGCCAACCAACCAACAAACAAGCTCGTCAACCAACCAACAGATCAGCTGCAAGCCAACCAGCCGACAACCCAACCATTAACCAGCTAGCCAAAGCATTCAAACACCCAGCTAGCAAACCAACAGCCAACCACCAGGCTAGTTAGTCAACGGGCCAACTAGCTCGCCCGCTAAGCACCCAATCAGACAACAAATTAAATAGCTAAAATCAACCAACCAGTAAATCAATTAAACAACCAATCAACCCAAATCCATCAATCTGATAATTATACAGCAGACATCGCATCTTGTATTTCATTTTGTACATTATAAGCGAAATTTTGGTAAAAGAGTTGTAAAAAAATTGTAACAAAAGGAGAATTACCAATGTCGAACAATTGATTGTTTTGGTTCCTAGCCAATTTATCTGAGGGAAAAAATAACGCTTATGTCATATGGTTTATTGTCCGCTGAACATTATTGATTTCATTTTAAACCCTTACCTTCCCACATCTTCGTCAGAAGACTTTAGAAACAGGGGCAACAAATATTTGGACATAAAATGAAATTGATTGAGATTTCTGAATAGTGTAATTTCATGACGTCCTAATTTCATTAGGTTTATTTTTCTTTGTTTTGTTTGTTTATAAGATACTAAACATTATCATATTAGGAAAACGTCCTACTCCACGATTTATAATCGGGACCTTTTTGATGTCTTGTGGTGATACTTGATTGAAAAGGGGAAGGGGCGGTGGAGTTCTATAAATAGATTGTACACATATCCCCAAAACGAGGCTTCAAAACAATCGCGGGAAGAAAGGGGTTTTCCAAGGTCTCTAGCGTAAACATTGACTATTTTGGTGGGTTGTGTCTTTCTGCAGTCATTAAAAGGGAAATATATTAACAAGGCAATCGAACAGATATTTGATTGTGCAAGACAGTGTATTGTCAAAGTAATTTAGAAACTTACGTGGAAGAAATACTTGAATGAGTTTAATCCGAAGTGACAGATGGTTCCAAAATGGCTGCCGACGTTTCCACCAAGTCGCATGCAACAGCATCAGATCGCCCTACAGACTTGGAGATTCCAGATCCTTTACCAGCTATAGAAGGAGCGGTGAGCCCTGAACGTGACGATAAGTATCAGGGGCCACATGCCTGGAGGAAAAGTCTGAGACCAGTTCAGTCACCCATTAAATTCGACTGTCTTCTGTAAGTTTTTTTTCTGGCATGTTCTGTTTACCAAAGATAACAGAAGTAGTTGGGAATCATTTGAAGAAAGTGTTAACCAAAGTCTGTAATAAGTTAACATGACAATGCTCAAAGAGATTAAAAAAAGACATTTGCAATGTTGTCTGTATTTTATTGTATGAATTTTTTTTAACTAATGTAACAAATTAAACTCACAATTAAAATCGTCTTTTAGTGGAGCCCTCAACTCTCCTTAAGTGTCTCCACATTAAGCTCTAAGTAGGTCTACGACCTAACAACAATATGTCAATAATTCATTTACCTTCATCTGTGATGGCCCTTGTGAGCTTCCGCTCGTTTATTACCTTCTTAGATTATTTACATGCATCGCGAAGATGGCGTTTATAATTCCTGTTCTTACTGGTATAAAGAGCTGAACATGCTTTGATACTTTTGAAAGCGTTGTTTCTGGCTCTTTATGGGAAGGAATATATGTAGACACAGGGTTGTCATTAATTTTTGGAGTAAAGGCCAAATGTCAATTTTAGGTGGCCAAAGAAAAAGGTGTTCTAACTACTTCTTATGGCTGCCTTTCATTTTATTTTTGGTTGTTGTTTGAGACGATCAAAATGTCATTTGAGTTGTCAAATTGGCAGCGGCCAGCTCTCAATGACAACCCTGAGACATTAGCTTATTTCTTCAATATGGATGTCAGTGAAACCTCTATATGGTCATTTTGCTCTATATTTTTGAAACTTTACAGCAGACTCCCCAACTCTTGTCCACTGCTGAGAAAAGTGATTGAAGCTTGGAGTTCAGTGTGTTTTATTAGGTTATGGGAAATACATTTGCTACCAGTAAAGAGGGAAAAATATTTGTCTTGACAGTCTTGTAATTGACTCGGATGATCCAATCTGTAAATGTGCTACAGCTTGAAGGCACTGTGTTATAAAAACACGTCAGCATTCCCCCCTTTGAGCAAGAAGGGACCAATCAGCGATCAGAATTATAAATGCAGACCAATCAGAAATGAGATTACCGCAAATAATCCATATTCACTCTGATTGCATTTTGATATTGAATGCACTATCTTGTAATTGGAAATTTCAAAAATTTGAAATGTGAAAAATTGTAGCTGGATGAATTAACCTGAATAATTAAGATAATTATTAATTATATTCCTTTTAAGATTTCCAATGGGCAAGTTAAACAATTGGAAATGTTGCCCTATAAATACAAAAAAAATAGCACAGTCATTTATCCCAATTTGCATCAAATTTTTTTAACAACTGGTTGAAATATACAGACTATCATGATTTAACGCTTGTATTGCGATTATCCAAAGACCAATTAAATAGCATTTTGTTGTTCCAAATGTCTTTTGATAGGTCTAAGGGTTATTGTTATTGTGAATCAAATTTATTTTTTTAGGGGAATATCACTTTATTTTTAAATGAATTCTCATTAGTGAGGACTGATCAATACCAAATATCGGTCTCTTTGTTTGTAAAAAAAAAGAAAAGCCCTGCAGTTGTTTTCAATGGCATATTTTGAATATTTTGAGCCATTGGGCCTACTTTCCTTTTTATGATTAAGTGTATAAATGCAAGCCAACATATCTCTATATCTCACCAATGGAGTAAATTTATATTGTGTACGCCATTAATTTTTTATTTATTATGTTAGTTTTTATTTTTTGTTTTTTCAGAGATGGGCCTGATGATAAACAGAGTAAACCACGCCAACTGCCACCATGGAAACGCGACCTTATCGAACATAATAAAAAAGTAGCAAGAGTAAGTAATTTAAACTTTATTCGCTTGTACCTACAATGAATTATAAAAAGATACACAAAACACAAAATGATGCTGTACACCACATAAACATTCCCTCATGTGAAACTTTGTGATTGGTTGAAAACTGAGCCAGAATGTTGCCCCAAAAACTGCAAAAGTGGTTGAAGTGAGTTTCAAAATATGAAACAACATGTACGACCATAGCAAAATGCTTAATTAATTAAAATTATCATGACATTATAATACCTGCACTATTTATTAGCAATATTTCAAAGTTATTTTCACAAATTATGGAGCCCACAATCTGACTTCATTTTTTGCATGTGAGTTATGTCTAAAATAGCGATGAGCGCTTGAAAAAATAAGTGGCAGTCACCTGGTTAGAAAAGTCATGTGATACACATAGAATGTCTGACATTTATCCAACAACAACAACAACCCAAAAATTTAAAATGGAGCATTTCTTGGATTTCACTGGTCACCTTGGTTTTATGAAATGCATCGTGGCAATTCTGGCCTGACCTCATTGAATTGCTCATTGGAAACACCATTTTCGTCTAAACTCTTTTTAAAGTATCATATGAAGGTCAGATTACCATCTCATTTTCTGTTCAAAAGGAAATTTAAAGTATTTTATGTGAATTGCCATGTATTGTTGAACTTTCTACCACAATTCTGCTGTAAATGATCGCTATTCTGGCTTTTAATGCAACATCAGTAAACTGTTGTATTGAATGATGTAATTATGTGGACGGTACTTTATCGACACACAAACAGAGGTCTGACCCCAATTACTCATTTAACATCCACCTTCACTGTGCAGACTAATAGCTTCTTGGAACTAGGAATGTAGTCTGGATTTACTTGCTTTGTTTCACTTTGTATTATAACTGTTGCCTAATGGGAAATCGTAAAATGTCCAGATGTTAGGAAAATAGACAATCGTTCAGTCTCTGTTCACAGAAATAATAATTATAGTAATGGTGGTAAAAGAAGCAGTTGTTTTCCTCAAGATTTTGCCCAAAGAAATTTTCAAAGTATCCTTAATCGCCTTAGTCCTTCAGCGCTATTAGCGCTTTGATTTTCCCTTGTCATAGCTATTTCTTTTTATATTCTGCCTCATCGGCTCATAAATGCAATTATATGAAGCATTGGGTCAAGGAGTATTGCAGGGCTTATTTACTAAAAGACTTTGAATTGCGAAGTTATATCGCTGAAACTGCTGAATTGCAAAACCAAAAAAGCTGGTACATGTATGACTTTGAAATTTTGGGAAAACTGCATGGTTGTAAAGAAGTTTCCAACAGGGTAGGTGCCTCTAATTAAATGGCCCCTGTTATATAACACAATGTGTTATATAACAGGGGCCAGTGACAAAAAAAATCCCTGAGTAAGCATATCATAGCTATGTACTTTAAAACATCTTTGAAAGAGGTATATAGAACTGTCAATTAACAGTGTAGGAAATTGGGTGATGACCAATATTTACAGAGGTTTTATGAACCAGTAATGTGCTAATTGTTTTAAACCCAAAACCTGCTGCAAACACAGCACTTTAGCCTAACTGTAGAGTGACGAAGTCTCTTATTATTGAAAGACCTTTTCGAAAAGAAAAACAAAGGTTAAAGGGGTCTAAAGAACATAATTCCTCTGCCTACCTCTTTAATCTTTCTCTAAGCCCTATATTAATTTAAAACCATACTAGTGCTTAAAGAACTGCAAAACAGGGTAAAATGATTTATAGATTATGAAAGAATATGTTTTAAACATAGCGAAATACCACACAATGATGTCAAAATAACTCTTGCACTTTTTATTATCAATGCTTCAATGTGCTATTTTCACAAACTGTTTTCCCCAAAATTTAATTTCATTGTTTACATTACCATATATATATATATCGAAAAATAGTGATGAGTGCTCGGAACAAAGTGTAGTGGTCACCTGGTTAGAAATGTCAGGTGATACAAACAAAAATACTGTCATTAATCCAATACAACAAAGCTAACTATCAAAGTGGTGAATTTTTCCAATTACTTTGTTCCCTGACGTTTAACACAATTTACCCCGGCAAAGCTTGATGGCCTCATTTGATCCTTTTTGATATGTAAACAAACTTTTTTTGTATTAACTCTTTCAAAGGCATCATATAAGAATGTTACTAATGTGGAATTTTGCATTGATTATGATTTTATGAGCATTTGAAAATAGGGAAAATATTGGCCTTATAGTGCGAAAAATCGGTGAAAAAATGTGAATATTATTTTTACTAAAACTGCTTTCTTCACATAGTTTGCTTTTAAAGGTAGCATTTACATTTGTTTATCTTAGAATTGCGAAACCCCAAAGAAAAGAAATATGTTTAGAAGGGTTAATAAAGAAAAGTCATCTGAGGGATATAGTCTCCATTTTTTTGTGACAATAATATGAAATTGATAAACGCTCTTATCACAAGACACTTGTTATGCATATCAGAGAGCTTTTCTAAAATTATTTATTAACCTTTATTGTGCTCGAACCGACTTCATGCTTATCTTAACAGGTTAGATCACAGGCCACCCGCCAATTAAATTTGCAGGTGGCCTGTGATCTAACCTGTTTGCTACTCTGAGCCCATTGATGTTTACCGAGAGCAGTCAAAGTAATCTGACAAAAGAAAGAGTTTCAAAATGGCAGATTATGGGTATTCTACTTTAAGATACAGTAATTTGAAATGACCAATTGTTTGTTGACGAGGGTTTATAAATCACCCTTTCTTACATTTGTTAATCACAGAACAAAATATGTGAGATAGTCCCTTTAAACATTGTGTATTGTTTGACTTTGATCATAATGCCCTTTTAACCATGTGTGACGGTAATAGGGTTTATGTATAAATACTACTTCTACAGTCTCGCTGTGGAAGCCGGCTTTTATGGGTGATTCGGTAGAGTGGTTGGCTTTCTCTCGAGGTTAAGCAACATTCTAAGTGGTTAGTACCTTGATGGGTGAACCACGGTGGCTTTACTCCCAGAGGGACCCGATACACGTTACAAAATTGGTGGCAGCGGTGGGATGTGGTTTGATATCACCATCATTCCCGTACCCTTAGTAGATTGTCACATGTTCTTGACCCTTGTTTCTGCTATGTAGCAGTGTTAGTAATGGCAGTGACACTGGTTAGTCCGGTTTTGGGTACGTGGCTATACATCAGTGGAACTCCCACATACTTGCAGCTTCGGCTCATACTTGCTGCGTTTTCGGACGGTGTATACACAAAGCCTGGATCGAACTGGCCAAATGTCGGTAACTGCCCGTGTATGTCTTTGTGACATTTGTGACTTAGGGACGAAGTCAAGAGAAAGGTGGGAGACATGTGAAAATTATAGGGTTTATGTATAAATACTACTTCTACAGTCTCGCTGTGGAAGCCGGCTTTTATGGGTGATTTGGTAGAGTGGTTGGCTTTCTCTCAAAAGTAAGCAACGTTTTAAGTGGTTAGTACCTGGATGGGTCACCCACAGTGGCTTTACTCCGAGAAGGACCCGATACACGTTACAAAGTTGGTGGCAGCGGTGGGATTTGGTTTGATATAACCATCATTCCCGTACCCTAAATAGTGTGTCACATGTTCTCAATCCTTGTTTCTGCTATGTAGCAGTGTTTATAGTGGCAGTAGTACCTACTTGAATCGTAAAAAGTCGGTAACTGCCCTTGTATGTCTGTGGCATTTGTGACTTCGGGACGAAGTCAAGAGAAAGGTGGGAGAAATGTGATGGTAATAGGGTTTATGTATAAATACTACTTCTACAGTCTCGCTGTAGACGCCGGCTTGTATGGGTGATTCGGTAGAGTGGTTGGCTTTCTCTCGAAGTTAGTCAACATACTAAGTGGTTAGTACCTTGATGGGTGACCCACGATGGTTTTACTCCTAGAGAGACCCGATACACGTTACACATGTGTTTCGTTTGACTTTGATCATAATGCTATATAGTGTGAATGTTTTTGTCTTGCAGCTTGTAAGAAGAGAGAGCTCAGGAAGATCCAAAAGAACAGCTGTAAGTTGTGCTTATTTTACCCCTGTTAGAAAGATGTGATATTTCAGTGTTCTTTTAGTTTATTTCTAACAAAACTTAGGTTTGATACTCTAATGGTATCCTGATTTTTCCCTAACCACTATTTGTTAAGTCACATTTGCCAGATGCCAAACTGCAGCTTTTCCTTGTCTGAATTCTTTTCAAAGACTTTCCTTTTATGCTAAAGCAAACCACTTGACCAATTACCAAACAGTACATACAGTTGACCACTTAGTCGCAGACAACTCTTGAAAACATTGTGGGAAAAGGAGAAATTGCTCTTAACAAGCAATTTCTCCTTTTCCCACAATGTTTTTTGCGCTATCAGAAGATTATTTTCAATTTCATCACAATTTGAAATGTCCTCTGCAAACTCTTTTAATTTGGGACTGTCGAAAATTTGGCGTTGGTAAAGGGTTAAACCATCAGTTAAAAAGATGATTATTAATTAATCAGTTTCAATTTCTTTTTAATTGATTTGCCAAATATACAGATTCACTTTTTTACTTTTTGTTAGATTGTTAGAAGAGAAAGCTCAGGCAGAGCCAAGAGGCCACCAGGAAGTGAGGTAAGATATTGGTTTTACCCTTAGAATGCTGGGTAATTTTCTATTAATAGATTTTAGTGTCGTCTGCTTTCAAAAACCTTAAAAATCGGCTTAATAAAGATGAGGCAAGATACTCAGAGTAGCAAACAGGTTAGATCTCAGGCTAGTCACCAATTTACTTGGCGGCTGGCCTGGATCTAACCTGTTTGCATAAGCATGAAATCGGTTCCAGCACACTTTTGCTTCTCCGAATAATTTGACTTTTGCCTTTTGTGGGGTTTTGTATCAAGTACTAACTGATAGGAAGAAGGAGCTGATTTAAAGATCTAAAGTAGTTTCCCTTTTCAAGGGTTCAGTGCAAGACTATAGTAAGTGCTTCATAAACATGAAGCACATACTATAGTATTGCACTGAACCCTCAATTTGTGTTATTGGGTGAAAGCCATTTAAACAAAAGGATGATTGGGACATAACAATTTTTTTAGCAATTTCTTCTTCAATTACAATGTTTTATAAGAACTTCGGCACCAGAGTATCGTTTAACTAAGCAGTTTACGCTTAAGATTTGCGTATGTCTAAAACAACAGTTCCTCTTATTTCAATATTGGGAGAAGCAATATTGCAAAGTACCAAATCATTGGAATTGTCTCTCGGGATGCTTCCAATGATGTGTCATAATGCAATATTGTACTTTTATTCAAGATACCATCCATGTGTATCAATTATGACTTACGCAAATATTTTCCTTAAGTTGTTTAGTAAAACGGTACCCAGGTGCCTAAAAATGAAGTACAAAGTAAATGGGTTAAGTGGATTGAATGGCTAAGGGAATATTGAGAAGTAAAGCTAATTTTTCTCAAAATCAATTACTTTTTGAACGCCAGGGTTATTTTATCATAGTTTTACAAGAATAAAAATATGTAAAGGTTGTGTGAAATGGTCTGTGCAAGACTATATTGTATTGTTCACAAATAAGAATTAATGTACATTGGTGTTGCACCAAGCCCTCTTAATGTCAGCATCTTAGAAGGGGGTAATTAGCACTGGTATGACATGGTTTACTAAGGGGTCTAGGAGAGATTTGAACTTGTCAGTCTAAGTTTGAAGGTGTGGTACTTGTGAGGTTTGAAAGAGAACTTTATATGGACAAAGAATCTGTAAGTTCTACAATTTTTCTTCATCAAATCTCATTTTCCGCGCAAATTACTTCAAACTTGGCATGTTGTTCGAAAGTCAACTTTTCCAGACACTGCTCTTAACTAATTAAGACACTATACTGAAGTTTGCTATTCAAAACTTAAAGTGACTATCTCACAGACTGAGATTTGATTCTTTTTTTAAATAAAAAGGCATTGACAGATAAAACAACAACACAGACTTATATATTTTCATAGAACTGGATTATTGTTACGCTTCTTAGTCTTTATCATAACCTCTTGATAAAGATATATAGCAAATTTAATCATGTAAATATAGTAGACTTGTGTAGTAAACAGTGTATTTTTAAACAATTATCTACTCTTATCACCTTACAAAATCTTTGAAATTGGTAAGACTGTATGATGCCATTAAAGCGCATCAGAGCCTTATTCTAACACTGTTTATAAAAAATCGCTGAAAGGCATGAAAGCTTGTTTGACTCTTTTCTTTATGAAAACAAATTAGTAAGGTTTATTAAAGAAGCTGGAATTGGTCATTTGTTTAGTGACCTAGGTTGTTTAAATCACCTTTCTGACTTATGTTACTCACATCTTATGATCAATGTCCGCTACAAAGCATGGTAATTAAAAAACACTTTGGTTTCATAGTCCCTTGCGGGGATTTGGTCCTGGATCACCAGGATGAAAATCCAAGACCATAACCTCTGTGCAAAAGAGTCGGCTTTGTTACAAAGAGGTTAGATCTTGTCCTTATTGATTGTTGCTATGCTGTAGAGAGTGAGGCGGTCATGTGACACACAAAACTAAATCTGTGAAATACTCCTTATGAAATATTTCATGTGGTTGTACATGAAATAGATTGACAAAGGTGATAAAGCATGCAGCCTTAATGGTAAACACTTGCAGATAATAAAGAACAGTGTATATTGTGTGACCAACATGGATGATGAATCATAAAACAGTCAATTTTGTTTTAAGTGACCGGCAATAAACAGGGTGCAAATGCTCATTGAGTCTGAGTCTATCTGAAAACAGGATATCTGTCATTCAGAAAGCTTTGACTAGAACTCTCATACTTGAGCTTTCTAAATGACTGGCATCCATAAAAAGCCAGTAATTGTCTTAACCCATTACCAAACAATAACGTCATTTGAACAGTTTGTTGCATACAACTCTTAACAAGCAATTTCTTCTTTTCCCACAATGTTTTCCTGTATTGAAATGTCGTCTGCAAACTCTTTCAATTTGGGCCAGTTGAAAGTTTGGCGTTTTGTAAATGGTTAGATATTATGATTCAGACTACTATGATTAAGATCATTGAAAACAAGATTAACTGTAGAAACTGCATGGAATTGACTTCATGTAGTAAATATACATGTTCACTACCCCATCTGGTCCTGTGTATCACGAAATGTTTATTTATGTATTACAGTCCCCGTCTGGTTTAGGGAGGAAGAAGTCGTTTAGAAATGAGAACCCGTTTACACAGCAGGTTGTTAACGAGGCAGGCCAAAGACGCAGAGTGTCTCCTGCTAATTCTGTAAGTGTGCTGGGTACCGTTTTACTAAACAGTTTACGCTTAAGATTTGCGTAAGTCTAAAACAACAATTCCTCTTATTTCAATATTTGACGAAGCAATATTGCAAAGTGACACATCATTGGAATCGTCTCTCCGAGACGCTTCCAATGATGTGCCACATTGCAACATTGTACTTTCATTGAAGATACTAGCCATGTTTATCAATTACGACTTACGTAAACATTTTCCGTAAGTTGTTTATTATAACGGGCCCCTGTTGTCTCTAAAACTCTCTTCCATAAATGTTTCTCAGTTTGAAAGGATAAGCAATATTAGATCTTTTAAGTTTAAAAGAGAAGAATATATTCCATTTCTTTTTCAGTTTAAAGAATAGGACAATATTAAATATTTTCAGTTTAAAAGATATTGAAGTATCATGTTTATTCAGTATATAAGAGAAGGCAATATTTAATATGTTCAGTTTTCAGTATAAAAAAGAAGGCAATATTAAATATTTTAAGTTTAAAAGAGGAGGCTATGTTAAATCTTTTTCAATATAAAAGTGAAGGCTGTATTAGATTTGTTTCAGGTTGAAAGAAAATAAATTAATTGTTGATGAAAAGAGAAAGGAGTTTAAGATATTTCTGTTAAAAAACATCAGAAAATATTACATATTTTCAGTGTACAAAAGCATGATTTTTATATATTTCAGTTTAAAAGAATAGACAATATTGCATATTTTCAGTTCAAAAGAGAAGGATGTATACGAAGGACCCCGTCAGACAAAGCATTTGACCCCAATGATCCAGCGACGAAGAAACGGTTGGAGAGGGTTCGGCGCTCTAGGCTATACCTCCTTCAACAGATGGGACCAAACTCATTCCAAATTGTGGGCGACTCCCCAGACCACAAGTTCAAGGTCATCATAGGACCTCAGGTAAAGAAGCACAGAGCACTTGAAATTAAAAGCAAGGGCATTTAATAATTTATGAGTATGAACCCTCCCCCATATGCTTAGCTCGCCTTCTTCTGGAGAAACCATTGAAGCGCAAGGGTAAATTGCTCTTTAAAAGCAAATAACTTAATTTGTTCAAGATTATAATAGGACAATAGGTAAAGAAAAATACAGAGCTTAATGTGTCCTGCCCATTTTGTGACTGCTTCATATTTACAGCAGATGCCAATAGGCAGTTGAAAACAATTCAAAACTTTGGGTAGAAAGCAATATTTCCTTTTGCCTCTATGATTTCAACCAGTCTGCAGCAGATATAACATACTGGTTTATAATGGAATATAGGGTTAACCCTTGTCCCTCCATATATAATTTGTGACTGCCCCAGATTGAAAGTAACAGAAGTTGACAATTAAAAAGTCACAAAAATGAAAAAAATCTTTTTTTTTTTTCAAGTTGAAACTTTTTTGAAAATGAAGGATTTGCTTTGGTCTTCCATTGAGCCTTCAATATGCTTAATGTTGATCTTTTAAGGATCGGCCTCTGGTTTTTGTCCATCAGTCCAAATAAGAAATAATACAAATTGAATGTTGTTTGAAAATGACCAATTCGTGAGCCGCAAGCTTGTCAAATTAATTGTTACCGACTTTTATCAGCTTGGTGCCTGGCATAGTCATAGAAGTTGGGAGGTACTTTGTACAATCTGTGAAAAGTGTCTCATAAGCCAAACTGGCTGGTCCTTTAACTAGGGATGACACTCTAATAAACAAAAACTTTACCTTAATCATTTATAATGGTGCACGACCTTTCCTTGAATTTGTATTGGCTTTAAGTTGTTTGAGAAAATGTATCCCACTAGACTAAAGCTCAAGCAAGATGCAAAATTTTCTCATACATGATCTTTATCAACAACAAATTATTAAATTGTTTTAATGTTGACTCGATGCAAAACCCTGAACAACATCCTAGATCTTATGCTTGATTACTTCTATCACTTTATTTCAGACTTGCACCTGCGGGAAAGTCCCCCATTGTGTACATGTGTTGTTTGTGATGTTGAGAGTATTCCAGATTAAGGAGACAGATTCCTGTCTGTGGAGTAAACAGCTCAAGAACTATGAGGTGAGACAGCATCCCTTTGTTAACCCACTTCATGCATAAGTCTGTGTACAGCAGCCATTAAAAACGCAAAAATAGTTGCCTGATGAGAAGTTAGAATTATTTTTGTATGATATACAATCAGAAGTTGTCATGTAAAAGTCGGTATTGAAAGCAAGATTTTTTAAGGAAGAGTCATTATATCTTAGTATGTAAATTTTGCATTGAGAGTAATCAAGAGCTATGTACAGTCTAACTTGTGTTAAGCAGCCACCCTTTTAAGCAGCCAACCTGCCTTAAACAGCCACTACAGAAAGTCCCATTGTTAGGTTTATAGTGTAAATCAATTTGTGTTAAGCAGCCAACCTGTCTTAAACAGCCAATTTACTCTGTCCCATAGGCTGGCCTCTTAACACAAGTTTGACTGTACATATACCTTTATATGTTTATTTTGACAATTATAGAGCAGGATTAACAAGACGTCTCTGTATTTGATATTTTAATCACAGATGAATATTTAACTTTGTTCGTTTAACAGGTTGAGAATTTATTCCGAGTATACAATGACAAGCGTACTCTGAGAATCGAAGCTAAAGCCCGACGTCGCAATCAACGTCCGTCGCCCGATGCCTCACAATCTCCGTCCCCAGAAACCAGCGTTGTGCCGTCTGAAAGCGATGCAGGGTAAGGCTTGTTAGATCTTGCTTCAACCCTTTCCCAAACACAAAATTTTAGACTGTCCCAAATTGAAAGAGTTTGCAGACGACATAGCAAAATGCGATAGAATTGAAGAATAATCTTCTGATAGGGCAGAAAACATTGTTGGAAAAGGAGAAATTGCTCTTCAAGAGCAATTTCTCCTTTTCCCACAAGATTTTCAAGAGTCGTCTGCAACAAAGTGGTTAAATGTCATTATTGTTTGGTAATGGGTTAAGCACTGTTTTAACTGTATAACAGTCATGTGGTTGCAGTTTGCATGCCTATCAATGCTCGTGGTATATACTCATCATTAGGACACATTTTTCTTTCCACTGACTGCCTTCCCACATCAATGTAATTAATCAGTGATTAAAGAAGATTAATTAGGACACAGTTAATTCATTAATTGTTGAAAGAATACTTGCAGAGCTGTGTGTTGAATTCAGGAACCCAATATTACTATGGTCAGCACAAGCTAATGAAGCTTAGTGATGTATAGCAAGGGAAATTTTGCCTATTAAACCTCAGAACCTGTGGTCAAGAAAGTCAGGCAGTATCAAGGGATATCTATAGGAAAAGATTTAAACATCTTGTAATGGATAATAACCTAATTTCTAGAAAACTGAATTAATTGGATTAAATATTGGTGTGGAGTAGAGATGTGAACGATTAACTGTTTCATTAATCGATTAATCGGTCAATAATTAATCGTTTAATCGGTGAAAGAATGACGGTTTGTACATATATACGTCCGAGGCCTTTGTTCAGTATCAATGTTTTCAGTTGTTTACTTGGTGTGCGTGCAAAATTGATCATACATGCATACAATAAAAGTCAACGGTACATTGGTTTGCGTAAAGCGAGAGTATAAGACAAAAATATAACCAAAATAAATGATCAAACACGGAAAAAACAGATTGCATAATTTAAATACCTGTTGTCAAAGTTACTGGTTATACCTAATAACAACACGCATGTCTAATATACACGGACTGCTTTAATGAAGAAGCGAAATTTGCGGCGAGATTAAACTCGTCCAATTTGATCACAAGGCACATTTCGAATCTAGTCACTAATACACATAGGAATGGTGTTCTTGTTTAGGAAGATTATCTTGTCAACTAGAATTGGAGAAAATCTGTTGCGTATTTTGTTCACCAAGACACCAGCAGTTGAGAATATGCGTTCCGAAGGGATGGACGTTGCGGGCACCGCTAGAATTCTTCTGGCGATGATCGACAGTCTAGGGAATCTGCTGCGGTTCTTCTTCCACCACTGCAGGGGAGACATGTTCTGTGGCTTCTCTTGTAGATAGGCTGCTAGCTCGTCTTGGTCGTTGTCAGTGCAGCTGGTGTCGAATTCCAGGAAGTGGAGGCTGGAGTCTCGTTTTGGCGCTTTGCTAGGCGGCGGAGTAGTTACTTCTCGGCTGATGACGTTGAGGGGAATGTCGTGATTCTAGACTTAAGTGCAGTCTCTGTTTCTCTGCACTGCTCACGGGAAAAGAACGGGAGTCGTTTGTAGCGAGGATCAAGGAAGGAGGCTAAGGCGGGTGTGGTTGATGCTGTCTCGATGTCAAACGGCTTGAATCTGCGGGTCAGCTGTTGGGTTATGGAGTCTTTCACCTTCTTCACGACGGAACTGTCCTCGTCTTTGACGCACAAACTGTTCTTGATGAGTCAGCATACGATCAGATACACATAGCTACATGATACTTTGTTCTCACCAGACATGAACGTAGTGACGTCAGTCAGGTCTCTCAGAACAGTGGATAAGTCAGATATAGTGGACCATTCTGTGTCGCTAGGAAGGAGATACGTGTCGGATTTCTTCGTCACTTTGTCTTCCAGCATGATGTCGGTGATCACTCAGCGTTGTTTGCATAGATGTTCTAACATCTGTTGGGTCGAGTTCCATCGGGTGCAGACGTCTTGTATTAGTTTGTGGGTGGGTACATCCAATTGTTCTTGACGTTTTCTCATCTCAGCGGTAAGGGTAGTCGAATGTTTGAAGTGTCCCACGAGTTTCCTACACTTGGCGATGGTCTTGTCTGCAATCTGTATGTCGAGTGCTGGCTTGATATATAGTCGTAGAGTGTGGCAAAGCATGCGTTGTCTGTCCACAGTTGTCTGGCGCAGTCCATATTTTTTGCGTTGTCGTGGACGCAGGACTCTACTTTAGTGTCTAGGTTGAATTCCGAAACGCAGTCTTTGAGTCGCATGGCGAGGTTAACACTGGTGTGGCGCTCGGGCATGGCTCTCGTCATTAGTATGTTGGACTTCATCTCCATATCGTCTGTTATCTGGTGCTCTGTCACAGTCAGGTAGGAATCTGTTGCGTTCAACGTCCATATATCTGTCGTAATTGACGCGGATTCGATAGTCTTAAGTTCGTCTTCTAAGGCGGACTTCTGCTCTTCATAACGCTTGATAACACGGGCTCGGATTGTTTTTCGGCAAGGTACGTCGTAATCTGGTGCCACTATGTTCATCAGGTTTCGGAATCCTTCTCCCTCAACAATACTCAGGGCTAGAAAGTCGCTGACGACCATGTCGGAGATGGCCTGGGTTATCTTTTCCTTCTGGCTTGGTTGGAGCTTCTTGGAATTGATGGAAGGTTAGATGGTTGGTTGCTGTTTGGTAGGGGTACTGTTGCTCTTGGGATGTTTTGTTCGAAGATGGTAGTGCATACTTGTAGTACTGCCGTTGTAAGTCATTTCTGAGCTGCATAGCGTTCATTTGATCGTCTTGTCGTCAGCAGCACGCTTGAAGTATTTCCAGACAAAAGATTTCGAAGGCGGCATCGTGGTTGAAGTTTAATTACATATTTAGTAGTTTCTCGAATGAGGATTAAAGAATGAGGAAACATCTTCATTTTGTGATTATTTAAAGGTTTCAGAAACAATCGTTCGAGTAAATCTTACATACGTCCAATTAAAATGTGTTAACAATTGGAGTATAGACCGGTGTAAGTGTGAAATATTCGCTGATTTGGTGTTGTTATTGTTTGACACGGGGTGACAATTTGGATACTGTTTGACACGTGAGCGCTTATTGGACATCAAATATAACGGATTAACCCATCTTTTAGACTACAAGGTGTTATGATTGACCCTTACGTTCCCTTTATTCGCACTCGTTAGCTTTCTTTATTTGATTTCGAATTGATTAGTTTTTTTCAACCTCTAAAGTGAAAAAAATGGCATTTCTGTTTTTTTATTTCCGATTAATCGATTAATAAAAATTAATCCATAGTCGGACGTTTAATCGATTAATCAATTAATCGATTAATCAGTCCCATCCCTTGTGTGGAAAGTTAATCTGGTTTGGATAAAAAACTGAGGAGGGCTCTTTAAAGTTTACTCTCACAGTTTTCTCAGCCTCATTAGATACTCTTTCTGTATCTTAATGTTACCAAGGAGAGAAATCATACAGCCAGACTGGGAAGCGAACCCAGGACCTCCGCAAACTGTGCAAACAGTCCACTGACTGAGCTATCTGGCAAATTTAACTCTACCTTCAATCTCAAGACCCCTACAACATACTCCCCCACACAAGTAAAAGTCGTCTCGAATTTCCTTGGAACAGCATTTGTTTGTAGAACTAATCTAGAGTGTCTACCACCGTAGCACTCCTGGGTCATTTAAGTTGGGCACCATTGTAACTAAGTTGAGAAAAATATGCAGCCAGACCGGGGTACCGTTTTACTAAACATTTTACGCTTAAGATTTGCTGAAGTCTAAATAAAGAATTCCTCTTATTTTAATATTGGGCGGAGCAATATTGCAAAGTAACACATCATTGTAAGTGTCTCTCCGAGATGCTTCCAATGACGTGTCACATTACAATATTGTACCTTCATTGAAGAAACTATCCATGTGTATAAGATATGACTTACGCAAATATTTTCCTTACGTTGTTTAGTAAAACGGTACCCGGGACTTGAACCAGGGACCTCCACAAACTGTGCAAACGCTCTACCAATTGAGCTATACAGCCCTCATACACATTACTCTACTTTCTGAATTGAAACCCCTACTTCATTAGCACATACCATATATTCTCTATTTACAGGAGCATAAGGGAGGAGGATGAGACATGTCCTATATGCCTTCTGGATATGTTGGAAGGAGAAAGTTTACAGAAATGCGGAGAATGCCAAAATAAACTTCACCATCATTGTATTACTGTTTGTAAGTGACTCTGAATGTTTTAATCTTGAATAACCAATTTTTGTCTTCAAATGATTAAACCATGCTTGCCTGAGGTAATATGATCAACAACTATCCCAGTTTTTGATAAAACAAGTTTTTAGTTAATAATAAAAGGAAGATAACCCTACTGTTTAGTCTTTTGATTTTTATTGGTACACAATTCTGACGGAAGGAGAATTTTAGAGAATTGTTTATTCCACTGTATATGCATAAAAATGTATTTGAACCATGAAAAATGAATTTTAAAAATGTAATTGAAATAAATACCAAATAGTTCATCAATGTCTTGCCAAAGGACACATCTATGAAGAATCTCAGTGCTGCATGTGAGGTTTGAACCCTTAACTCACATGCCACAAATCCTACACTCTTATCATTTTGCTACGCAGGACCCCTCTTTTTTTTCGGGGTACTATTCATTCTTGTAAAGGCATGAGAGAATTTGGATAAATGTATTGGTTTTGAAATACAGCGTGCTCAAAACATGCCTCTTGTCTAAACATCAGGAATATCTAAGCAATATGATTTTTTTTGTATAAGTTTTGTCAACTCATCTCAAATTTCTTCCTTTACAAGGGTTTGAAGAGTGTAAGAGACAAAGTGATCCCCTCATATGTCCTCTATGTAGAGCAAGATGGAAGAATACAAGCAACGAAATTAAACAGTAAGATAACAAACGTTCTATTTATTAAATACTTTTTTAAAAGTGTAGACTGCTTGATAGATATTGTTTTCAATGAACTTGCATTACTGTTTTCGCCACCACATTCTCTTTTCAATAAAATGCATTCTGGAATTGTGATATCAGTGGTTAAAGTGCCAGTCTTAAAATATTGCGTCCTGGTTGCAGCCCCACATGTACATCGGTTTTTGTTGGTGTCTTTATACAAGACTTTTCTTGCAACCAGTTTGACTAAAGAAATGCTTTTGTACAATAAACTAGTCACAAGGTGCTCTCTGTTTTTGTTCAAATGGTTTATAGAAAATGAGCCCAGTAGTTCACTTCTCCAATAAGATGTAGTCTTCAGAATGTCTAACAAAGGGTTGATGGTTCTTCCCAGATGTTTGATTTTGCCCTGATGTGTAGTTCAGTTAATGTGGTAGTCTTTCATCACCAATAAGATGGGAATAGCAGTATATCTGGAAGATGATGGCTTTATGTAAAATGCTCAACAATACTTGATCAGATCTCACCAATTGTAAATGAGTATGATTTTTTTCTATACCAGGGGTGGCGATATCTGATTTCTATTTTCTTGTCTGTAATTAGATTTTTTACTGCACTTGTCCTTGTAATAAGTATTAAGTAAACTTTAGTGGTTAATGACAGCATTTGGAAAAGCTGGGCAATGCAGACAATTGATTTTTCCTCCCTTATACTGTTTTTAAAATGTTTTTTTTTCTTCCTCCTTTTAGAGAGGACCCAACACCGACAGTTGTAGAGTTTGTACCACATGTTCCGTCCAGCCCAAGGGCCCCATCTCCCCATGATCTAGACAGGTCGAGATTACCCTATGCAGAGCCAATACCTGGCGACTATATCAATGTGGCCGCACCCTGGATTGAGGTAACGCCCACTTTGTGTACTTTAACATTTGACCAAACAATAACGATATTTCACCAGTTTGTTTCAGACGACTCTGGAAAAATTGTGGGAAAGGAAGAACTTGCAATTTCTCCTTTTCCTACAATGTTTTTTACCCTATCAGAAGAATATTTTCTTAGTTCATCACATTTTAAAATGTCGGCAAACTGTTTCATTTTTGGACAGGTGAGAATTTGGTGTTCGGTATAGGGCAAAAGGCGCTTGTTCACAGATGAGGCGAATTTTGGAAGTTATGATTTGATTTCTATAAAACTATACAGCTGCTGTACTATTACATGATTCACACTGAAGAATAGTCATTGGAAGCAAAATCAGAGTGTTCTTAATTCGTTTACGTGTGTTTATAATATGGTATGATAAACGTTAGATGTACGTTCACAATGAATAATTAGATTGTTTTTAATTCTTTAGAAGGTTTATACAGTGAATGACCATTTGTTTTAATCAAAAAGTGTGACGTCCCTTTTGAGTTTTACAGCATATAAACTGAACATTGTAGAATAAAGGGACACTTCTTTAATAAATTATGCTTTCAATAGCTACTTTTGATCTTTTATAAAACAACAATCCAAAAACTAAAGTTTCAACAATATTTTAGTTTGACTTTTCTCTTTTGTGAACAAGCACCTTTAATCCATTTACTCATTTGGGACTATGTAACTGGCTGTAGATATTGTACACAATGGCTGGCAACAAATAGCAGCATGAAAAAGAAAATAGATCTTGGAAACTATTGAAACAGAAGGTACTTACCCAGAGGTCCCAGGTTTGATTTCCCACAGCTTCCTAGGTTAAAGAGTGTGTCCTTTGAAAAGACACTACAGAGCTCTAGCCTCATGCTGATGAAAACCAAGAAAGCTGTTATATAATTGAAAATTTGAAAGCGTAAGACTCCATAAAGATAAAGAGTCAAAGAGGAACAAAAAATAGGAATGTATTGCTTTCTCACAGTGGTTTTTAAAGGTCATTTGTTGCAAATATGTCTAATTTCAGTTTTACTGAAGAACGAGATTTTTCCAATGTAAATTTTATTTACTTATTGATTTATATCAATTTGAAACTTTGAAATATAAAGGCAATTCCCTATCCATGATCAAAGTCTCCCTTTTGTCACATATTTCAAGCTCTAGTTTGATAAAAAAAAAAAAAAAAGAAGACCTGATCAAGTCAAGGAAAGTGGCCTGTCAAAGGTTCATGAAGTAAGCCAAGCTCTTTCGATCCAATCATTTCTTATCTCATTGTATACATTACAGATACTTGGAGAAGATCTTGTTTCTTGTCTGTTTTCCCGTAACTGGTCGATCAGAGAGACTGGGTTGAAGCATCTCGCTAAGGAGATGAGTCGAGAGATTGTCAAGGTTTCTGGGGAGAGTCGGTCAGGGGCTGGAGGAATGACCATGGCAAACACGGCCACCATGTTGAAACTGTTAGAGTGCAGCTTTGGTGTGGTTGCGTACATGTGTAATGACCCGGTCTATAAGGTGTTTGTTGGATGCCTGGTAAGAAGTCTGAAATAGGTCTTTAATCATTATAGGCATTCTAACAAGTGACTAATGGAATGCTGATGGTTTTACCCGGCTTGACCAGCCCTTATGGGTAGTTAAGTATAGGGTCTTCCTTCATCATATATAGGGAATCAACTTAATGTTGATGCAATGTAAATCCCATATTGGTATCAATATATCAACTTAAACATAGGTCTTAAAAATTGGATGTGTATCTTTTTTTTTTTGCATGGAATTTTTTTTCCCGATAAGACATTGTTTACTTGCAACTGATTGTTGTATTAAATTTTTTTGACATTGTAGACACATTTCATATTCTTGTTCTGCTACAGATCCCAACACTGATGGATTGTTTGCTAAAAGGTTGATAGATGTGTTACTTCTTCTATATCAAACAGTTGACAGGATATCTGACTTGGCATACAGGGTTCTATTAAATGATGTCAATGTGACAAAATTGTCTCTTACCACTGATTAGTTACATTCATTCATCAGCTTGGAGAGAGATGATGCAGGGTCTTGCTTGGCCCGAGATATGGAGTTTCATGAGAGGCAGTCTCCCGACTGACTTAAGGAATACCGATGGTTCTACCCGCCTTGACCAGCCCTTATGGGCAGTTGAGTATGGGGTCTTCCTCCATCATTAATAGTCTGGCATCGCTACATAACTGAAATAGTGTTGATGTGATGTAAAACCCATATATATAATATAACTTGCTTGGCCCAGTGGTTAAGGTGGCAGACTTACAACTCAGGCTCCTGGGTTCAAGCCCGGCTGACATCTCTGGTTTCATGGGAGCGATCTTGGCAAGTCACTTCAAAGCCATAGTCTAGTACTGGTAGACCCAGGAAAGCTGCTACATAACTGAAAAAGTGTTGAAATGGTGTTAAACATCATACAAAAGAGAAGATTATGCAGTTCTCATTGTGAAATACCGTGATCATTTAAAAGATGTGCTGACCTCTGTAAAAAGACTTAAAAGTTCAAAACAGTGTTAAACCTCAATCATATCCATTTTATTCTACAGAAAGTATTACGGTCTGTGTTATGTGTAACCCCATCTAGAGATAATCAACAGAAAGCCAAACTTCAATCTTTGTTCAAGCCCGTAATAGATTCCATCATAGTGAAATGTACAGACGGAAACAGGTAAATCTTTCTTATCGAACAGTTAGTTATAAACAGTGTCACATAAGAAGGTATGGTTGGCCCAGTAGTTAAAGGTGGTTTTACAACATGGGGGTTCCAGGTATGAGCTCTACCGGTACCTCTGATTTCATGAGAGGTAAAACATTCCAGAACCCTAGCCTAGTACTGGTGAATCCAGGAAAGCTGTAATACATGTATAGCTGAAAAAATTGTTAATACAAAACAATTGTTCATACAGAGTTAAAACAGAGTTAAAACCTATTTAAACAAACAACAGCTTTTTAGTAGTTCACCTGAGCACATAGTGCTCAAGGTGAGTTTTTGTGATCGCACAACGTCTGTCGTCATTTGTGCGCCGTGCGCCGTCAACAATTTCTTTAAACATCTTCTCCTCTTAAACCATTGAGCCAACCTTAACCAAACTTCTCAGGAATGTCCGTTGGGTGATGCTCTTCAAGGGTTGTTCAAAGAAATTGATTCCATGCAGAACTTTTGTTGCTATGGCATGAAAAAGGGGGAATTTCTGCAATTTTTAAAAGATCTTCTTGTCTGAAACCACTGGTCAGAATTCAAAATGATTTCACAGAAACGTTCTTTGGGGGCCTCTTTTCAAAAGTTGTTCAAAGAATTTTGATATCTCAAAAAACATGGCCACCAGGCTGCGTTGAATTTTGAATATGTTTTTGTTTTCAGTATATACATGTATGTTAAATTTTATAACTTTACAAACATCTTTTTTTTTTCAAAACCTCTGGGCCAATTTAAATGAGATATCTATAAACATGTATGGTAGAATTTCTAACAAAATACATCAATATAAATTTGGATGTCCAAAAATGTCAAAATGATAACAACAAAATGGCAACAATAGATTGTACTGGACAAAAGTGCAAGCTGATCTTCGTACATACATTCTGTAAAAGTAAAATATTCAGTTTCTGCATTGTAAGAATTATATACCATTTTAATGTCCCACATCAAGCATACAGTGTCAAACTTGTGAAATTGGAATAAAAAGAAAGGTCACTGCATAGATGCACAAGAAACCCTGTGTAAAATTTAGAAGCATTGTTTCTAAATATTATTCAAGTAGGTGGTAATCTCAGGTGAGCGGTTCTGGGGCCATTATGGCCCTCTTGTTTATTCATTTCAGAACCAAATAAAATTTTCATAATGAGGCAATAAAAATCTAATTTGTTTTTTTTTCCATACATGCTTAAAAATAGCTCAGTCCAACATAACTATGGTAGTTCTCTAATGGAAGTGTTGTACAGAATTAACAACATAAAGTCCTTTGTAAAGAATATGGCTTGTATCTATTACAGGAAGACAAGCGACTTATCAGTTTCTACCATAGTGGAGCTGGCAAAGGGCCAACATGGTGAACTGTCACTCGGCAAGGAGCTAAATAATCCAGGTAATTTATTATGCAAGATAATTCATAGATAGAGGGGTGTCTTTAAAACAATACATAGCGATATACATCATCCTTTTGTGAGCTGTCTCTTGCCAAGGAACTGGGGTCCTTGTTCAAGCCCAACCGACACCTTTGATTTCATAGGAATTACCTTTTGAAAGTCACTCTAGAGCCTTAGCCTAGTACTGGTGGATCCAGGAAACTAAAAAAATTGCTGTTAAGGCATTAAAAACCATACAAACATACAAAACTCGTATATTACTTTCTCTCACATATCCAGATGGTGAATATTTTGTCTTATAATTATTATCTTAGTTGCACTGTTATTTCAGGAACACATGGTTTAGGAGGGATGGTTTATGTGGTAAAGTGTTTGACGGAGAAGTATGACCAGTCGGACATTACATGGCAGTGGCTACTTGGTAGACTCTATGTCATTGAGAAGCTTGTGATGGAGTTTCCGACGGAGTTTCTTCCCCGACAGCGTCCAGATGGTGCCAGCTCGGAAAGTTCTCTTGAACTGATCGGAGCAGCGTCATCTGCTTTAGATGAAGAACGACCTCAGAACTATGATCGACTGTTAACTGTGGCGGAATTCGCAATAAATGCAGTGGCAAATAGCCATTTACGAATAAGCCGCGTTGCAAAAAGAGTTTTTCTCTTGTCCGCTAAGTATGCCGTTCACCTTTCAAACATGATTTCCGAATTTAAAGCATTGCTCAACAAGTTGGAGTTTTCACACAAGAAATCCTTGCAAAGACAGTTAGACAAGATAACAAGTGATTTTCAGCTCGCCGACGAGCTGGGAAAACAGCTGCGAGACCAGCTCTCACCCCCAGATACTCCGGAGACAAGCCCTGTCTCGACACCACGATGTTCTTCTCCAGTCACAACTGTATCAAATACACACAGTGACAAAGACATCAAGGACAACGCCAAAACACATCCATCAGCGCCGCCAAACACACCCATTCATGAAAGGAAGAAAAAACAATTAACATCAATGAAGTATAACAAAAGTTTCGACGCCTTTGAGGAATGTGCGGAAGTGCAGGCTGCTATGAAGACATCGAGGAGCCTGGATGATCTTGATCCACATTGTAAGCCCAGGAGTAGAAAATCCCAATCTCCCGTGATGAGAAAGTCGAAATCTCGATCTAGATCCAATACACCTAAGAGGGTGGGGCCTGTTCTGGAAACAAACCTTGATGAGGTTATCAAAATGCAAGAGGAGGCCAGACAAATAGGTACAAATAATGCTTCATACACAGACAGCGTGTTTACAGAGGTGTTTGATTGTAACGAAGACGACCTGTCTCTCACATTGATCCAATCAAATGAAGAAATACTTGATTTGCCTGCTCCGTCACCAAGGCTGCTTTCAAATGACCTTGAAACTGACATTGATTCAGTTGAACCTGACCTTGATTTAATGCTCAAGGTCAAAGTCGGAAACCTAACTTCCCTGGGAGATAACGCCCTAGTGGCATGTGTCACGCCAAAAATGGAAAAAGAAGTAAAACAAAAGCCCAAAAGTCTGTCTCTGGATTTTGATTCAAAATCTCGAATTGAAAGGTCACGGCGCGCAATATCCCCATGTGCTCATGCTAAAGAATTTGAAAGACTCTCCGTCCTGGGAAGTGTTTCACCTGCTCCATGCCTTAACTCCCTTTCTCAGACAAACTCAGCTTTCTCTAAGGAAGCATACAGCACCACCAAGCAAAAGACCTACTCCACTGCATCAACTGTAGGTGTAGAAAGATGCGAAGTTATTGATAAAGCAGGACATGTGGCTAGTCAACGGCTTCAAAGTGATGCGAGCGGTAGAGCGGATATGACAGATGACCTTACTGATTACAGATCTCCTATTGGAAAGAATGAGAAGCCTGTGACATTTGTGTCCGAAGTTGCTTCTGCGACGCCAAAACATTCCCCAAGCCATACATTAGATAAAGGTAAGTGTATTATACTCAATTTTGTTTTAAATGCGCACTCTTGAATAGTGCATGACAAGTTATGTTAATCTGAGGCCATCTCAATACAGGACGCAAATCTCCTTATTAAGCTTTATGTGTTATTTCATATAGGGGGCTGTAGTTATCCTGGGGTCAGTACTATTTGATAAAGTATGTTACATGTTCATAGTACTGACCCCAGGAAAACTACAGCCCAAATGATCTTTTACACTACAATTCATTCAAGATCGACTCTATATCTTTTATACAGACTGTTTATTCTTGTATTAAAGAGTATTTGCAATCATTGTGACTGAATCAGATTTGAATTTCCCTATCTTAATTTTGTTATTTCTTTTTTATGCCCTACATGTTGGTACTTAAAAAAATTTCCTTGTTGAGACAATTTTAATGTGAACATGCAAACTACAATTCACCAAATAAATTTAGTTATTTCTTATCTAATTTTTCCTAACCCTATATAGTGGGTATTCATTTGAATCATCTTGAATTCTAAGGAGTGCCCACAAAATAGGATTTTTCAAATACATTAAGATTTTCCTTCGCTGAATTATTTTATTTATTTCTAAACCCTATACAGTGATATCTCGTTAATCCGAACACATCTGTTCCTAACAAAATGTCCGGATTACAGAATCGTCCGGACTAATGAACAGAGCATGTTCTTATACACATTAAGACATAAACGGTCTGTATGCACGTGTATATTTATAACACTTTAGCAAACGCCAAATTGTCGACTGCCCAAATTGAAAGAGTTTGCAGACGTCATTTCAAAACGTGATGAAATTCAAAAATAATCTACTGATATGGCAGAAATCATTGTGGGAAAAGGAGAAATTGCTCGTGACGAGCAATTTCTCCTTTTCCCACAATGTTTTCGAAAGTTGTCTGCAACAAACTGGTCAAATAATTCTGTTCCCTTACAATTTCGTTCGGATTGCGAGACATTCGGATAATTGGGGTCCGGATAAACGAGGCTTCACTGTACTGTGGGTACCTATAAGAATTGCCATGTTGTGATATATTTGTTTTTTCATACGTTGTATGTATGATGATGTAATATGTACAAGTCGTGAAATAAAAATCTGTTCTGTTCTTTTCTGTTCATACTGTGATAATTTTTGGCCCTAAAAATCTCATAAAACTTCCCAAAAACCCATTGCTTTCATTCATTTTAATCATTTTTCTATAGAAAAACCCATTGATTTTTAAAGTTTTGTTAAAAAAACTCATTGATTTGATTTAGAACAAAATCACTGTTCATATTGAATCAATACTAATGATTACACACAAAATTGAATTTCATAATACATTCAGATTTTCCTAAGCTATTTCTTTCTGAATCCTATATTCCAGGCAATTTTAATGAGTACCAACAAAATAGGATACACCAAATTTATACACTTATAAATGCAGTATATTATAATAGATTCACCACTTTATCTGTATCACTTTACTCCTGTTTTATAGATGATGAAGACTGTATATGTAAAGAAGAAGTGGAGAGAGAGGAGGCTATTGCTCTTGCCAGGGCTATGGAAGTCTCGTCCAAGGACGGACCCAAACCGGTGGTGCCAGGTCTGACTCCCATGGACCAAGAAGAGGTTATTACTATAAGGATACAGCCAGATGTAAGTCTGAAAGCTTTTAAATGTTTTAGACTCTTGCCCTAAAATTCATTTACTCAAATTTGTCAATATTTTCTTTTTGGGATATAGCAAGATGTAAGGCATAAAGTTATAAAAAGTTTTTCAAGAGGTATTTTTTCAAAAGTTCATTTGCTGTGATTGGTCAATATTTCCCTTTTTGGTTAAACTGCCTGAGAGAGACAAAACTCTGGTTTCCCTTCAATGTAAAAGGTTGGCCAATCTGTTCTTTGAAAAGGATTTTATTTATCATTTATATATTCTCCAGTTAATTTTGTTTAACGTTAGATTTCGTATACCTTTCATTCAAAATGCAGTGAAATGCAGTTAAAGATCTCTCACTTCCAGCTGGGCAAAGAAAGACTCTTTGTTTTAACCCTTATAGTGCTGCAACTGACTTTATGCTTATGCAAACAGGTATGATCCAGGCCAGCCGCCAAGTTAATTGGCGGCTTGCCTGTGATCTAATCTGTTTGCTACTCTTAGTATCTTTCCTTAACCAAATTTTGCAGATATTTAAAGTTTTGGAAAGCAGGCCACACACAAATCAATTTCTAGAAATTACCCAGCATTCTAAGGGTTAATTGAATAATCCACATGTGTTTGCAGGAGTGTGACGGCCTGGATGCTAATGGGAGTCCACCAACCCTGTATTACGAAAATGTCCATTGGAAGAAAGGTCATTTACTGGGAACTGGTGCTTTCAGCACATGCTACCAGTGCAGGGATGTGAAAACGGGAACCATTATGGCATTGAAACAGGTACTGGCAAATTGATTAATAGTCAAACATGTCTCTTCATATCTCCTTTTTTCACAGTACAAGTCTAGAATTTTCACAGCTTTAAACCAGTATCAAACTTATTGTTCCTTTGTTCATATGTTATTATGGTGACTTGTGTGTTTGAAAAAAAAAAAGATATTTTATCACTAATTAAATTAATACAATGGAAAGACCTGACCCTATGGGCCTATATGCCAATTTTTAATGAATGCATCATGTTTAGATTGTTGAAAATTGCCAGGACTAACCCTCATATCTGCGCAAGTACCAGGAAGCACTTATGGAGAGTGAAATTAACAAGCTTCAAGCTTACTGCAAAATAAATGTAAAAGAAATTAGATTTATGATTAACCTAGAACCTGATATATCTCTAGTATCCTGCATGGCCCAGTTGAAAAACTGGCTGTATTTTAAGACCCCTCAGGGTCATAGGTTCAAGCCCCTTCAATACCCTTGGTTTTGTGGTATTGTCCTTTGGCGAGATACTTGAGAGCCCTAACTAGCTAGTACTGGTGAATCAAGGAAAGACGTGACATGGTGATTGAGGAGGTAATTGTAAAGTCGCCTGTATATGCCTAGTGTAGAAAGAGACTTTATACTCTACATTTACCTTTTTAGTTGTAACTATAAAAAAATTTACACTGTGTTAAACCCAAATTTGCCAAACAATTGAAACGTTTATCTCTCCAGATCTCATTTTGTCGTAATTCGAAAACAGAGCAGGAGAAAGTGATAGAGACAATAACGGAGGAGATCCACATGATGGCTAAACTGAATCATCCCCACATAGTGAGGATTCTCGGGGCAACCAGACAGGGCTGTCATTTCAACATGTTTGTCGAATGGATGCCAGGTTTGTAAAAAGGGAGAGAAAAGACACTTTTTCTTTGCTATTATTTTCTTATTTATTTTGAAAGTGATTTGAAAGGAGTATGCATAACACATGGTTAATCTTCTTACTTTGAAAAACTGACTGTCAGTCTTCTTGTTCATGCTATTTCTGTACCTTTCATACTTTCATGATCCTCTCAAACTTTCATGATTTTAGAATATGTAGTAGGGGTCTCGATTTAGAAGGGCAGAGTTAAATGTGTAAGAGTGCTGGTCATCTCAATGGGTAAAGCAATTGCATGGTTTGTGGAGGTCCCGGGTTCAAGTCCTGGTCTGGTTGCATGTTTTTCTCTCCTTGGTTACATTGGAGCCCAACATGCAGCCAGGCCTGGACTCAAACCAGGGACCTCCCTGAGAATGATATACCTACTAAGCTATCTAGCCTACTTAGACATTTAACTCTACCTTCTAATTTGAGACCCCTACTTCAAATGAATGATTGATTTATCTTTTTCCATATGTTTCAATTCTCATTTGCTGATGCTTTCAATATCACATTTTCATATTCTGAAATTGGTTCAAATTGCCAAATCAATATCAGCCCATTTTCATTTTCTGAAATTGATTCAAATTGCCAAATATAGAATATTATCAATTTGTGTCCTTTTGGTATTTATGTATGTACTGTATATTTCAGGTGGGTCCGTGTCCTTTTTACTTGGTCAGTATGGCTGTTTTGCTGAGGAGGTTATCACCAACTATATCTTACAAGTTCTTCGAGGCTTGGCCTACTTACACGAGAATCATATTCTACACAGGGACCTCAAGGGTAAGGGTCTAAAATTAAAAAAAGATTTTTTTCATTTTGCATCCATTGTAAAGCAAATTTTTACAGCTTATATTATTCACTCTTGATTCTGCTGCTATGAAATGTTAATAGCAGTAGTGTGATGAATCCAGGAGAGCTGTAACACAACTAAACTGTTGTCGACATGGTGTTCAATCTCAAATCCTTAACAAATAATTGAGAAGCCACATAAATGGAATTATGAAGCATTGCCTTGAAAGACTAAAAAACTACTTCTGTTTACACCCTTACCTAGACCCCTGGTTTACTCCTTTTTATAAAGTATTCAACATGTTTGTTAAGGTTGCAGTTTTAGAACTCAATGGTCTTGCTGGGTTTGAGTCACACCCAACACATCTGGCTTCGTGAAGCTGGGTTTGAGTCACACCAGCACATCTGGCTTTGTGAAGCTGGATTTGAGTCACATTAGCACATCTGGCTTCTTGAAGCTGGGTTTGAGTCACACCAGCACATCTGGCTTCGTGAAGCTGGGTTTGAGTCACACCAGCACATCTGGCTTCGTGAAGCTGGGTTTAAGTCACATTAGCACATCTGGCTTCATGAAGCTGGGTTTGAGTCACACCAGCACATCTGGCTTTGTGAAGCTGAGTTTGAGTCACACCAGCACATCTGGCTTTGTGAAGCTGGGTTTGAGTCACACCAGCACATCTGGCTTCGTGAAGCTGGGTTTGAGTCACACCAGCACATCTGGCTTCATGAAGCTGGGTTTAAGTCACATTAGCACATCTGGCTTCATGAAGCTGGGTTTGAGTCACACCAGCACATCTGGCTTCATGAAGCTGGGTTTGAGTCACATCAGCACATCTGGTTTCGTGAAGCTAGGTTTGAGTCACACCAGCACATCTGGCTTCGTGAAGCTGGGTTTGGGTCACACCAGCACATCTGGCTTTGTGAAGCTGAGTTTGAGTCACACCAGCACATCTGGCTTCGTGAAGCTGGATTTGAGTCACATTAGCACATCTGGCTTCGTGAAGCTGGATTTGAGTCACACCAGCACATCTGGCTTCATGAAGCTGGGTTTGAGTCACACCAGCACATCTGGCTTCGTGAAGCTGGGTTTAAGTCACATTAGCACATCTGGCTTAGTGAAGCTGGGTTTGAGTCACACCAGCACATCTGGCTTCATGAAGCTGGGTTTGAGTCACATCAGCACATCTGGTTTCGTGAAGCTAGGTTTGAGTCACACCAGCACATCTGGCTTCGTGAAGCTGGGTTTAAGTCACATTAGCACATCTGGCTTCATGAAGCTGGGTTTGAGTCACACCAGCACATCTGGCTTTGTGAAGCTGAGTTTGAGTCACACCAGCACATCTGGCTTCGTGAAGCTGGGTTTGAGTCACACCAGCACATCTGGCTTCGTGAAGCTGGGTTTGAGTCACACCAGCACATCTGGCTTCGTGAAGCTGGGTTTAAGTCACATTAGCACATCTGGCTTCATGAAGCTGGGTTTGAGTCACACCAGCACATCTGGCTTTGTGAAGCTGAGTTTGAGTCACACCAGCACATCTGGCTTTGTGAAGCTGGGTTTGAGTCACACCAGCACATCTGGCTTCGTGAAGCTGGGTTTGAGTCACACCAGCACATCTGGCTTCGTGAAGCTGGGTTTAAGTCACATTAGCACATCTGGCTTCATGAAGCTGGGTTTGAGTCACACCAGCACATCTGGCTTCATGAAGCTGGGTTTGAGTCACACCAGCACATCTGGCTTCGTGAAGCTGGGTTTGAGTCACATTAGCACATCTGGCTTCATGAAGCTGGGTTTGAGTCACACCAGCACATCTGGCTTCGTGAAGCTGGGTTTGAGTCACACCAGCACATCTGGCTTCATGAAGCTGGGTTTGAGTCACACCAGCACATCTGGTTTCGTGAAGCTGGGTTTGGGTCACACCAGCACATCTGGTTTCATGAAGCTGGGTTTGAGTCACACCAGCACATCTGGCTTCGTGAAGCTGGGTTTGAGTCACACCAGCACATCTGGCTTCGTGAAGCTTGGTTTTAGTCACACCAGCACATCTGGTTTCGTGAAGCTGGGTTTGAGTCACACCAGCACATCTGGCTTCATGAGGCTGAGTTTGAATCACACCAGCACATCTGGCTTCGTGAAGCTGGGTTTGGGTCACACCAGCACATCTGGCTTAGTGAAGCTGGGTTTGAGTCACACCAGCACATCTGGCTTCATGAAGCTGGGTTTGAGTCACACCAGCACATCTGGCTTTGTGAAGCTGTCCTTTGCCAAGATATTTCAGAGCCCAAACCTAGTACAGTGAACCCTCGTTTATCCGAACACTTTCATCCCCAGGAGAAATGTTCGTATTAACGAATTTTCCGGAATGAAGAATATGTGAGTTACAGCGAAATGTTTACCTTTACACGGTGTCGGTGTATCATGATCATTACTATGAAGTAAGAAATACACAATTATTTTTTTTTGAAGGGAAATATAAAGTGTGTTAAGGAAGTGTTATTTGGTCAAAACGGATTTTTAAAAAAAATGACAATTTGAAGCAATGTCTTTCGAGAAGTTAAATTTCCTTAAGATAGCTCTGAAAAGAACTGTCTTCGTTTGGCTGTGGGTGTAGACATCTTCAAGTTGTATCTTCTTATTTCAATATCGAGAAATGAGATAAGTAGGAATTGTTGAGAGTTTATTTATAGGGAAAAGGAGCATATCGATTGAGTAATAATTGAAAATGATTGCCAGACATTGTCTCCCGATCGCTGTCTAAGCAGCCAATCAGCCAATCAGCCAATCAACACCTTTTACAAACTCAACTATCGACATGCGACCGTAATTACAATAATGTAAGACCAATCAACTGACAGAATGACCGATTAACAAACAATCAACAACTTCCAGTACACTACACTAGGTGACATGTTATGGTCAAGCATACGTGACAGTTTGCAAAACGTGTGAATGCCGTTTACAACAGAAGACCGATCCCTTCATTCGCAACTGTAACCGCAAAATAAACGACTTTACTGGTTTCCGGACTAGCCATACGCATATACTATGAAAAGTGACTGTTGGTTCCCGAATATTTTTGTCCGGTTCCGGAACGCGGATTTTCCGCATTAAACAGTTAAATTGATGAAGGTAAGATCCGTTCCCTCAAAATTCTGTTCGGATGGTGAATATTCCGGATAAACGATGTTCGGATTATCGCGGGTCCACTGTACTGGTATCTCCAACAAGGCTGTACACAACTAGAAAATTGTTGACATGGTGTTAAACCCAATATATGATGAGAAAGTAAAGGCAGATCTGTGACATTTAACACAAAATCAAAGTACCAGAAGGGCCCATAACTGGTTTGACCTCATTTGAATTATTTACTGTTCTGTTTAAACCTGAGACTGAAAGATATCACCAATTCTGTCACACAAATGCTCAATAAATGGGAATAATCAAGTGTTTCTTGAAACACTGCATCATGCTACTTTGATATCCACCCTTAACTTGATCCCAGAGTATTATGGTTTCAGGTGCCAATCTTTTAGTTGATAGTACCGGTCAAAGGCTTCGTATTGGGGACTTTGGGGCAGCCGCCAGGCTTGCTTCTAAGGCAACAGGCGCTGGGGAGTTCCAGGGTCAGTTGCTGGGCACTATAGCCTTCATGGCTCCAGAGGTACGATGTTTGAATCTCTTTATTGATTTACGGAGTAAAATGATCATGATGAAAAAAGATAATGTTGTCTCTTTGACCCATTCTGTGGTGGGACTAATTAATTGGTCTATATTGTAATCAACTGCAGATGATAATTATAGAGTGAGAAAAAGGAGAATTTCTTTGTGATAGTGGAAGAAGCAATTGGGACAAAATGGGAGAATAAGGTAGGATACCTATAATTTGCAATTTTGAAACTCATTCTTCGTGGGAATACTTTGGTCATTCTCTGTATGCATGGGTCGGGGCCTATATTGATGTAAACACAAGGCGAATTATTGGTATTTTACCTTTAGTTTCACAGCTGGTTTCTTCAATTGATGACTGATGAACTAGGTCTTTGTTATGAAGGTGAATTCAAATATTTCCCTGGTATTGCTGACTGGTCCAAATTGAAAACAACAGCAGACCACGACAAAATGAAGAAAAGATAAATGCATTTTTGGTATTAACCACCTTATTAAAAAACAATGACA
Organism: Cerastoderma edule; assembly: GCA_947846245.1. Taxonomy (NCBI): domain Eukaryota; kingdom Metazoa; phylum Mollusca; class Bivalvia; order Cardiida; family Cardiidae; genus Cerastoderma; species Cerastoderma edule. The sequence continues at coordinate 47,415,433 of OX401405.1, forward strand.
GTCTGTAGTATTGTCAAGTAATATTGGGTTTGTGTTTAGGTACTAAGAGGTGAGAACTATGGCCGAGCCTGTGATGTTTGGAGCGTAGGATGTTGTCTGATAGAAATGGCCACAACTAAACCCCCATGGAACGCACATGACATTTCTAATCACCTCGCTCTTATATTTAAGGTAGGAAACTTGCATCTCTCAAGATTTGTTACCCATAAGTTTTGGTGCTGAAAAATTGTACATTGAATAGCTTATCCACAAAAACATTTCAGAAATATAAATATTGAGTTATTTCGCTGAAATTTGATCATTATGGCGGAAAGATGAATTTAAATCTATTTATTTTCTGTTAGGAACGGGTTTAAAGGAGTTCCTTTTTATTAATGGATTAAATTGGTTTTTATTGCCGTCTGTCTAAAACTGTGGTCATTGAAAGATTCAATTAATATTATAATTTAGAAGTTGAATAGGAAATCAAGTTTTCAAGTTTAGTTAATTAATAAATAAAGGCCACTGGCCCACAATACAACACATATACATAGTACTATTTAACTAGAGTGTCCCAGACAATTAATATACGAAACAACTTTCCCTCTTTTCAATATTGGGCTTAGCAATATTGCATAGTAACACTTCATTGGAATCATCTTTACAAGATGTGTATTTTCCTTAATTGGATTAGTAAAATGGTACCCTGTTTTATAGAGTAAATGATGAGACGTATCATGTTAATTATTATTGACTTTTGCCCGTTACAGATTGCCAACTCACAGTCCTCGCCCCCTATCCCTGAGAAATTAACCCCACCTCTCCGGGATCTGTTATTGAGATGTATCATGCCCTCCTCTCCGGGATCTGTTATTTAGATGTATCATTTTAATAATGATTGACTTTTGCCTGTTACAGATTGCCAACTCACAGTCCTCGCCCCCTATCCCTGAGAAATTAACCCCACCTCTCCAGGATCTGTTATTGAGATGTATCATTTTAATAATGATTGACTTTTGCCTGTTACAGATTGCCAACTCACAGTCCTCGCCCCCTATCCCTGAAAAATTAACCCCACCTCTCCGGGATCTGTTATTGAGATGTATCATTTTAATAATGATTGACTTTTGCCCGTTACAGATTGCCAACTCACAGTCCTCGCCCCCTATCCCTGAAAAATTAACCCCACCTCTCCGGGATCTGTTATTGAGATGTATCATGTTAATTATTATTGACTTTTGCCCGTTACAGATTGCCAACTCACACTCCTCGCCCCCTATCCCTGAAAAATTAACCCCTCCTCTCCGGGATCTGTTATTGAGATGTATCATTTTAATAATGATTGACTTTTGCCCATTACAGATTGCCAACTCACAGTCCTCGCCCCCTATCCCTGAGAAGTTAACCCCACCTCTCCGGGATCTGTTATTGAGATGTCTTGAGCCCTTGAAGGAGCAGCGACCCACAGCCAAGGAACTTCTGATTCATCCCCTCTTTACACAGTACATGAAGAAGTGAACGCTGTCAGAGCATTATTTATATATTCATAACATTCACCACATTCCTCTCAATTAGATGTATTTCCATTTAGGTTTTCCCCTTCCTTAATTCTTTACTTTTAAACATATGCAGTATAATTCTTAAGATACCACATCAACAAGAAGATGAATTGCTCATGATGATCAATTTATCTTTTTGTCAAAGTGGTTGCTAGTCAATATGATGGTTCTGCATGGCCAAGGTTGTTAAGGTGGTCTTAGAACTTAGAGGTCCCAGATACCAGCCCTACTTATTCCTCTGGTTTCGTGGGAGCGTCCTTTGGCAAGTCCCTTTGGAACCCTAGCCTTGTACTGGTGGATTCAGGAAAGCTGTTACATTACTGAAAATTGTTGACACTGCATTAAACACCATGTACACTTTAGTAGATATCATAAATAGAGAAAATGTATATCTGATTATTTTTTACTGTATACTTTGGGTCTCAATTTGACCCGTCACAATGGCCCATATGGGTAAACTGCTGATGGCGTGCTATTTGTTTCCTTTGTTTGTATATGTCATTCTTCTCAATTTAAAATCACATATTTCATAAAATAGATTTCCTCATTGGATGATAAATTTATATAAAGCAGTATGCAGGTTCATGAAGACTTTCTCAAGTGTTCTAACCGTTTCTTGGTTGACTTTACTTTTACATTCTCACTTAGTGCTGTTCTTAGGGAAGGTTGTTCATTGTATTTAAATTGTATTTTTTAACATGTATAGTATATGCAAATATTGCAATAATGTCCGAATGAATATGTATCCATTTCTTTTTTATTTCATTGTTATGCAAGCATGTGTGTCTTCAATTGTGTCAGAATGCAGATTTGCATGTTTTTTGTGCCAAAGATGTTTGTAATTTCGAAAGAAGTTTTGTTCTTAATATATTTTTGTAATATGTAACACTTTTTATAGAAATAAAACTATTTTTAGATTAAATTAGATTCATCTGGAATGATTCCAGAAAACTTGCATCTAAGTATTAATTGAAGTGGTTGTAAGTACTTATTAAATCATATAATTGATTTAAATGCCAATTAAAGAATATTCAGGGACATCTTTTTATGGTGAGTTTCCTTTATCCATTGTCACAATGTTTCCTGTGCAAGTTCATAAAAGGTTATTTTTAGATGATATTTGTTAACATCTATTGTTGCTTCAATTTGTTCCAGACACTAACTTTAAGCATCATTTACAATCCATTTCATTTTTGCACAAGATTGCTTATACCTTGACAGTAAGTATGCATTTTTGTTCATTCTCTGCAACTTTAAACTTCCCCCATACTGCCCCACCAATACCTCTCGCAAAACAAACCTTAAAAGTCTTTGAATACAGCAGCAGTTGAAGGGGGCTGGGTAAATAGATATTTCTAACCGGTGATACTTACTGTTTTATTGTTTTTTCGATATAGTGGTACATGAAGGCTTAATTATAGCTACCTCAATAGTAACCCATTCTCTCATGGGGAGAAGCAGATGACAAACATCAGTATTACAACAACAAAATATTTATAATTTTATATTTTTCTATGGGGATCACCCAGATTTACCAGTAGAAAATATATAAGAATTCCATGTTTTCAAACAGTGAAATTAACAGGTTCTTAAAGTTTTAAAGCATGTATATTATCAGGCCTTTCTATCAGAATAAGGCCTTTCAATCAGAATCTGTTTATAATTAATGATGTAGTGGGTTAACCCTTTCCCAAACAACAACTTTCCGACCGTCCCAAATTCAAAGAGTTTGCAGAAGGCATTTCAAAATGTGATGAAATTGAAAAATATTCGTTAGGTAGAGCAGAAAATCTTGTGGGAAAAGGAGAAATTGCTCATTACGAGCAATTTCTCCTTTTCCCACAATGTTTTCTGAAGTTGTCTGCAACAAGGTGGTCAAATGTCCTTATTGTTTGGGAAAGGGTTAAACAAATTAATTCTGATACCTTTGATTTTTTTTAAAACCATCTTATCATTAATGTTATTCAGATGCATTTCCAGTAATTGGCCGTTGGAAAGCAATATGACAAAAAAAGGAACTTATTTATGGTTATCACCTTATTCTTAATTCCCAATGAAGTCAATCTAGTTTTAGCGTCAAAAGTAAAAGGAAAGGCGACAAAATCACAGTGTGAACAAACGAAGGCTTTATATGGATAGGTATTTATTTAGAAAGCTCCAGTATAAGGTTTCTAAATGACTTAACAAGCAATTTATCCTTTTGTAACAATGGCTTCTTACTGAAATATCAAATAAAATGTTTCCTTTTTATAATTAATTACCACCTAGCACCACATTTTTGCGTCTTTCAATTGATGACTTTAAAAAAAAAACATTGTTCCAAAAGGAGAAATTTCTTGTTACAAGCAATTTCTCGTTTTGCCACAATGCACTTTCAATACATTCACAAATCAACAGGAGAACTGAAAGGTGTTTTACATGTTAACAAAGCTTTTTTAAAAGTGAAAAAATGTTGTCTGCAAGTGGTAGGGTTACCTCAAATCATATAATGTTGCTATGAATGGGGACCAGTCACGAAATTCAATATGAATAAATGAGTTCAGCATTACCTTAGATGTTCAAAAGGTATTTTTGCCACTTTCTTGTTCAAATGAAATTCAGTAGATGACTTTAAAAATAAACATTGTTCCAAAAGGAGAAACTGCTTGGTACAAGCAATTTCTCCTTTTGCCACAATGCACTTTCAATACATTCACAAATCAACAGGAGAACTGAAAGGTGTTTTACATGTTAACAAAGCTTTTTTAAAAGTGAAAAAATGTTGTCTGCAAGTGGTAGGGTTACCTCAAATCATATAATGTTGCTATGAATGGGGACCAGTCACGAAATTCAATATGAATAAATGAGTTCAGCATTACCTTAGATGTTCAAAAGGTATTTTTGCCACTTTCTTGTTCAAATGAAATTCAGTAGATGACTTTAAAAATAAACATTGTTCCAAAAGGAGAAATTGCTTGTTACAAGCAATTTCTCGTTTTGCCACAATGCACTTTCAATGCATTCACATATCAACAGGAGAACTGAAAGGTGTTTTACATGTTAACAAAGCTTCTTTTTTTTAAGTGAAAAAATGTCTGCAAGTGGTAGGGTTAACTCAAGTCATATAATATTGCTATGAATGGAGACCAGTCACGAAATTCAATATGAATAAATGAGTTCAGCATTACCTTAGATGTTCAAAAGGTATTTTTGCCACTTTCTTGTTCAAATGAAATTTTGTAATCAATTGTGATGACAAAGTAATATTTTGTAAAGTTATATTTTTCTCATCTTTTGTACAGATCATTTCATGAGTATGTTTATTTTTTGTCATTCCATTGTTTTGATGTTGTATAAGGCATAATGTATTACGAAATATGTTTTTCTGAATGTTTTCTCCATCATTATATTGTAAATAAGTCTTTACTACATGCATACTAGTCTTTGTCTACTGCAATAGACAACGAATATGTTCAGACATTGTAACAACTTTACACTAGAAAATTCAATAATGGGAGTACATGTAGTTACTTTTACCCACAGGGGTTAGAAGTTAAGATAGTCTTACGGCTATGTATAGATGGAGAAGGGAAGACACTTCCTCAGGATTCCGAAATTTAAAATTGGATTTTCTCCCATTTCCCTGTGTTGAACCTGCTTGGAAAGGTATTGAATTGTGTGTGGGTTTTTAATCTATGACTTGTTGAAGTTTTTTTTGCCTACCAATTGCCTTGGTTTGACAAAAACTTCGATAAAGCAAGAATTTCTAGCATTTCTGAGATGCTGACAACTGTATGGTAGTCTGATTTCCGGTTAAAACCACACTGAATACGAAGGTGAGTTCTCATTTGTCAAGCCAATATGCTTTATGTTCCTGAATATAGTTCAGTCTTATTTACAACTTGATTGACCAATCAGAACTCACCTTTATATTCAGTGCGGTTCAAACCGGAAATCAGACTACCAAACTGTTGTCAGCATCTCAGAATACTCGCTTTATCAAAGTTTTTGTCAAACCTAGGCAATTGATTGGCAAAAAAACTTCAAGTCATAAATTAAAACCCCACACACAATTCCATACCTTTCCAAACAGGTTCAACACAGGGATATGGGAGAAAATTCCAATTTCAAATTTCGGAATCCTGAGGAAGTGTCCTCCCTTCTCCATTTATACATAGCCGTAATACCTGAACTTCGGACCCCTGTGCTTTTACCTTCTAGTAATACTTTCATCTTGAAACAAACACAGTCAAAGGCAACACATGGTTATCCTGGGGTCAGTGCTATTTCATAATAACATTGTTCTGACCCAAGGATAACTATAGACCCCTGTGGTGTGTACAAGCACCTGTAAGAATGAATGATGATTTATTAACAATTTCAAGTGCCATCTGTTATGAGTTTTGGGGTTGTTTTTTTTTTTATAGATATTTTGTTTTTGAGTTGTGCAGAGAAACTTATATACAGAAAAAATGTAGAGAAGCTAGGTTTACTTTTTAAATGGCCTTTTATGTTCAGTTTGTTTTGAGTTTTTTCCTGCTTACGTTAAGTACATGTATGTTTTTGTTTTTAAGTTTGTTTGTTTGCTGTTTGTTTTTTGTTTGCTGTTTGATGCCAAAGACTGTTACAAGAAAATCCAAAGTTACATTAGTTTGATTGTATTATCTTGGCCAGTGATAGGGCCTTGGGCTAATCTGCAGGTTCAATGGAAAAACATACTATTGTAAGTGCTTCTTGTTTTTGATTTGGAGTACTTTCTTGCACTGAACCCTCTATATTTTAAGATTCAAATAAAACATTTATATCTGTTTACATCCTCTGCTAGATTTGAAACTCTCTGTGAGAGAGGAAAGAGAAGAAAGTTCAGGAATAAAGATCACACTAGAAATGAGAGGTATATCAACTTTGTTAAATTTCTTATTGCTCATGTAAGCACAATAATGTGTGTACAGTGAAGCCTCGTTTATCCGGACCTCGATTATCCGGATGTCTCGCAATCCGAACGAAATTGTAAGGGAATGGAATTATTTGACCCGTTCGTTGCAGACGACTTTTGAAAACATTGTGGGTAAAGGAGAAATTGCTCTCAACGAGCCATTTCTCCTTTTCCCACAATGTTTTCTGCCATATCAGAAGATTATTTTTGAATTTAATCACGTTTTGAAATGTCGTTTGCAAATTCTTTCAATTTGGGACGGTCGACAATTTGGCGTTTGCTAAAGGGTTATAAGTATACACGTGTATACAGACCGTTTATGACTTAATGTGTATTAGAACATGCTCTGCTTCAGCAGTCCGGATGATCGGTAATCCGGACATTTTGGTGGGAACGGTAGTGTTCGGATTACCGAGACATTACTGTACTTATTAAAGCTGTCACATTGGGATAATTCTTATAATCATGCCAAAAGAAAAGGATTTGTCTTGTAGATTTTGGAATACTGTGTGTAAAAGTTTCCAATTAAACTCTCTTATCTTAACCACTAAAAAGGGGTTCTGCATGGCCGAGTTGTTAAGCTGGCGGTTTTAAACTTTGGGGGTCCCAGGTTAGAGCCGCTCTGGTACTTCTTGTTTCATTGGAGTGTTTTTTCGCAAGACACTTCAGAGCCCTTGCCTTGTACTTTAGAATCCAGGAAAGCTGTAACAAGACTTGAATCATGTTAATACAGCATTGAATCCCATATAAATGAAATATACAACTGATTACAGAACTTTATGAATAAGGCTGTATGTGTACTTTGTGTGTACACGTTTACTTACTGTTTGTATTGGTTGTGAATTCTTTTTCTGCTGATGCCTGTGAACAATGATTACTTCTAGTCATTTTACTTCATTTTGAGTCAATAAAAGCTTTAACCTTAATTCCAAATACTTTGAGATTTGTTAGCAATGTCCCTCTTTTCCAACAAATCTTAACAAAAAATGAAAAATATCTTTCATTTTGATACAGAATACTGTTTTGGAAAAGTCTTCATTTGGAAAGTTTTTATCCTCAAGCAGTCTCATAGAATCATTTTTCGACCTTTTTATGAAAATCATTGATTAGTTTTAAATTGGGACGTGTTCTGATGTGTTCTAATTGCATCATGTGTATGAGTTTCTTTCCATTATGATTATTGTTGTCAATTATTTAAAAATGTAAGTTTTAAGAAACGTTCGCGCTAAATGAGCTTAGCTATCGATGTGCCTTAAAACACCCTTCATTCCTTCTTTAACCCATTACCAAACAATAACCACCTTTAACCATTTTGTTGCAGAAGACTCTGGAAAACATTGTGAGAGAAGGAGAAATTTTGCACTTGGGAAAAGTCGAAAATTAGGTGTTTGGTAAAGGGTCAAGAAACTTTAAGGGAAAGGCTATTGGCATTGTTTACATGGGCACACTCTTCTTTCATTTTCTATCATGAGGGCTAAACATAAAACCATTCTAACTCATTGTGTTTTAAGACGGAGTCACAAAAGATTTTTGTTAAGCGTTTATACTGAAACATGAAGGATTATTTTTTCCTTCAAGGGCAGTAAATGTATAAGTTTTTAACAACTTAAGAATACGGGAAAAACCTGTAAGCATTAATATATCATATTCGTATTTTTTACACTGATTTTATATGTATTACATATAAATATACCTTTTCTATAATATATTGCACTGGAGTTTTAGATCGGAGGGGGGGGCAGTGTATTGGTTTGTAGTGGCCTAGAGGTAGGAGTATAATTCTTGAAATCACTTGGCCTCTCTCTGTATTGGTTTAAATTCTGATGATGCCATTTTGTTTTTTATGAGAGGTAGTCTCCCAGCTTAATTATAGATGGCTGTAGCCAGCTTGACTCCCCCCTAACTGGATGTAAGTTTGGGTTTTTCCTCCACCATGATAAGCAAGGCACCATAATAAGACTTAAAGGCACATAAAAGGAGAAAAGTACAAATAAATTACTAAAAAATATATGGAGATCTTTTATTATTTTCATAAAAGTCATGAGAATTAATTTACGGATGCATTGAGACACTATTAAATAGACTCCTTAAACATTAGTTATTTTGTGCTTAAATGTAGTAGTCTCCAATTCAATCATGTTTATCAACAACCTGTTTGTTTACATATTCAAAATAACGAATTCTGATTGGTCAGTTCAAACATTTGTGTATCAACTGTCAAGGTCAGGGGTGAAAAATCACACAATTAAACTGCTTAATCTGGGTTATTTCTTGTTGGCCTTCATGTTTAAGTTGTGCTGATGGGGATTTTTGGTGAAATTTATTTGAATCAAACCAAAAGTTTACCAAATAATAAAGTTTGATATAGCATTAATCTCCTTTTATGTGCCTTTAACTACAACTGATTTAAGATATTAAGTTACTTTAAACCTTATATTACTGAAAACTGACTTTGTGCTTATGCAGACAGGTTTGATCAAGACCAGCCGCCAACCAAATTGGCGCCTGGCTTGGATCTAACATGTTCGCTTCTCTGATTATTTTTCCTCATAGAAATTAAACAGATATTTAATGTTTTGGAAATCAGAAGACACAAAAATCTATTTTTTGGAAAATTACCCAGCATGCTTAGGGTTAATTCTTTTGCTTTCTGTGGTGACTATTTTGCACCATATCATATTTCTGAAGCATATTCTTGAAGAGGGCATACTTGGAACAAATAATTTCTTTTCTAATATTAACTATTATAAATCTCTTTCTTCAGACCCACTCATTTTAATATGTTAAGAACCCATTGTGGCAAAGGAAGCATTGCCTGCAACACCATAAGGTTTCTGCCTAATGCTTTAATGGGAATAGTTGTAACTTCTGTGACACAATGGTTCAATTTGGACTTACACTTGCCCTCATCTGGGATGGTTTGATGAATAAGTTTATCAACATGTTATTAAAGAATATGATACAATATGCTAACCTTTTATCTGACAATCTAATATTGATAAATGTGAATATTTGGATTAGGGCAGTAAAGTATCCGACAAGGGATAGGGTTTAATGATTTATTATGTAACACTGTGGCATGATTGAGGAATGGCTTTTTTTTTATCATTTGACTTATTTCATAGAGTTGTTTGTGTCGCCTTTAAAAGAGTCCTTTTCACATTTTGTTGTTATCAGTGTATGTGGGTTAAAGGTGCTTGTTAACAGAAGATAAAATTTGAATGTAAAAGGGGAAAAGCGTTGAAACAATGCCGTATTTGCATTGTTGTTTGATATACAATTCAAAATGACCATTGAAAGCATGATTAATTCAGAAACATCAGCTTATCGAAGAATGCAGAGTTTATATGTGTCAGATCTCAAAAGCGAGCAGATGTTTCGCTTTTCGATTGAAATACATGTGAATGCAATGTATACGCACTTTAAGGGATTAAAAGTGACCTAATTTTGCTTCCAATGACTATTCTTTAGTACATATCGTATAACATTACAGCAGCTGTTGTGCAGGTTTAAAGAAATTAATTTATAACTTTCAAATTTACTCACATCTATTAACAAGCGCATTTTAATCCTTTGAAAAGGACACCTGGCTAAGCCTTAAGGCTATGTGATGCCTTATTTTAAGACAACGAGACAAAGTTTATGCAGACAAACAGCCAAGTGCTCTGATTAACATTTCATCGTTGTTAAGTATTTTGTTGTTTATTTCTTCATATTTTGTCTGCTCAAAAAGTAAAACTATGTCACCAAACTTGAATGTGGTTTTGTCGTATTTTCGCCGTCTTTGACCCATACCATTTGAAAGAGATATATTAAGAACTCATTATCCAGTTAGCCTTGGCTCGTGCGTATATCCAAGAAATGACCAAGTACTGGGCTTATCACTTTGGTTGCACTATTTATCAGGAGAGCGACCCAGGGCCTTCAGTGCCTCCTTGTTTCACAATATTGTTTATGAACCGAAAAGGAAATTGCGATAACAATGTGTAAACATATCGGAAATTAATCTTTAAATTCTCTGCGATATGCCCCTCGTAATAAGCATGTAAAAGAGGAAGACTGCTCACAATCTGTAACACCTTCCTTCTTTATGTCATTTTTCAGATGCTTTACAAAAATTCCCACTATGCTGCCCAACATACTTAACCGACTTTTTTTAACTCTGATGTTTTACAACCGTACTAGATGTTTTTATGTCGTGTCCTGTCCAGTTTATATGACAGTAAAAAGGGCGCGAACAGATAACGAATGTCGATCGATACTTGAGAATCCTTGTGAATCCCCATAGAAATTATCAACGGTATGGGACCAGTTACCCCATAGTATCTTTGTCGATATTTTTCTATTGAAAGGTCAATGTTGGAAGAACAAAGGGGTATGGATGGTTCAATGCAAGACTATAACAAGTCCTTCATGTTTATGAAGGACTTATTATAGTCTTGCATAGAACCATCGAATTGTGTCATGGCTATTAGTAAGTTCTACGTAAACATGATTTTCAAGCTATATTCTTACATTAAAACGCTATATATGTCATTTAAAATTAGGGTTCCGCTCGCTTTTAAACGGGTTCCTGAAAGGAAAAGGGTTGCCCGTTGTAAAAAGGTTTATTCACATTGAACTCGATTGTTTTCTTAGATATCGTATTTTTTTTCCAATTCACTTACTAATGAGACCAAACAAAATTTATTTTTTTATGGATCGTTTAGTCTTATTATATCTGAAAGAACTATTGTGAAGAAAATTCCCATTTCCCACATTTGGCAATTTCTCCTTTTGTATCAAGTTGTACAAAATTATTAAACAAAAGATTTGCTATTAAAAGGATTATCCGTGTTGCTCTGTGTAATGGCAAGTGTTTCCAATCAAGCACAATTTCTGGGTGAAACGCTGGTAAACATGATTAGAACCTTGTAATTCTGGAAAGAAAATGGTAAGTCTGATTAAAAAATGCTTTCTCTGTTCAGAAAATAAGACTGTGGCTAGAAAATGGTACTTCTGGTAATGAAATGGTACATCTGGTAATGAAATGGTACATCTGGTAAGGAAATGGTACATCTGGTAAGGAAATAGTACATCTGGTTAGAAAATGATACCTCTGGTGAGAAAATAAGACTGGCTAGAAAATGGTACATCTGGTAAGGAAATGGTACATCTGGTTAGAAAATACCTCTGGTGAGAAAATAAGACTGGCTAGAAAATGGTACTTCTGGTTAGAAAATGATACTTCCGGTGAGAAAATAGGACTTCTGGTAAGAAAATGGTACATCTGGTAAGAAAATGATACATCTGGTAAGGGAATGGTACATCTGGTTAGAAAATGATACTTCCGGTGAGAAAATAGGACTTTTGGTTAGAAAATGGTACTTCTGGTAAGAAAATGGTACATCTGGTAAGAAAATGGTACATCTGGTAAGGGAATGGTACATCTGGTTAGAAAATGATACTTCCGGTGAGAAAATAGGACTTTTGGTTAGAAAATGGTACTTCTGGTAATGAAATGGTACATCTGGTAAGAAAATGATAGTTCTCGTTAAAACAACTGGTAGTTCTGGTTAGAAAATGGTAGTTCTGACTAGGAAATGGAAGTTTTGGTTAGAAAATGGTAGTTCTGGTTAAAAAAAATGGTAGTTCTGGTTAGAAAAATGGTAGTTCTGGTAAGGAAATGGTACATTTGGTTAGAAAATGATACTTCCGGTGTGAAAATAGGACTTTTGGTTAGAAAATGGTACTTCTGGTAATGAAATGGTACATCTGGTAAGAAAATGATAGTTCTCGTTAAAACAACTGGTAGTTCTGGTTAGAAAATGGTAGTTCTGACTAGGAAATGGAAGTTTTGGTTAGAAAATGGTAGTTCTGGTTAAAAAAAAATGGTAGTTCTGGTTAGAAAAATGGTAGTTCTGGCTAGGAAATGGAATTTCAGATTAGAAAATGGTATTTTTGGTTTAAACAAATGGTAGTTCTGTATAGAAAATGGTAATTCCGGATAGAAAATGGTAATTCCGGATAGAAAATGGTTGTTCTGGATAGGAAATGGTTGTTCTGGTTAAAATATAGCAGTTTGAACTGTCATTTCAGGCAGCATGGCAGGGTGGCAAACTCATTTGTCCGTATTGCCCAGAGTTTTGAGAAGTCATAACAGACAAGTAAATATTTACTGAAATTATCCATTCAGGCATTATGAGAACAAATGCAGAAAAAGATTTGGCATAAACGGGCAAGTAAACCAAGATGCAGATTTCGGTACCCCTGCATGGATATGTGAACCTGTAACATGGTATGACATCTAAAGTCTTGGAAAACTGCGCAAAGTCATACACACACACAGATGTTGCGAGGAGAAATGAACACATCCTACATTGCCCTATTGGGTGAAGCGTTTTAACGAATATCTATGGATTGAGAGGTCAGGGTAGTTTATCTTTATCAGGTGCTTCCCATTGTGCGACATCCTAACACAAGAACAGTTCGTTTTGGACTTATCAGTGGAAGACTTGTTGTGGATTTAATAACTGTTTGAACAATGTATCGAAGTTGGAGAATTATTGTGTAAGTCTGGCCTTATTTACAACTCTGCGACCATCAAAAACACTTTGTCCATCTCCGCGTGGATTCAAATCCCAGTTGATACATTTGAAATTTCATGAGAGACGGTCTTCCGGCTGGCGTACAGACTGTCGATAATTTTCCTGGCTCGTCAAGCACTTGTGTGTAGTTTAGAGTCAGGGTACCACGGGTTATGATACCAAAACCTTGGCCATAGTTGAAAGTTTGAGGTTGTGGACTATGACCTCTAAATATTGCAACATTTCATTTCGTTGTTAACCACTCAATGTTTATGCCATGAAATTATGAAAATTGTATATTATTCTTACCTTTGCGCAGCCATAATTTTTTCTTCTTTTATACACAATGAAGATACCACTGATTAATTCTATTTCAGATGTCTGTTTGGTGTGATCATGACGGCTATGGTTATCATCAACATTCTACAAATACGGGGTGTTAGACAACGGAGAATGGACGCACATCAATCACGGAACAGTAAACATTTGAATGTTAACAATGCTCATATAACCAACACAAAGCATCATGTTAAATTAACTATCGTGTACACCACAGCCACAAGCCCAAATGAAAGCAGTATTGGAACACATGGACTATACACAACCACAGGTGTTAAACAACCTGTCGTGATGATTAAGGATAATGGCAAAAAGGGATCTATAAAACGTACGGAATCAATTCCTGATTTTCTTACAAAATCGGTTACGCCGCGTTCCAAATGTCAGGAAATAACGAAACTTGCATTTCTCAAAGTTCACAAAACCGGAAGTTCAACCATAGCAAATATAGTCCAAAGATTTGGGCTCCGACGAAACTTAAGTTTTGCTTTACCGAACAAGAAACCAGGCCAACTTCGATACAATTATTTTGGTGGTATAGGAGGCAAACTAAAGAAAGAGGAGATTCTGAAGTCGCAGAGGAATGGTTCATACAAGTTATTGTACAACCATGTTATATTTAACAAGGAATCGTTTCAACACGTGTTAGGTAACCATACCATATACGTCACGCTGTTGAGGGAGCCATTTTCTCAGTTTACTTCAGCGCTATTGTATTTCACGAACGAAAAACTGTATAAAATTGTAACTACTAACCTTACAACGTATCTAAGGGACCCGGACTACTTTGAGCCTGATAACCGCTTCCTGTCCTTCACCGATAATCGTCAGGCGCTCGATCTCGGAGTTCCGGTGCATAAAGTCAGACATAGACGTTACATTAATAACTATATAAAGGTTCTTGATGGTGCATTTGATCTGGTGATGATCACCGAATTTTTCGACGAGTCACTTATACTTCTTAAGCGCCGTATGTGCTGGTCTTACAGGGATATTTTGTACTTCCGGAAGAACACTGGATTCCGGAAGTTCAAGTTCAATGTAACGGATAATGACATCGTCAATTACAGATCTTGGGCAATGGCGGACAATCTTATCTACGATCATTTTTATCATAAATTCATGGATTCGGTGTCATTACAGTCTAATTTCGACGAAGAAGTTTTGGAATTTAAAGTTGTTTTAAAAAAGATTGGAGACTTTTGTGAAAAAGGAATTAATGGAAGTAGAATCTTGATAGAACGCTCAAGATGGTCATCAGGGTTTGATGTTACGAGTTTGGATTGTTTGTACATGCGGTGTAATGAACTACGACTTCACAATATGTTATATCACCATACCAAGTATGGATGAAAGGTTACTGTAAACTGCATCAAGTCATCGCCTTGTTCGATATTACAAGTTTGGATTGTTTGTACATACGGGGTAATAAACTTACTCGTAGACTTCACAATATGTTATATCACCATACCAAGTATGGATGAAAGGTTACTGTAAACTGCATCAAGTCATCGCCTTGTTCGATATTACAAGTTTGGATTGTTTGTACATGCGGTGTAATAAACTTACTCGTAGACTTCACAATATGTTATATCACCATACCAAGTATGGATGAAAGGTTACTGTAAACTGCATCAAGTCATCGCCTTGTTCGATATTACAAGTTTGGATTGTTTGTACATACGGGGTAATAAACTTACTCGTAGACTTCACAATATGTTATATCACCATACCAAGTATGGATGAAAGGTTACTGTAAACTGCATCAAGTCATCGCCTTGTTCGATATTACAAGTTTGGATTGTTTGTACATACGGGGTAATGAACTTACTCGTAGACTTCACAATATGTTATATCACCATACCGAGTATGGATGAAAGATCTGTTAATGTTATCGCAAATAAACGTCTTTTTCGATGATACAAGTTTGGATTGTTTGTACATGCGGTGTAATGAACATAGAATTCTCAATATGCCACCACACAAAATATATTTTATTGGCAAAATTCTTACCACCTAAACTTTGCGAGGTGTTACAAAATATTTTTTTATAAGAAATAAAGTATTGCAGTCCTTTTTACGGTTAACAAGATGTCAACCACAAAACATGTATTAACACTTGACAAAAGGTTAAAAATGGATACCATTATACACATGCTTAGTCGATTTACTTCAACCTGTTCTTTGGACCGTGCTCCAGAAAACACGTCGATGGATGACATTCAGATGGTCATCAACTATTCCGATCTGGATGCTGACGTCGTTGAACCATCTACGTCTAAATACAACGAACTTCTCAACAACAACGACGAAGCTACACAGCTTTTAGACAGCCAAGCTATAATGCAGATATCGCCCCTCTAAGCGTACACTTTAATTCACATTCGTTTTGCAAAAGTTTGCAGTTAGAAAATTGACAAAACTTTATCATTTTTATATGTTTACTTTTCACCTGTATCTCGTATTTCATTAAAGCAAGTATATAACCAGAATTGATTGTGTTATGATTAATAAATATTCTTAAAGGACTGAAAACATGTGGTGACACTTTTAACGGATGTTTGCTCAAATTGATG